>JAKSZU010000016.1:14989568-15564568 GCA_026018925.1 Tupaia tana
TGTAATAGTTTTAGCCAAAGCCACTATCATCAGAGTGATAGCAATATCAGGACATCACAAATAATAATAGCAACAAAAAGAATTGAATTTTCCTTTTCTTTTTTGTTTTGTTTTTGTTTTTGCTATGGGACATGTGTACTCACTAGAGAGAAGAAGAGAAAGAGAAAATAAGAAATCACCCTCAGAAGGGATGGCAACACAGCAATCCCTTCTCTCTCAGTCTCCTCTTAGGGTTTTGAGCACGCACATATGCACGCATGCCTGGCGTGATTCTCAGGCAGCTGGGTCCAAGATTTGAACTGTGAAGTTGACCATGTGGGATCCAGCCATCTTAACCACCATGCCACCAGCTGGCCCAATAATTGAAATATTTATGACATAGAAAAAGACACCATTTTGACAGGCTTATTTTTTAAAAATTTTTTAATTTATTCATTCATTTATTTTAATTTGATCAGAGAGAGACAGACACATAGAGAGGGAAAGTGAGAAAGCAAGCTACCAAGTCCAGGACTTGAACCGTGGCCAGCCATGTGGGCGTGTCCAGCACCTTAACCACCATGCCACCTGCTGGTCCCCAACAGGTTTATTTTTAATATTTTGCAGTAAGTTAATACATTTTAACTTTAAAGAAAAAATATTCTTTCTCCTTACTCATCACATAGTCAGTTTCTTAGTCTTCTTTGCTCTTGTCCCCATGGTCTCTCTCTCCCTCTCCCCCACCCTTCTCACTCTCCTCTCGCACACACACCCTCATCATGTCTTTTTCTCCATGTTCTCAGGCCACACTATTGACTCCAAACTTACAAGCAGTGATCTTTTAACTTGTAAGATGGAATAAACAGGATTCTGAGACTTAATCAAGTTCAAATTTGAACATTTTCATAGCAAATTGTGTAACTGTAACTACTCTGAGTTTGAGTTTCTTCAATCTAAACAGCTTTGGATAAAATATGGTGACACAGGGACAGGCACAGATCCCGTTACTTAAATGTAACAAACTTATTATTAAAAAGAAAAATGGGTTATTCTCTATATATGCTTGAAATGAAGACAGCCTTCCTTTTAATTACCAAAAAGTTCATCATCAGCCCATCTGTACATCAACCAGGATTCCTAAATATTTTCTCCTTTCCTCTGGATCTACTGCCTTTTGGCAGTGTCAACAAAAAGCAAACATAGTTTATAAAACACATTTCGCGTTTGGGCCAGCAGGTGGCATGGTGGTTGGGGCATGGCTGGATCCCAGATGGCTGACTCTGTGGTTCAGATTCCAGACCCAGCGGACTAACTCCCACCTGGTGTGTGTGTGCGCATGTGCTCCAAATCCCAAGAGGAGCATGGAGGACAAAGGACTGCAACACGGCCATACCCCCCGGGGGTGATTTCTCACTTTCTCATTCTCTCTCTCCAGTAAGCACATGTGCCCTTCAGCAAAACTCTATTTAAAAAAGCAAACAAAAACAAAAGCATAGCTCTTGTGTTCAGGCATGCTGATAAAGATCCCCTAGAAGTGAAGGCTGAATTTAAGGGAAAAAATGAGATTGAGGATAAAGAATAGATTTAAACGATTCAGGCCAATGCCAACCTCCATGACCACGAAGAATCAAAGGCTGAGCTAGTTAGCCATCATTTTTACAGCTAACTGGCAAGATAGCAGACCGCAAACATGGAGCCTGTCTCCCCATCCAGAGTGCAGCAATCAATAGCAGCCTCCCTCCTTCCTGCCCCCACTCATCACACACACAGCTAAGTGCTCTCTGCTTCCTTTACTACCTTCTCCATACTCAAAGGGCAATCTGATAACACACCCCTGAGGCCCACAGTGGAGGCCTCACATCTCCTGTGACCCCAAACCAGCACTGTCTGCTATAAAGCAATTGCACACAGCTAAGAAACAAAAACATTCTGAACCACAGTGGGTGATATCTGTGTGGCTGTCAAGATAACCAGAGAAAACAGGTAGCCAAAACAGCAGAAAGGAAGGCATGCAAAGGGAAACGTCTGTGATAAAAAGGGGAAAAAAGCAGATACAAAACCCTAATGTCAGCTTCTTAAGGATAAGAGATTTATCAGAAGTCTATCCCTCTATGCTCTGAAAATGTATATATGCACTTGTGTATTCATTCACTCACTCACTCACTGTGCTAAGTAAGCACTCTGGGCTTTCAGGGTGCATACAAGTAGTTGCACTGCAGACTCAGTAAAGTAACACCATTTCATTGCCTGTTCTTCAGATGTTGCTACACTTTGGATGCCCCCCTCAAGCCACGTGTTGGGATGTGGTTGTACTGTAAAGGTGTAAATTAAAAACTTCATCTCGCCATGATGTGCCAGGGTAGGGTCTTTGGGTGGGATAAGGTCATCAGGGAGGGGCCCCTAAGACGGAGCTCTGGTGGGTTTATAAGAAGGGAGAGGAGGCACCATAGGCAGAAACCTATGGACAATGGCTCTGCTCAAGATCCTGCCCTCTGCCACGTTACAACCTCACCAGACGTTGGCCCCCAGACCTGGGACATCCACATGTCCACCGAGTAACCTCCACTCTATGAATCACCCAATTTCAGATATTTCTATTGGCAATGCAATGGCAGACTAAGATGCATCTGCCACCAAACCAGGGAATGCTCTTTTGGGGAACTGCATGCTCTCTGGGCCTGTCCTCTCTAGCTTGGCCTCCTGTTTTCTTGCTGTGTGAGCAAAAAGGACTAAGCTTGCAGGTGGAACTTTTTCTATAGCCTGTCTCCTTCTCTCAAGCCCCCCACCCACCCAAAAAATATATAGAACAACTAGTAATAGGCACAGTCCTAACAGTTTATCCCTCCTTTAGACTGGAGAGCATTGGCTTGCGTGGCATTAGTGAATGAGCTCCCTGAGGAAAATGGCGGCCTATCCCTACCTGGTCTCTCAGCCTCTCCTGGTGGCCCATGATCGCTGTGGCATGATGTGGGTACTTCTGTTTTAGGTGTTCAAGGAAAGCTTCTCTCTTCCTATCCATCTCAGATGTCTGCATGCCCAGTATTTCTTTGGAACTTCGGGGCCCACCTACAGTGTGTCTCCGTGGGATATTGCGGGAAGACTTAGAGAGGGAAACACGCCCGTTTCCATTAGAAAGGCGTTCCTTGGTTCTGCGGCATTCTGCATCTTCTACCGCCGTGACATGCAGATTGCTTTTTCCTGGTTCTGAAAGACAGAAACAGCACAGGTCACAATGAATGATTTCACAGTAGAAACCTCATTTACAGAACACTGAGAAGGTTGTGGTAACAGTTAAGGTAAGAATGTAACTTAACAAGTCTTTTTTCTTTTTTTTTTTTTTTTCACCAAGAAGAGAACAAATCTACAATCACAAGAAATATGAGGAGGGCCTGTCTTAAGCATTGTGCACAGAAAGCCAGATTCCACACGACCAACCATGGTTCGAATCCTGGCCATGCCACGGTAGTGGCTTGAAAAACATGCTGTGTGTGTGTGTGTGTGTGTTCCCCAAATCCTGACAGTATGGAGAAATCAGAGGTGGGGGGGAGCGAGGAGATCGTAATATGATCATACCCTATTAGGGAGATGTGTTTTCTCTTTCTCTCCGTCTCTGTCTCTGACAGTACACATACCCACTGGCAATTAAAAATAAAAAAGAATTATGAGGGCTGGCAGCAGTGGCACAGCAGGAACACAACCGTCTGGAATGTGGGGCACACATGGGAGGGCCCCAGGTTCACATGTGGCTTTTCCCTGCACATGTTGGATACGTGAGTGCTCATGGTCCAGGCTGGCTAGGGCTGGGCTGGATCATGGCGGGAAGGCCCCGTCGGGAGTGCCTGTCTCTCTTTTTCTCATGGAAGAAATAAAAACAAAACAAACTTTTCTTGTTTTCTTTTTCTTTTTCATTTTTTGCTAGAGGGTACATGTGTTCCTCAGAAAAAGACAGAGAGGGTGAGGAGAAAGCACTCCCCCATGGGAGATGGTCATGCCTCGATCTCTCCTGCTCCATCTCACCCTCCTTTTGGGATTTTGGGCAGGTTTGCATACATGCTCCACAGCATTTTTTCTTTTTTTGGAGAGGTTTTTCGCTATAGGGTGCGTGCGCTCGCCAGACAGACAGAGAGAGACAGAGAGACAGAAAGCAGGAAATCACCCCCCAGGGGGGATGGCCACGCCGCAATCCCTTCTCCTCTATTCTCCTCTTGGGATCTTGGGCACGCACGCACACGCGCCCAGCGTGAGTTTAAGCCACCGGGTCCGGGACGCGAACCGTGGTCGACTACGTGGGAGTCCAGCAACATAGCCATTACGCTAACTGCTGGTCCCATCCACAGCATTTTTGAAGCTGTTGGCTCAGGGACTCAAACTGTAGTCAGCCATGTGGGATCCAGCTGCCTTATCCACCAGCCCACAGAGTCAGCCTAATTTTTTGTTTTTTACAAAATAAATTTTTTAAAAATCTTAATTTTAAGACTTATTGTATTTAACTTTATTTATTTATTTATTTATTTATTTATTTATTTTAATTTGACCAGAAAAGGACAGAGAGAGAGAGAGTGTGTGTGTGTGTGTGTGTGTGTGTGCGTGTGAGAGAGAGCCACCGGGTCGCAAACTGCAGTCAGTCATGTGGGAGTCCAGTGCCCTTAACCACCACGCCACCTGATGGTTCCATTTTTTGTTGTTGTTGTTTTACAAGATAAAAAAAGTTAAGATATTACAGGAAAAACTCTGCTGGTCTGTCTTTTCCTGAACTTATTCAAAACATGAACACTTCATCAGACCTGTCGACAGGCAATTGGCTTACCTTATAATCTCATCTATAATTATAGAAAAATGATTTTGGTGATTCTGATTTTCGTATTTTTTCATCACCAAGAACTAAATAGTGATCACCCTACACAGAAGTTGAATAATCACTGACACAAGTGAACCTTTATAAAAAGTCTTTTTCCCCTTGTTGGCAGAAGCCAGACAAACATCAGAATATCATGAGAGGTATGGGCCGGCCCTGTAGCCTGGTAATTAAGTGAGCTGGATCCCATCTGACTGGCTGCAGTTTGAATCCCAGCCCTGGTGGCTTGAGAAACACACCAGCTGCATGTATGTGAGTGCTCCAAACCCTGACAGGAGAGAAATAGAGAAGGGACCGCAGCACGGCTATGCACCATGGTTTTGGTGTGTATGTTTTCTTGCTTCTCTCTTCTCTCTGGTGAATGCAAGTACCCCCTTGCAATTAAAAACAAACAAACAGGGACCAGCAGTTAGCGTAATGGCTATATAGCTGGACTCACATGTAGTCGACCGCAGTTCGAGTCCCGGACCCGGTGACTTAAACTCACACCGGGCGCGTGTGCGTGCGTGCCCAAGATCCCAAGAGGAGAATGGAGGAGAAGGGATTGTGGCGTGGCCATCCCCCCTAGGGGGTGATTTCTCACTTTCTGGCTCTCTGTCTCTCTGTCTCTCTGGCGAGCACACGCGCCCTGTAGCAAAAAATCCTCTCCAAAACAAACAAACAAACAAAAAAGAATATTGGGACCAGAAGATGGCATAATGCATATGTCATTGGGCTCCCATGCAGTTGACCACAATTCAAGTCCCAGACCTGGTAGCTTAAAATTCACACCAGGTGCATGTGCATGCATGCCCCAAATCCCGAGAAGAGACTGGAGGAGAAAGGGTTGTGGCATGGCCATCCCCCCTGGGGCATAATTTCTCATTTTCTGTCTGTCTCTCTGGCAAGCGCACACACACACCCTACAGCAAAATTAAAAAAAAAAAAATCTCTCTAAAAAAAAAAGAGAGTATATCATTAGAGGTAATAATTACAGGGATGTTAAGTAAAGGCTTAGCTACATTTTACTTGTAGAGGACTTTACCTGAAACACACAGGGAAAGGAAAGAGCCATGCGATTTGGAAAGCTTTGACCTAGACATGCTGCCTCGGAGCTGGCCTTTAAAGGACAACTGGTTTCCACCGAAAGCAGATCAACTAGGGCATGAACTGTCACCGCTCAGAGTGCAGGACATGTACAGGGAGTCTCCACTCACTCTCAGTGGTTGGGAAATGGGGTGTTAGGTTTAAATATTCCTGTTAACTGAGGGGGGGAAGAGTTCGTTATAAAAGCAGATGAAAGAGAGAAGGTAAAGAACTTTCAGAAGTATTTCAGGAGCTGGATGGGGTCCTTCCTAGAGCCAGGCTCTCCTCAGGAAGGGCAGTTCTGATCATGCAGGATTACAGATGCAGGCAGAGTACCGTGTGCTGTCCACTGAATTACTTGGAAAAGTGCTCATGGGATCTCCAGAGCCCTGGCTTTAATCCTAGACTTAGAACAGATCTTTTCGGGACCAGCAGTTGGCGTAATGACTATGTTGCAGGACTCCCATGTAGTCAACTGCAGTTCGAGTCCCGGACCCAGTGGCTTAAACTCATGCCAGGCACGTGTGTGTGCATGCCCAAGATCCTGAGAGGAGAATGGAGAGAAAGGAATTGCAGCGTGGCCATACCCCCTAGGGGTTGATTTCTCACTTTCTGCCTCTCTGTCTCTCTCTTTCTGGTGAGTGTATGCACCCTATAGCAAAAACCTCCCCCCCCCAAAAAAAAAGAACGAATCATTTGACCTCTCTCAGACCCATTTTCTTCATTAATAAAATGAGGATGGTTGATCTAGCAGCACATATGCAGAGCCTTCAACCTCAAAATCCTTTAAATCTGTCCTAAATTTTTTTGAAAGTGTTTCCAATAACAGTAAAACACTGTTACTGGAAACAATTACTTCCAATATTAATAATTTATTTTTGCAAAATAAGTGCAGAAAAATAGACTATCTGAGAATTCTGCTCATATGAAACTCATAGAATCCACAAACCAAACCTTCCCACCAGTGCAGTAAAACAACTGCACTGGCCCAGAGATTAGGAATAAACTAGTTTTCTAGAAGCAACGCCACCAACACTTTCCTTCTTTACCTAGAAATATCTGTGTACAGAACACGAGGTACAGATGTCTTTTGGTGAGGCACAGAATTTTTTTTTTTTTTTTTTTTTTTTTTGGAGAGGTCTCTGCTATAGGGCGCGTGCGCTCGCCAGACAGACAGAGAGAGACAGAGAGACAGAAAGCGAGAAATCACCCCCCAGAGGGGATGGCCACGCCGCAATCCCTTCTCCTCCATTCTCCTCTCAGGATCTTGGGCACGCATGCACACGCGCCCGGCGTGAGTTTAAGCCACCGGGTCCGGGACTCGAACCACGGTTGACTACATGGGAATCCAGCGACATAGCCATTACGCCAACTGCTGGTCCCAGGCACAGAATATTTTTAATTCTAGCTGGTTTTCCTTTTCTAGATTTCCAACCCTTGATGTACGTTCTGGAAATAATTTGTCTTGTTTACCTTTCATTTCTCATTTCATTGCTCATGACAGCATCTCTCTGAGACACTGATAAAGAGAGGGAGGAAAAACACAACCAAATGAGTTCATGCTTCTGCTTTTCATTCATTTCAGCAGCAAGTTTAGAAAGGGAAGATGGAACTCTTGGTGAAAACATATGGGGGGGTCATCCTTCTACTACTCAGACTCTATCATGATGACATTAATAGTCTCTTCCTTATTAATACAGAAGTAATGGGATTTACTGAATAAAACTAGATGCAGAAAATGCCATTTCTCATCCATGTATGCAGTCTGAAGAGATTTAGCTTTACCTTTACCTTTTGCGTGCATGGTACACATTTTTACACGTTTCATGTTAACTAAAATTGTTAAACACTTGCTATAACGTGGTTGATGTTTTCCTTTTATTTTATCTTAGGTTTTTGCCATAGGGCATGAGCACTCGCTGAAGAGTAACAGGAAAAAGTGAGAAATCACCTTCTGATGGCATGTTCACATTGCAATCCCTCTTCCTCCATTCTCTTCCCTGGACTTTGGGTATATGCATGTCCGTGCACATGTGCCCAGCGTGTTTTCAAACTGCCAGGTCTAGGACTTGAACCATAGAGTCGGATCGCTTCTCAGCCTTTTGGCTAAGATCAAGTGTAGAACCATATAGTTGGCCATGTGGGATCAGATGCTTTAACTTCCATGCCACCTCCTGACCCCCATTTTTTTTTTTTCCTTCTTTCTTTTATTTTACCAGAGGGCATATGTGCTTGCCAGAGAGAGAGGCAAAGAGGGAGAAAGCACCCTACAATGGGTGTGGTCACTCCAAATCCTTCCTCCATCCATTTGTAACTTGGGACATGCGCACATATACATCTCACAGATGTGTCTCTATCTCTTTTTTTCTTCCATTATTCTTTGCCATAGAGTGCATGTGCTTGCTGGAGACAGAGAAAGAGGGAAAGTGAGAAGTCATTCCCCAGAGGGATGGCCACGCCACAGTCCCTTTTCTTCCATACTCCTCTCGGGATTTTGGACAAGCATGCTCACATGCACAGCACAATTCTCAAGCCACCGGGTCTGGGGATTAATCCGCGGTCAGCCATATCGGATTTCCAGTGCCTTAACCACCACATCACCTGTTATCCCTTCTTAGGTGTTTTTCAAGCCACCAGAGCTGGGATTCCATTCAAGATTAGACCATCTGGGATCCAGCTTCCTTAATCACTAGGCCATGGGGCCAATGCTGTTGACTTTTAAGTAGATTTTTAAGATTACTTCTGATATCACTAAAATATTTTAAAAATTATCTAGGACAGGGATAAACAGGTGGCATGGTGGTTAAGCCACTGGACGCTCCCACATAACTGACCACGGTTCAAGTCCCGGACCTAGTGGCTTGCTTTCTCACTTTCCTTCTCTCTCTGTGTGTGTCTTTCTCTGGTCAAACTAAAATAAGTGAATGAATAAATAAAATTAAATAAATAATTCCAAAAAATAAGTAAGAGTTCTTAGTATTATTTTTTTTCTGGAGAGTTTTTTGCTATAGGGTGTATGCTCTCGCCAGAAAGAGAGAGTCAAAGAGATAGAAAGCAAGAAATCACCCCCCAGGTGGATGGCCATGCTGCAATCCCTTCTCCTCCATTCTCCTCTCAGGGTCTTGGGCATGCACACACACGTGCCTGGCATGAGTTTAAACCACCGGGTCCAGGACTTGAACCATGGTTGACTATGCGGGAGTCCAACGACATAGCCATTACGTCAACTGCTGGTCCCTCTCTTAGTATTTATTTTTTAAATTATCTAGAAAAGCTAACTTGATGAACAGAAATGAGTCTCTGGAAATGTGATCCTCTTTACTTTTTAAAAATTATTTTAAATTTGGGAACCAGCAGTTAGCGTAATGGCTATGTCGCTGGACTCCCACGTAGTCGACCGCGGTTCGCGTCCCGGACCCGGTGGCTTAGAACTCACGCCGGGCACGTGTGCGTGCGTGCCCAAGATCCCGAGAGGAGAATGAAGGAGAAGGGATTGCAGCGTGACCGTCCCCGCTGGGGGGTGATTTCTCGCTTTCTGTCTCTCTGTCTCTGTCTGTCTGGCGAGTGCACGCGCCCTATAGCAAAAAACCTCTCCAAAAAAAAAAATTATTTTAAATTTATTTATTTATTTTAATTGGACCAGAGAAGGACAGAGCAAGGACAAAGGCGAGAGAGAGAAACTGAGAAACCAAGTCGCCAGGTCCAGGACTTGAACCCTGGTTGACCTTATGGGAGAACAGCACCACACCACCTGCCAGCCCCGAAATATGATCCCCTTTACGTGGGCGTAACACACACATCCACATCCACCCCACGTAGACAAGTGTTCATGTCTATCCAATCCCACAGCAGGGACATTCTGCCTCGCGATGGCACACAGAAGCACATGAACCGTTCTGTTTCATCCCAGGACCATCAGAAGAGACCCAGACAGCTGGAACAGTAACCCCTTGAAGACTGTGAAGAGGTTTCCATTTTGTTCTTAGAAATGTATTGGGATAGGAGCCAGGAGAAGTGAGTCTTGGAGGTCATTGTCAATCTTCTGTTGATTTGAGCTGCCCTAACTACCGGACCCTCTAAACCTGATTCTTTTCCAACACTTCTCACTGGGAAGGTCACATCAACCTTATATTACTTTCCTGTTTTTTCTCTTTCTTGTGGATTTTCCCAAGATGTGTCTAGTTGCTCAACAGTGTAATGTGATTTGGAAGATAGCAGCAAACAGATAATGGGGCTGGAAGGATCAGTGTATGGCAGAGCTTCCATTGCCCTCAGATACATGGCGTGATCCCTAACATGCTGAACTGCAGCGCTGGAGCCCACGTACCCGCTGCAGGTTCGGATCCCCAGGTGGGCTGAGAACACACTAGGTGCACCCAGGTGCCCAGGATCAAAGGAGTAAAGGTCTGGGGAAGGGGGTCACAATGTGATGCCTGTGAAGGCTGCTCCCATGCGCGCGCTCTCTCACCTGTGCACACATAGGTACTCTCCACCATAAGGAAAATAATAATAATTGCTCTCAGAGCCCACTCCTTTCCTGTGCCCCATCCCTGCTCAGTGCCCGACTCTCCCACCCTCCTAGTCCCACCCCCTTCCCAGGCACCTGTTTTGCTTTCCCCAACACCAGAACAAGCCAGCAGCCCTGCACCTGAGGGAGGAGCCACAGCTCTGCCATCCCAGCCACAGGGACTGCATCATCTTTGAGCCAAGGAGAAAAACTAAGCCAGGTCACAAACTACAAGAGGGAGTCGGAAAGGACGCTTTGTCCCAGCTCCACAGCCACAGGGTAGGTCAGTCAGTCCCACTAGCTCCTCAGCACCCACATGAATGGGGCAAAAGCTCAAGTGTGGATTGTGCAAGTGGTCGGAACAGACAGGCCATTCCACTTCTCTGGAATGTGCTTCTGTGTGAACATTTGAATGCGGGTGTGGCCAGCTGTTTGCTATTCCGGGAATCCTTGTCAAGCAGCACAACAAAGCTGCATGAAGGGGGCCTGAGGGGAGGCTGAAAGGGAGGCCTGCTTCCCCTTCCTGCCCCTCCTACCCTCCACGGAGCCCAAAGCTCACAGCAAGTGGGGCAAAGAGCAAAGCGGGCTCTGAGAGCCCAAAACAGCCCTTTGAATGATCACAGGAGCAGAAGTGGGGACAGGGACCAGGAAGACAGGAATGCCAGAGGGACACTCTTCAGACTCCCGAAGGGCTTCCTGGCTGGGATAGAAGCTGTTGGCAAAGTAAAAGCAGAAGGCGAGGGCTGGGGGACCAGCAGTTAGCGTAATGGCTATGTCGCTGGACTCCCACATAGTCAACCACGATTCGTGTCCCGGACCCGGTGGCTTAAACTCACGCTGGGCGCGTGTGCGTGCGTGCCCAAGATCCCGAGAGGAGAATGGAGGAGAAGGGATTGCAGCGTGGCCATCCCCCCTGGGGGGGTGATTTCTTGCTTTCTATCTCTCTGTCTCTCTATATATATCTGGCAAGTGCACGTGCCCTATAGCAAAAACCTCTAAAAAAAAAAAAAAAAAGCGAGGGCTGGGCCAGACACTGGGAAGCCAGAGGGTCACGGATGGGGCATCGGAAAGGAGAAATCCACGCAGCGAGTTGCACGAGCCTGCGGTGCACCATGACTTAGATGGCGTTAGTGGGCCGGCTGCCCTGCAGAAGGGCCCTGGGGCCTTCGTCATTCAGGCATTTCGCCCTGCTCACTCTCCTGCAGATCCCCAAGAGCCAGTCGCAGCACTGAAGGTTTCCCTGAGATTTCATGCCTGATTTGAGATCAGGTGGGCCCCATGTTTGTTCTTTCATTTTAAAGTTTATTTTTTAAAGAATTATTTTATTTAACTTTATTTATTTACTTATTTTTTTTAACTTGATCAGAGAGGGACTGACAGAAAGAGAGAGAGAGAAGAGAGAGAAGAGAGAAAGTAAACCGCCAGGTCCAGGACTCGAATCACAGTCCACTATGTGGGAGTCCAGTGACCTTAACCCCCACTCCACCTGCTGGCCCACCCAGTTAGAGAGATAACACTGACAGGGTCCCGATGCCACGATCCACCGCAGACTCAGACTCAGCTGGCCCTGGATGCTGGGGACAGGCATGCTCACATGCTGTCCCCAGATGTGAACCTGCAACTCTCCCATGTGGGTCTGTCTCATAGTGTCATGTTTCACCATTGCACCACTCCCTGGCTCCCCATAGCGTCTTTTACTAATACCTTGGCATTGGAGAGAAAGTGGACAAATACAAGAGCCCCATTTATCTTGGCTTTTTGTTTAGCTGCCTCTATAATACTACTTTTTAAAAAAAAAAAAAAATTATTTCTTCCATGAACAAGAGAGACTCAGAAAAAGGGAGACTTAGTGACAGGATCCTCATCAGGGCTCAAAGCGACAACACACCACAGCCTTAGCCAGCCCTAGAACACGAGCACGCGCATGCCCTGTGTACTCAGGAAAGTCTCCAGACACAAATCTGGAACCTTCCCTCCCAGATCAGCCGCACAGAGCCTCAGTGTGCTTTATCTCCGTGCCGCCCTCTGGCCCCTCTATGATGGAATTTGGTCGACTGTGTGGGGACACTCTCTCGCCACAGGGAACATGGCGGGTGCTGCCGTTCTGGCTGGCTGTACAACCTCTCTGTGTGCCGAGGCAGAGAGTTCTGTGTGTCCAGACCGCACATTCTCCTGCCGCACACACACAAGACCACATTTTCCAGACCCTTCCTCTAATGGGGACCTTATACTAATTTGGTCAGTGCAAGGGGGGTCAGCTTTCGTCCGGGCCCCTGCCTTCCTGAATCATCTTCCACCCACTCTCTCTCCTTGGCCACTAAATGCAAAGGATCTGATGAAACTGTCCAAGGCCCTGAAGGATGACATAGTAACGGGACAGAAGGAGCCTGGGTAGGCCACCCAGGAGATCCACCTGGTCAGAAACATCGCATTCCACTGTGCGTGAGCAAGAAATTAACCTCTATCATGCACAATCACACAATGAGGGGTCGGTCACAACAATGAGCCTACCTGACTAATATGCTTATTCTGCTGCGGACACGCAGGGTCCCCTAGGATCCCTCCGTTTTCAGCTTTCCCTTGTTAATATCATAAAGATCATACCATATACAAATGCACATTGAAATTATGGCTGACAGCAGGCCTTTATATTCCCCCACAGAACCTTAAGTCAGTGATGGAGATGATTTCTGTGCAGGCCTTAGACCAACTACGGACAGATCCTCCCCTAGTCAGAGCAGCATTCTGTGTCAGTGTTGATAAAAGTTAATTGATTCAGGGCTGGCAGGTGGTGTGGTGGTTACAGGTGCTGGACTCTCACATGGCCAACCATGGTTCGAATCTCAGACCTGGCAACTTGCTTTCTCACTTTCTCTCTCTCTCTTTCTCACTCACTCTGTCCCTCAATGGTCAAATTAATAAGTAAATAAATAAAGTTGAATAAAATATTTGTAAAAAAAGTTAATAGATTCATTCATTCACACAAATATTTATTGAGTACTTCCTCCATACAAGGAAAGAAGTTAGAGTGGTGAGGTGATCAAGAGAGACAGACTTCCCCTCCCTCATACAGCGGTCCGCATCATAAGGAGGGAGGCAGACAGCAAACCAATAATATATACATGTCCTATAGTGATAAGTGCTTTAAAAAATAAAACAGGAGGACAGCCCTATGGCCTAATGGTCAAGGGAACCGGATCCTCTATGGCCAATTGTGGGTCAAATCCTGGCCCCACTGGCTTTAAACACATGGCAGGTACATGTTTTTAAATGCAAGGGTGCTCAAAATCCTGACAGGATGGAGAAATGTGTAATAGAAGAGATGGTGGCATGACCATGCCCCTCTGAGATTGCTTCCTCCCTCCCCTCCCGAGACACACGCCCTCTAGCAAAAAAAAAAAAAAAAAAAAAAAAAGAGTAAAGCGGGAAAAGGGGACAGAAACTGATGGAGATATTTTAGAGATCTCTGAGACGAGACCTGCATGTCTGTGATTCCCCAGGCTTTGCACTCCACGGGAGGCTGCGGATCAGGGCTGGGTGACGGCTGCCAATCAGGGGCAGGGAAGGCAAACAGGTGCACTGACCTGCGTGGAAGCCTTAAGACCTTTGGGGCCAGGTATATAGGCTTTCAAAAAGTAAATGGAAAGTATGTATTATGAAAAAAACTATGTATAGATTTACATTTTTCCCCACCAAAATAAATTCTGACTTGAATTCCATTTGCACATTAACTTTTTGAAGTCCCATTGTAAAAGCAGATACTTCCAGGCTGCTATTGGCAGATACAAGTCAACCCAAGGAAAGTCTATCCCCCAGGACTGCACTGAAGAGCCTGTGGCTTTTAAAGGAAGCATGATGTAGTTAGATTCAAATTCTACCAATAATTTTTGAGTGCCAACTCTGTGAATGCACTACACAATACACATCCACATTATTATACTACCCTGGCTATTCAGTCACAGAAACCTTATTTGCTGATTAGAGCTATTCTTAGGATGATCACATGCCCCAGTTTGCCACCGCAGTTCTGGGTTACAACTGTTGTCCTAGTGAAATTATTTATAGTGTCCCCTTTCATTCTCAAAAGTATCTTGGTTTGGACAATAAGCTACATGATCACCCAAGAGATCCTTATCGATAGCAGGCTGATAAACTCAAAGTCCTAGGGTAGTATAGTTAATCAATCTTTCATTCGACAAATATCTATTGAGTGCCTTCTGTATGCCTGCTGCTTTGTTTGGTGCTGGGAATGCAAACTGAGTACGACAGGGTCCTTGCCCTGAAATAGCACATCGTAATTGGGTAGAACAGATCCATAAGCACATACAGGAGAGTGCAATGACAGAAGTGGACATTTGGCGGAGGACAGCTAAGAGATGTGACCCTCCCTGTGGTTCTCATGCTGACCAAAGAATGTAAATGAAGCCATTGTCCTTTACAGTATCGTATAAGCCCAGAACTTAATGGGATCTTTGAAATGTAACCTGGATTCTTCTATTTTTTTTATAATCTTTCGGCTACCCATTCTATTCCAGGCCCTAAATATTGGAGCCTCCCAAGGCACATCAGTTGAACTTCCCTTTTGCACAGAGACTTAATCCTAGGTGTTAACAGTTTGGAGAATGAATGATTTGCCACCCAAAGTTTCATGTTTTAGACTATAGTCTTAGTGGCCAGTGATTGGATATCCCTCCAGAAAGTCATGTGCTGGGACTTGATTGTAATGTTAAGGTTGTTTTGTTTTGTTTTGTTTTGTTTTGTTGGGAGACAGAAAGTGAGAAATCATGGCCACACCACAATCCCTTCTCCGCCATTCTCCTCTTGGGATTTTGGGCATACAAGCACATGCGCCCACAGTGAGTTTTATGTCGCCAGGTCCAGGACTTGAATAGTGGTCGACTACATGGGAGTCCAGTGACGTAACCGTTCCGCCATCTGCTGGTCCCTGTAAAGGTTTTTAAGTGAAAACTTAATTCCTCTCCAGAGTCCCAGAGTGGGGCCTTTCAGTATGAGGATGTCATTAAGGCAGGACCTCCATGACTGAGTTCTGGTAGGGTCTATAAGCACACGGAATGAGATCAGAACAGCAGAGAGAAAGCCACCGGGGTGCAGACCATGTGTGTCTCTGCTCAAACTTGTACCCTCCACAATTTTGTGATACCTTTGGACTTTCCTGTCACCTGAACTGTGAGTCAAAATATTCTCTTCAATTCACACAGTCTCAGGTATTTCTGTAAGCAATGCAATTCTGTAAGCAATGCAAAAATGGATAAGATACTAGGGTATCTCTCACAATCTCTGGTTCTCTCTCTCTCTTCCAATCACAAATATCCAAACTACAATCAACATCTCCACTGGGATAGATCTCTCATTTTTAACATACACAAGACTTTTGGCTCCCATACCAAACCAAAACCACGCTCTCATCTATCCCTCTCAAATGCATTCCTACTTGGTAAAGGGCAACTCCATTCTTCCAGCTCCTCGGGCCATATGGGAGTGTCCAACGCCTTAACCATCATGCCACCTGCTGGCCTCTGCAAAAATCTCTTAAAAAAATAAAAAATAAAAAAGTTCATGGAAAATGTGCATTATGGAAAACCATGCATAGATTTCAAGGGTTTGTGCGAAAATACTCATCATTTCCATTCTTCATGAGTTTTCTTGAATCCCCTCATATAAGTTAAATGAAGGAAAGTATTTTTGTCTCTTTCACTCTCAGTTAAAGCAGTGACTGCTTTATAATGGATGCTCAGTGTTTACTGAATGAATACGTGACGTGATGTGATGTGACGTGACGTGACGTGATGTGACGTGATGTGACGAAGCAAGCACTGGCTCAGTCTAACTATCCTAACCTCCTAAGCACCTTTGCATTGCTGTGGTTGTGAGAATTGTTTCCTAAATTGATCCCATTCTGGGATCAGCAGATGGCGGAATGGGTACATTGCTGGACTCCCACATAGTTGACCAGTTTGGGTCCAAGACCCGGTGGCTTAAAACTCATGCCAGGCGTGTGTGCATGCGTGCCCAAGATCTCAGAGTAGAATGGAGGAGAAGGGAATGCCGTGTGGCCATCCCTCCTAGGGGATGATTTCTCTCACCTTCTGTCTCTCTCTTTGTCTCTCCAGTGAGCCCACGCACCCTATAACAAAAATCTCTCTTAAAAAAAAAAAGAAAAAGATAATTACTCTTCTAGAATCTGGGTCATTTCTTTCAGGACAAGGCCAGAGGCTGAGACCTGTGGGGTGGGGGTGGGGGTAATCTCCTGCGGCCTCCAGGTGCGCTCTGCCTTGGAAGCACAAACACAGAGGACTCCTGGACTGGGGACTGTGGTATGCTCTGGCATTTACTAAGCTTAAGGTTTCCTGCCTTTCCCTCGGGTCTTTCTATCTCCGGTAATTCTATTTTCTTCTGTCTGGCTTAGTTTTGCATTTTCAGTGAGTATGAATCATGGGTTACTTCCCTTTTACATTTTTAAAAAACACACACCTTTTCCCCAGTGCATAATCCCTACTCCCACGCTCAGCACTGCACCCCCTTGCGTCTTTTTGTTACCAACTGGCCCCTGGATGAACCTGGGGAAGGGTGTGGTGGAGCGGTTCGGGACTGTGTGGTTTAGGAAAAGGGTGCCTGTATGATACCGTCCTATAGGCTCTGGCATTGCGGACGTCAGACGCTGGAGAGCAGAGAAGTCCTCTCACCACCCAATCCCACTGCAAAGTTTCTTTGGAACGACACAAGCTTCTGGAAATTCCCTACGGAAAACATGGGTCTATAACAAACACCATTACAGGGGAAACTGCCTGGAGAAAATTTCCCTAAATTGTCTCGCAACTCCCAACTCTTGAATTAAAACGTAAAGATTCAGAGTTCTATCCATCATCCAGATGTACAAATACTCTCCTGCTGTTCTGATCTGGAAAATAAAATTTCCCTAAACTTCGTAATTTCACTCTAAAGTGCTGCTAAACTTTGCATCCAACACGCATCTGGCCTCATGGAATCCCCCAACCAATGAATGGAAATGCTGCCCTCTTAGAGACGGTTTAGCGAAATCCGTTCCTTCTTCCCACTGGAGCACGGGAGAAAGTTGTAAAAGCTGCTTAGCGATTTATTTGCCATCGCCTTAGAGAGCGAGCACCGACCGACCGCTCTCTGTGCGACTAACGTGACATGACCCGCCACCTCCTTCACTGCTTAAGAAAATCGTGCCAGAGATAAAGTCAAGCCCAAGAAATCACAGCTCTCTTGACTCTGTTTTGAAAAGGCACCACCCCAAGAAATAGGCATTTTTCTTTTGCCAGGCGCCAGGTCTCCCGTTTATAAAAAGCAGCCGGCGGCGAGGGACACGCGTCCTTGTAACTCCATCTTTGAATGGGTCAGTTACTTACCCTGCATCTGTCTGCTGTCTGCTGAGGAAGGAAGGCTCGGCTCACATTTCTGGCTTTCGTTTTCTTCCATTGTCCCTGCCGGCGGCACAAGCTCCCTGCTCTCTGCAAACTTCAGAGCTCAGTTCTAAAAGCTCCCAGAACGCGCCTGGAAGGGGCCCCGGGGTGGGGAGGAGGGGACGGTGCGAAACCCCACCCCAAACTATTCTCCACTCCGGTGCAAAGTCTCTTTGGCCCGAGAAAACTGCATTCCAGCGCCGGCCTCCCCCGTTCCCCCGTCCCCCGTCCCTCGGTCCCCAGGTGCCTCAGTCAGTCCGCCCGCCAGCCGGCCGGGTCCCCGAGGACTGGGGGCCGAGCTTCCCGGGCGGCAGCCGCCCCTGCCTCGGGCGGGCCCCAAGCGCCTCGCCGCGCCCGCTGGAAGCCCCAACAGGTGATGGCCTTTCCTGCCCGGGACGCAGCCTGCCTGGTTCCGCCGGCGCGAGCCACCCAGACTCTGCGGCCGAGGAAGGAAAACAGTTCACACATGATTAGGGACAGGAACCTTTGCTGGAAGCCAGCTCCGTGGTCTCTTTAATCTCCCAGGCCGAGTGCGCTCCCGAGTCGTCTGATAAACACACTAATAAACAGCTCACCGCTCCATCTCCCAAACTGCAGGGAAATCCCTTAAACCAACAAACAATGGGCAAGACGGAGCATACGCCGCCTCTTAGCGCTTTCCACGCTACTTTCCAGGACTTAACATCTATAAAGAGGTTTAATTTCCCCACCGTTGACTTCAATCACTTAATCTGGACGTTTAAAAAGAGTTTGACTCATGTGTGTTCACTTACTCTGGCTTCTCCCCTCCCCCGACACACGCGCGTGCGCGCGCGCGCGCGCGCACACACACACACACACACACACACACACCCTTGATCACAAATCTGAAAAGTAAACTAGTAAATAAATCAACCTTCTGAATCTCTCTAGTTAATTGCCTGAAAGACAATTAAAATGCTTTTCTTAGGACGGAGTTCCATCCAACATACGTTTTCTTCTTTTAAACTACCTACAAATATTTATTTTGCTCTTTACCCAGTCCTTGAAAAGCTGGCAGATTTCCCAGAAAGAGAAAATAGGCACAACGTACACACACACACACACACACACACACACACGTGGGGAAATAATCCCGGCAGCATTAGGTCTGCTGTTTCAGACATCGAAAACCGCGCGGGCACTGCTAGGAAGAGGTGATCTTTTCCCTCGGCAGTGGCTCTCTCACGGGAGAGGAAAAGGGACAATGGTTCTCCTGCTGACCATACCTTGACCCAGTTGACGGGCCACTCAGGCACGGTTTTAGATTGATTTAAATCAAGAATATGCAGGGAACAATGGCTGGCCTATCCTCCGGATTATGACCTCGAGTCACCTGTGTGTTTTGGCAGCGCCGGGGACATATTTCGGTTATTAGGACCTAAAGATGCGGAAATGCCTAAAGAACAAAGGATATAGACCAAAAGGAAAGTGGACATGCCAGCGATGGGAGGAAAAGAGCCCCTCAGCGCCTTAGGAGACTCTTCTTGAAATCCAAGAAGCTCTGGTGAATCTTCTAGAAAAAATTCAAGCCATGCCCTGGCAGCAGGATACAGGCAGCTGGTTTTACAAGGCAGACAACTCAAGGTCTCCATGACTTTGTAACAGAATTACCTGGTAATCTTGCTTTAAGGAGGATCTAATCTTACAGTTTCTGAACCAGAGGCCTGCAGGCAATCGCCAGATGAATCTTGTTTGAACCTTACAATTTCCTTGGGTACACGACGTTCCCAAAGGAGGGTTCACCTATGTCCGCGCCCCCCAGGTGGAGATTATCCTGATTCTAGATAGCTGTTGTGTGTTTTTCTTCAAGTTATTAATGTGGGGTGGGGGCGAAGTTGGAGAAAGGAAGGGAGAGAGGAGAATTGCAAGTACTACAGGGCCGAAGAGGCAGCCTTCACCAGATGGCCCTGGGCCCTGGGCCCTGGGCTCTGACCCCACCCTGACTTGCTTTGGTATGGAAGAGCTCACTCTTAGCTGCATTTATCTGTCACTTGACACAACACAGAGGCTAAATCCCCAGGATGCAGGAGACAACAGCAGGCCTGCCATGGCAAAACCACAAACAGCACCCTGCCCCTGGCCCTTCCTGCCTAGCTCAACACAGGCAGAAAAGATCCTTTTGTAGATGCGGATTATGCTTTGAGGGGGGCTGTTTGGAATGTGTCAGAGCAGCCCTTCAGGCCTCTGTTGACCCCTAGTGTGGCAAAGTGGGGAAGTTCTCCCACCACGTTTGAACCCCAGATTCAGGTAGCCTAAGGGGCTCCCCCAACCAACCCAACCATGTGATCAAGCTGCTAGGACCCTCTCTTCCCCCACAGGCAAAGTAGCAGCCTCCTCGGAGAGTCTACAGAGCCAAAGGAGAGTCTACAGAGCCAAAGTCTTTGTGAACGCAGGAAAGAAAAAGGCAATAAGAGAAAGACAACAGAAACCATTGAGGACCCCTATTGACAGTAAAACTTGTTCTCTTGGCTGGTCAAACTCTCTGACCATTTGATAGGAAAGAGCTTCTGTTGGACTAGTTACTGGTCCGTGTTCCTCCTTAAGAACAGGAATTGGGGACCAGCAGGGGCTGTAGTAGGTGAGGTGCTGGACTCCCGCATGGCTGACTGTGGTTTGAGTCCCTAACCTGGACCTGGCAGCTTGAAACTCATGCTGGGCACATGTGCACCTAGGGTCACAAGAGGAGAATGGAGGAAAAAGGATTGTGGGGTGGTCATTCCTTGTGGAGGGTGATTTCTTGCTTTCTCTCTCTCTCTCTCTCTCTCTCTCTCTCTCTCTCTGGTTAATGCACATGCCTATAGCAAAAATCTCTTCCAAAAAGAGAATAGGAATTTTTGTTTTCTTTTTTTGGAGAGGGTTTTGCTATAGGGAGCATGTGCTTGCCAGAGACACAGAGAGAGACAGAGAAACAGAAAGCGAGAAATCACCCACTGGGGGGATGGCCACGCTGCAATCCCTTCTCCTTCATTCTCCCCTCGGAATCTTGGGCATGCACACACACGCACCCAGCGTGAGTTTAAGCCACCGGGTCCGGACTCGAACCATGGTTGACTACATGGGAATCCAGCGACATAGCCATTACGCCAACTGCTGGTCCCAAGAGAATAGGAATTAAAAATAGTTTGAGAAGGCTTTGTAGAAGGGCCCTTCTCCTCCACTCTCCTCTCAGGATTTTGAGCACACACGCACACACTCCTGGCATGAGTTTTTTCAGATGCCAGGTCCAGTCTGCAGTCGACTATGTGGGAGTCCAGCGATATAAACATTACACATCTGCTGGTCCCTGTAGAAGGGACTTTTAAAAGTGAAAAGGTCACGGGCCGGAAGGTGGTGTGGTGGTTAAGGGTGCCGGACTCCCACATGGCCAACCTTGGGTAAGTCCTGGACCTGGCGACTTGTATTCTCACTTTCTCTCTCTCTCACTCTGTCCCTCTCTAGACAAATTAAAATAAATAAAGTTAAATAAAATAATTACTGGGAGAAAAAATGGAAAGGTTAGCAGGTGGCATGGAGGTTTAGGTGCTGGATCCCACATGGCCAGCTGTGTGGTTGGAGTCCTGGAACTGGCAGTTTGAAAATTATGCCGGGTACATGTGCATGCATGCCTAAAATCCCGAGAAAAGAATGGAGAAGTGATTGGCCATATCCGCTGGGGGGGGTGATTTCTCACTTTCTTGCCTTTTCTCTTTGTTTCTCTCTGGTGAGCACATGGGCCCTAGGGCAAAAACTTAAAAAAAAGGTGGGGGGGGAGGATGGAATGACAGTAAGAGTTTATTTGGTGCCAAAAAGGTTGTAATCTTGGGAACCAGCAGTTAGCGTAATGGCTACGTCACTGGACTCCCACGTAGTCGACCGCGGTTCGCGTCTTGGACCCGGTGGCTTACAACTCACGCCATGTGTGTGCGGGCCCAAGATCCCAAGGGGAGAATGGAGGAGAAGGGATTGTGGCGTGACCATCCCCCCTGGGGGGTGATTTCTCGCTTTCTGTCTCTATGTCTCTCTCTGTCTGTCTGGCGAGCGCACGCGCCCTATAGCGAAAAACCTCTCCAAAAAAAAAAGGTTGTAATCTCTGACTAGTTTTGCATATCTGCATTTCCTATGAACTTTCTGAAGGCCCCTCACATTGATGCCCTTGTACAAAGTATTTCACACATCTCTCCCCAAAGCATACAGACCTTACTAAGAAATTATTTCTTGATCATTAGCTTCTCTGGAAAACAGTAGCTGTATTCTGAAATCTACATAAACTTGATGACTCAAACTGTCATGAAGAATACTATTATTCTCACTGCTGTTACTGTGGAGATGTTCTTCTTTCTGGAAGAAATACTGTTTAAGCTGAAAATACAGTGTGTTTTTAGCTTCATTTAATAGTTGGCTTTAAGAATTGCTATGACACTCTAACCTGCCTACTGCGGTACTTTGAAATTTGCTGTGAAAGGCATAAAGGAGAGCGGGAAGAACTTGAAATTTGATTTTCCTCTCATAATATAGGGAGTTACAGTAATGATCCCAGTGGGATACATTTTCAACTCCATTTCCGCTAACCAGGAAAGGTGCAAAACTATTTCTTGGTTAATGGGTCCACGTGTTGCAATTTATGACTCAAAATGAGAGTACCATTTAAAAGGAAAGACAAATGATGAGATAAAGGGAAGAATGCTGTGAAGGCCAAAGGTGGTTTTGCAGTCATGGCTCACCTATTACAGAGCAGGGCCTTTACTGGTTTTGCTAACACGACTTAGGTTGTGTCCACTAGGATGGGAATTAATCACCAGATCATAAACAATTGCATATGCTTTCTCTGCAGCCCTATTTAATCACAGGGGTGTGGAGGGCATGTCCATTCCCTGAATGTAAGTCTTTCAAGAGAAATCACTGCCAGAACCAAGCATAAGTGGAGCTACCCTGAGATACGAGGAGTTTTCCAAAAGTTCATGAAAATGTGCTTATAAAAAAAATCATCATGGATTTTAATTTTTTTGGACCCAAATAAAACTTGTACTTCAATTCCATTTTTTCCATTAGCCCTTTCTTTCTTTCTTTCTTTCTTTCTTTCTTTCTTTCTTTCTTTCTTTGTTTCTTTCTTTCTTCCTTCCTTCCTTCCTTCCTTCCTTCCTTCCTTCCTTCCTTTCTTTCTTTTTTTTTTGCCATAGGGCATGTGGGCTCACCAGAGAGAAGTAAGAAATCACCCCACAGAAGGAATGGCCACGCCACAATCCTTTCTCTTCCATTGTCCTCTTGGGATTTTGGGCACACATGCATGATTTTTAAGACGCTGGGTCCAGGACTCAAACCTGTATCAACTAAGTGGGAGTCCAGCACCTTAACCACTATGCCATCTGCTGGCCTCACCATTAACTTTTGGTCTCCTCGTATGTTTGATTTATTTTTTCTTTAAGTCCTATTATGAGTAAGATAGGGCCAGCCCTGCACTGCAGCAAACGATTGCTGTGCACAGAATAGCCACTGTCAGTGGAGGCATGTGCATGAGTGCCCAAGGTCCAGACTAGATGGAGAGGTGGAGGAGGAAGGATTGCAGTAGGACTGTTCCCCATCAGGGAAACAGAGTGCTTTCTCTCTTTCTCTTCTCTTTGGTGAGTGCATGAGCCCTTTAGCAATAAAATATATTTAAAACTAAAAAAGAGATAAGAGGGGCCAGCAGGTAGTATGGTGGTTAAGGCGCTAGGGTCCCTTAAAGCTGACTATGGTTCAACTCCCAGACCAGCAGGTGAAAATTATGCCAGGTACATGTATGTGCCTGTGTACCCCAAATCCCAAGAGGAAAATGGAGAAGGACTTCAGCATGGCCATCCCCCTTAAGGGATGATGTCTCACTTTCTCTCTCTCTGTCTGTCTTTCTATGGCAAGTGCATGCACCCTACAGCAAAAACCTAAAAAAAAAAAGATAAGATAGTTATGGGCCAGTTCCATGGTACAGTAGTAATGCACTGCTTTAAAGAAACTGGATCCCATGTGGTAATCATGATTCAAATCTCCAGCATTGGTCAGCCAGGAACACACCAGTGGCATCACATACGTGTCCAAGACCTGACAGGCTGGAAGACTAGAGGAAGAGGACTGCAGTGCGACAGATCCCGTGGAGGGTGGTCATCTCTCCTTCTCTTGCTCTTATCTGTCTCTCTTTCTGTCCTGTGCATTCTATCACTTAAGAAGGTACGTTAACATGACTTACTATCAAGACAGAAATAATACATGCTGAAATCCTTAAAATGTACTTTTCAGGGCCAGCTGGTGGCGTGGTGGTTAAGGCGCTAGATTCCCACAAGGCAGACCATGGTTCAAGTCCCAGGCCTGGCACCTTGATTCTCATTTTCTTTCTCTCTTTCTCTGTTTGTCTCTCTTTGGTGAGCACATGTGTCCTATACCGAATTTAAAAATACTAGTAAATAAAATTAAATAATTATTTTTAAAAATATACTTTTCAAAGGCAGGGATAACTGTGACAGTAAAAAGCAAACAAAGTGGAAAACAAGAATCGTTCCAACCAGAGGCCTCATGTTTAAGATGCCATAGATCACAGTTTAAGGAACAGGCTACCGTGTGTCCCCCAGTCACTCAGAAATAAAAAAGTTTTAACAACTGGGAAAACATTTGCTTAAGTGGAAGATCTGGTGAATGAAATGTAGGCTCTCCAACCCAGCTTTGACAGCAATGTGTCAGGTGGCTAGGGTGACCTTATGCTTAAATATAACCAGAGCACCGTGAGAGGGAGAGAGGGCACTATTAATAATTACAACCGGACAAGAAGTAACCAGGACTGTCTCTGGCTGACCCGCACAGATGGTCACCTGTGTGTGATTCAAGATAAGCTGCATGTGCTCCTTAGGTTTCCAAGCAGAAGGCAAGCATAATAATGCTGTATACATTCCCTGATGAACAGCCTATAAGAGAATATTAAGCACTAATTAAAGCAAAAGTGCAAGTCTCATCAGAGCTGTATTACACGTCCCACCAGCAATTTCACATTGGAAAACAGACTCCACGATATGGTAGATTTCCATAGGATGAACTCACCGAAACCGAATTTTCCTTTTTCTGTTAAAAGCAAGGACCTCCCAGGTATGACAAAGGAACCATTGCTATGTCCAGCACGTTCTCCAGAGAGTAACCAGTTTTCCCTCGGAGAGTCTGGACAATCCCAGAGGCTCCAAGGAGACCTTGCCAGCCAAGGAGTGAGGTGGCCAAGATGCCCTGACACAAAGTCTCCCTATCCTGGGGCCAGCAGGTGGCGGAGCGGTTATGTCACTGAACTTGCACACAGCCAGCACCCATGGGGGGTGATTTTGCACTTTCCCTCTCACTTTCTCTGTCTCTCTCTCTCTCTCTGGCGAACGCACACAACCTCTGGCAAAAAACTCAATCGATCTATCAAGTCTTCGTATCCAGATGTCTTGCAACATTTCTCCCACCTTTCCACACAAAGCCCCCATGTGGGTTATACAATACGAAATCACACCTAAAGTCAGCTCCCTGGTACAGCAGTAATGCAGTGCTCAAGAGAAGTTAAGGGTCCAGCAGATGGCATAGCAGTCACATTGCTAGACTCCCACATGGCAACCACAGGTTTGAGTCCCCGACCCGGTGGCTGAAAATCATGCCGGGAGCATGTGCATGCGTACCCAAGATCCCAGGAGGAGAAAGAAGGAGAAGGAATTGCAGTGTGGCCATCCTCCTGGGGGGTGATTTCTCACTTTCTCTCTCACTGTCTGTCTCTCTGGTGAGCACACGTGCTCTAAGACAAAATCTCTTAAAAAAAAAAAAAGAGAGAGAAGTTGGGTCCCACATGGTGGTTGGCTGGAACCCCCGGCCTAGACAGCCTGAAACACGCCAAGCACACGCTGAAGATCCCATGGGTGGCAGGGCCGCAGGGCTACAGGCAGGGGATTGCTGTGTGACCAGACCCTATGGAGGGTGCTCCTTCCTCTCTCTCTCTTCGTCTCTCTGTGCATGCATTCAATCATGAACAAAGAAAAACCTACACTTAGATCCAATGTGTTAATACTTTAAGCATATTTGCTTTTCTTTTTAAGAGAATCCATTGATGTTCATTTTTATCGGGTTTCTTTTATCTGCTTGGAGCTGGAAGACACTAGGGAGCCTGCACGTCTGCGTGGCAGCGTGGACACAGCTGCATCTGTGCACCACATCTGGGATGGCGCTCCGCTCTGCCCCGGTCACCACAGACCACGTCTGTGTTCCAGGTGGCAACTTCCAAGTGAAAATTGCAACATGTACATGCTCACGTCTTTCATCCCCCAGTGAGCTAAACCTTTCGTGGCCCACAGAGTCCCTGCAGGCCCCGGGTGTAGTCCAAGAGAACGTGAGCGCCTCCACGGAGACAAGCACCCACCGCTTCCTCTCCTTCCCCAGTGGTGCCACGACCCACCCCTTCCATAGAGTGGAAAGGAGGAAAAGGACTTCCTGGGCCTGTTTTGTGCTCTAGAGCGTCTCCATCGGCCCTCCCTCAAAGCTGCAGTGAGCTGTGGAGGTGGGCAAGAACTAAAGGGAATTCACATCATCAGAATATTGGGATTATGGCCCCCAGATGGCATAGCGGTTATGTTGCTCAACTCCCACATGGCTGACTGCAGTTCGAGTCTCAGACCCAGTGGCTTGAAAATCATGTCAGGTGCACATGTGTGCGTGCCCAAGATCCCAAGAGGAGAAAAGAGGAGAAGGGATTGTGGGGTGGCTGTCCCCCCCTCCGGGGGGTGATTTCTCACTTTCCCTCCCACTGTCTCTGACTCTCCGGAGAGCACACACACCCTGTGGCAAAACCTCTTAAAAAAAAAAAAAAAAAAAAGAATATTGGGATCATATAATTCACTCCCCCCTATTGCCTCCTCATCTCCCACCTCAATTGTGCAGATGAGCAAACTGAGGCCTGGGGAGTTAAATAGAGTCTGCTTCCCGTGGCTCTGGTCTGGGCTCCTACTCAGTCTTTGCTGGGGTACTTTTGCTGAATACTTTAAAGTCTTTTATCTTCGGGGCCAGCAGATGACATGGTGGTCAGGGCGCTGGGTTCCACATGGATGACTATAATTGCCATCTCCGGACCCCAAGGGTTGAGAAACATGCAGGGCACATGTATGTTTGTGTCTAAAATCCCAAGAGAGTGGAGGAGAAGGACTGTGGCATGGTCATTCCCTCCCCGCAAGTGATTTCTCTCTTTCTCTCTCTCCTGTGAGCAGTATAGCAAAAGAAAAAAAAAAAAAGGTATCCTCTTTTCTCATAGCTAAAGTCAGAGACAATTGCTCTAGGTAACCCCTCAATTATTACAATTCTTTTGCCATACTGAAATGGAGAATAAATTCAGGGCCCAATTCAGGAGAGGTTCTAAAGGGGAAGGCATACCCAGTTTCTTTTCCTTTTCTTTTTTTAAAAGAATTATTTATTTAATTTTATTTATTATTATTATTTTCCATTTGACCAGAGAGAAACAGAGAAGGGAAAGTGAGAAAGCAAGCTACCAGGTCTGGGACTCGAACTGAAGTCAGCCATGTGGGAGTCCAGCAGTCCAACCACCATGCTACCTGCTGGCCTCAAATCCCTCTCCCCTCCACAAGAGAACCGAGTCTGGTATTGTTTGGGGGTGGGGCGGCATTGCTGTAAAAGCCATTAGGCACAAGGCAGCTCACCTACAGATATTTGCCAGGCTGGAGCGGAGCGCCCACTCTGCTGATTGAGGTCAGGCCCTAGTGCTGGGACCCTCCTAGGTAGGGCGGGCTTCCCTGAGGGGGTGCCAAGCTGGAACAGGCCAGCAGAGCTAGCGGGAGGGGCTGGTAAGCAAGAACTGGGGAGCAGCGCGGCCTCTGGTCAGGCATGACCCTCGGGCTGGGAAGTAGAAGGTGCGGCCCAGGGAGGCGGGGTCTGGGGTGTGACCTTGGAGAGCACAAAGAGGCCAGGTGGCAGGGCTTCTGCTGCCTGGGGCGGATTGGGGGGGTTAGAGGGGGTGTCCTTCCCCCTCCCTCCCGGAGCCTTTGCTCTCCTCTGCCCCAACCTCTGGAATTCAGAGCGCCTCCTCACCTTCCCTACTATGGCCGGGGTCAGCGAGATCAGACAGATCTCTAAGACCGGGGACTTCAAACCGGTCCTGGGAAAACGGAATTCAAGTACGGGTGTATTTTGGTGAACATGTTTTGAAATCCGCACATAGTTTTCCTTTTTTCACAATAAGGCATTTTCCATGGCGGCCCCCTCGTGTATGCCTACCTGCCAAATAAACACCGAAATAGACTTTGTTTCCAGTTTGCATCTAGTTTTGTTTGGCCTTTGCCGTCATTTCTCGGCCTCGGGCAGTGACCGCCACAAACCTGCTGGAGAGACAGCAGAGAACTAGAGGGGCGGTGTAGGTGCCTTCGCCCTTCCCTATCCCCCGGCGGGGCTGGCAGGGTGCTTGCCCAGGCCCCCGGAGGGCAGCGATCCCCGCGCGCGGCGCTGGCCAGCTGCCTGCGCGCTCCGGGCTGGGCCGAGGGGGCGCTCGCGGGATCCGCCGCTGGGAACACTGGAGGCTCCGCAGCGTCGGGTGTGTGTCGGGGGTAGGGTCTCGGAGAGCTGGGGATAATCTAGGCTTGGGGGCGCGTTAGGGTTCCAGAGGGCTTTGCGGGCTCCGAGCCATTGGAGGGGTGGGGGCGCCCGGCGTCTCTGGAAGTTCCAGACGATCCGAGGGCTGGGGGTGCTGGGGGTGCTGGGGGCGCCGGGGGCGCCGGGGGCGCTGGGGGCGGGGCAGGGGTCCTGGGCCTGCGGGGGCTCCGGACGCAGAAGCTGCACTGCCCCGCCCGGAGCCCCGCTCTCAGCTTCGGGCTACGCCGCACCCTGAAGTTTTATCGAATTCTTGAAAGCCAATCACGTGCTTCAGGAGTAAAGTATTTTTACAGTGATTTTTTTTTTTTCCTCTCCTACCCGAGTGCACAGAATTTAAGGCGGGGCGGAAGCCTGTGGGGTAGGGAGTGGGGAGACTTCTGTTCCACGCAAATGAGAAAAACAGTTTCAATAGTGACGGCTAATTTCTGGAGCCAAGTGTGTAGATGGGGTGCTGAAATTAGGGGAGAAGAGGCTCTCCAGCACTCACAAAGGATTCAGGACTCGCCTTCTCTGCCCTGCAGTCAAGGGGAATTTCTGTGTTTGTCCCCACCTGCCGCTAGAGCTGAACATTCTTCCTTTCCACACTCGGTTGCTTTTGAAACATCATTCCCTTTTACACACTTTAGGATCTCTCCTCTGGACAGGATTTATGGGATAAAATATTTCATGACAGGTGGGGTCAAGACTTCCTTAACATTATCTCAGGAGCCTGGTCTGTGTAACCTGGTTGAATTCATGAAAGTGAAAAGAGTGAATCGATTTTTTTTTTGAAGAGGTTTTTGCTATAGGGTGCCTGCGCTTGCCAGACAGAGACAGAAAGCGAAAAATCACCCCCCAGGGGGGATGGCCACACCGCAATCCCTTCTCCTCCATTCTCCTCTCGGGATCTTGGGCACACACGCACATGCGCCCGGCGTGAGTTTTAAGCCACCGGGACCCACATGCGAACCGCAGTCGACTACATGGGAGTCCAGCGACATAGCCCTTACACTAACTGCTGGTCCCGGGTGAATCGATTTTAATAATGTAGTTTCTAGCTACCCTGGCACAGGTACCTTGGCATTCTACCACCCCCTCTCCCCTCCAGGACTTTGGTATGTGACAAACTGGTTCAGTGAAGCAGCACAGAAAGGAACTGGTGATACTCCCAGGCTTGGTCTGCTAACAGGCCCCTTCGGAGGAAGGCCATTGAAGATGCCTCTTTCTTTTTTAAAAAGTAATTTGTTTTCTTATTTATTTTGTCAGAGGGCATATGTGTTTGTCAGAGGGACAGAGAGAGAGAGGACAAGTGCACTCCCCATGGAGTCATTTTTGTAGATTTTTTTCAAAAGAAATATTTAATTTTTATTTATTACCATTGTTATTATTTTTAATTTGACCAGAGAGGGAAAGTGAGAAAGCAAGCTGCTAGGTTCGCGACTCGAACTGCAGTCAGTCATGTGGGAGTCCAGGGCCTTAACCACCAAGTCACCTGCTGGCCCCAGCTTTAAATCATTTTTTTTTGTTTGTTTTTAGTTTGTTTATTTATTGTTATACATTCAACCACTGTATATCATTACAGCTTGTAAAATGAATTTTCCCAGCATGAATACATTGTATGTTAGTCCAGTTACAGTATTATCACACACATTATCATCAACAGATAATTTTTTCATTTTTGTATCTCTTAAATGTTTTGCTTTTTAGTCATTTTTGAACCCTCGGCTCCTCCTTCAGCACCGGCACACATAGATGCCAAGTACGTGTGTTTCTCATGATGGGACCAATGAAGGACTGATGGCAGGCTGCAGACGAAGGAGTATGTCTACGTCCACCCAGAGGAAGAAGGGAAGAGTGGAGGGAGGATCAAGCGCATTCATCAAGAACAGGAAAGGCTTGGGAGAGAAGGTGACACATGCTCTCAAAAAATGAGCAGAAGAATTTCACCAGGTGAGTCACACAAGAAAGCATTTCAAGTCCAGGGAATCCTGAGGGCCACAGCCAATGCCTTGAAAGAACAGGAATATGTTGTATTGTTTTGAAGAGTGCTACGGAGAGTTGGCAAATAGTGGCAAACATAAAGAAATTGTATTTAATTTTATTTATTTCTCCCACGGGAGAGAGAGAGAGAGATGAACCCCCGACAGGGTCTTCATGCCGCTATCCATCCTCAGTCTCAGCCAGATCCAATCACAGGCACGTACATGCTCAGAGAGGTTCCAGGATGCAGACCCAGGACCGTTCCCATGTGGATCTAGATGCATGACCACTGTGTTACTGTCTGGCCCGCAAAAGTAAAGAATTTGAAAAAAATTAGTGGTGGGAGCAGAGATAGGCAGAACACTGATAAAATAATCAAAGGCCAGTATCGAGGGTTCTTGCCTTTCAAATGAAAAGTTTCAGTAGAATCTGGTGAACAATGAGGAATCAGGAGACCAACTCTATGCTTTAGAAAAGTGATTCTGGGGAGACCAGCAGTTAGCATAATGGCTGTCGCTGGACTCCCATGTAGCCGACCGCGGTTCGAGTCCCGGACCCGGTGGCTTAAAGTCACGCCGGACACGTGTGCGTGTGTGCCCAAGATCCCGAGAGGAGAACAGATAAGAAGGGATTGCAGTGTGGCCATCCCCCCTGGGGGGTGATTTCTCGCTTTCTGTCTCTCTGTCTCTCTCTGTCTGGTGAGCGCACATGCCCTATAGCAAAAACCTCTCAAAAAAAAAAAAAATAAAGAAAAGTGATTCTGGGGAGCAGCAGATGACATAGTAGTTATGTTACTGGACTTCCACATGGACTACCGTGGTTCAAGTCCTGGACCCAGTGGCTTGAAACTCATACTGGGCATGTGTGCCAAGATTCTGGGAGGAGAATGGAGAAGAGATTGGGGCATGGCCATTCCCCCTGGGGGATGATTTCTCACTTTCTGTCTCTCTGGTGAGTGCACGTGCCCTATAGTAAAAATTTCTCTCTTAAAAAAAATAAAATAAATAAAATAAAAGGAGGCTGGTAGGTGCATGGTGGTTAAGGCACTGGACTCCTTCATGGAGACTGTGGCTTGAGTCCCAGACTTGGCAGCTTGCTTTCTCACTTTTTCCCTCTCTCTCTTTCTCTCCATGTCTCTTTCTAGGCAAGTTAAAAAATAATAATAATAAAATAAAATAATTCTTTAAAAAAAAAGAAAAAGTGATTCTGTTGGCACACAATGGAGTCTATACTGAAAGGGGAACATGAACAACAGGGAATTTAGTCAGGAACTGCCGTAAATGTGTGTCTGCTGGAAGTCCCAATGTCCCCCCATGACCCCTTCTCTCCTTTCCCGAGTATGGATAGTCCCTATCCGGAGACTTACAATGATCTGACTTGGGACTTTTCAGCTTTATGAAGGTGTGAAAGTGATACACATTCAGTAGGAATCAGTCTTTGAATTTTGAATTTTGCCCAGGTTAGTGATACGCGGTAGGAAAAGTCACCTACCTGGAGATGACATGTTGGACAGTGGCTGGGAGCTGCAGCTCCCAGGCAGCTGTGTGATCACGAGGACAATCAATACGACCTCTACAGTCGACAAAGTGGCCAGTGTGCATTGGATATTGGGCTTTGTGTTTCACATTCCATTACATCTATAAAACACCTGTTTCAACTTATTTTTTTTTTCTGGAGAGGTCTTCACTATAGGGTGCGTGCGCTCGCCAGACAGACAGAGAGAGACAGAGAGACAGAAAGAGAGAAATTACCCCCCAGGGGAGATGGCCACGCCGCAATTCCTTCTCCTCCATTCTCCTCTCAGGATCTTGGGCACGCACGCACACATGCCCGGCGTGAGTTTTAAGCCACTGGGTCCAGGACGCGAACCGTGGTTGACTACGTGGGAGTCCAGCGACATAGCCATTACTCTAACTGCTGGTTCCCCCCATTTCAACTTATGATATTCTCAACTTTGAATGTGTTACCAGGCCAAACCCTAACATAAATTGAGGCGCTTGCTCACAGTCTACCCACCTGGTAAATACTCTCCCAGGTTAAAACTCATCCACTAAACAGAAGCTTGAGTCACTATTACGCAGAAGTTACTTCAACTGTCAACCTCAACCTCTTATGTTTATCTAATAATAAGAAAAAAAATTTAAATGTGCCCCAGTGGACAAAAAAAATCAAAAGGTAAGGATCAGCAGATGGCATAATGGTTATTGCATCACTGGACTCCCATACAGTCGACTGCAGTTTGAATCCCAGACACAGTGGTTTAAAACTCACACCGGATGCGTGTAAACGCATACCCAAGATCCTGAGAGGAGAATGGAGGAGAAGGGATTGTGGCCATCCTCTGGGGGGGTGATTTTTCGCTTTCTGTCTCTCTGTTTCACTCTGTCTGCTTGGTAAATGCATGGATCCTATAGCAAAAATCTCTAAAAAAACCCAAAAAAACCCAAACAACAAAACACACACACACACACACACACACACACACAGTAATGAAACAGAGGTAGAAAACACTATTAATGAACAAAGTGCTGTTCCTTTCGAGTTCTCAGTTACAAAGATGCACCCTCGTGCTCATTCTTCAGCTGTGCGATGACCTTGGACAAGCAGTTACTTAAACTCTCTGAGCCCTCAGGTTTCTCAACCGGAAAATGAAGGCTTTAGGCTAGAAAATCTCTGAGACCCCACTCAGTGTGAACATTGTGCTTCACTTCTCCTCAAACAGCTTTTCTGGACAACGCCTTGCACCGGGGCCTCTTGCCCCCTCAGCAGCACTTCCCTCCCCGCCTCAGCTGTGCTAAGGAAAGGGAGAAACGCCCTTCATTCCGTGTTCTGCCCTTAGCTCAGATGCTATTTACTCATATAAGGCTTTGGCCTAGTTTTTGAGGGCTCACCTTTTTATAAAAATATTTATTTATTCAGGAGACCAGCAGTTAGCATAATGACTATGTCGCTGGACTCCCACGTAGTCGTCGGCGGTTCGCGTCCCAGACCCGGTGGCTTAAAACTCACGCTGGGCGCGTGTGCGTGCATGCCCAGGATCCCGAGAGGAGAATGGAGGAGAAGGGATTGCGGCGTGGCCATCCCCCCTGGGGTGTGATTTCTCGCTTTCTGTCTCTCTGTCTCTCTCTGTCTGTCTGGCGAGCGCACATGCCCTATAGCGAAAACATCTCCAAGAAAAATGTTTATTTATTCCAGGAGAGAGAGAGAAAGAGAGAGACAAAGAGATAGCTCTTTTCATAGGGTCCAAACACCACAATCCGCCCCCAGCCTCAGCTGATCCCAGATCATGGGCAAGTGTGTGCCTGGCATACTCAGGGAGGTCTCTGGATATGAATCCGGAACCTCTCCACGGGAGTCATTCTTGCAGAGTGTTTACGTGTTTATGTTCGATCACCGTGCCATTGACCAGCTTTCCTCACTTTGTTTTTTTTTTGAGAGATTTTTGCTATATGGTGCGTGTGCTCACCAGAGAGATAGGGAGACAGAAAGTGAGAAATCATCCCCCAGGGGAACGGCCACGCTTCAATCCCTTCGCCTCCATTCTCTTGGGATTCTGGACATGCACATACATGCACCTGGTGTGTTTCAAGTTGCTGGGTCTGGGACTCAAACCACAGTTGGCCAAGTGAAAGTCCAGAGACTTAACCGCTATGCCACCTGCTGGCCCCTTTCTCTCACCTTATAAAAAGAAGTTCATTTACTTATTTCTGCTGAAAGAGATACAGAAAGAGAGAGAAAGTGAGAAAGAAACAGAGACAGACACTTGTAACAGGTTCTTCACACCATGACTGACCCCTAATTCAGCCAGCAAAGTATGCTCAGGAAGGTCCTGGGACATGAACCCAGGACTTTTCCCATGGGGGTCCAGTTATATCATCACTACACCATCTCCTGGCCCCTCGAGGCCTCACCTTTGCAGAGAACCTGAGTGGAGCCCACACTGAGCTCTGAGGTTGGGGCTTCCCACTGCCTCGCCACTATGAGCTGCTAGTATTTCCTCGAGAGTGCCAGAGAGCAGAGTCCCTACCCACGCTGATCTCTGCTCCGTCACTTACAGCTGTACAACCTCAGACAGGCATTGGGTCTTCCTCCTCGTCCAATGGTAACAGCAGTAGACTTACTGCACAGGGTGGTTGTGAGGATTAAGAATGTGCTGGTGCATCCCATGTGTCACACTGTGTGTTAGGTGAGCAAACAGAGTAACGAGATAGCAATTGTGTCCATTTTGGCCATGAAGTCTGACATAATAAACTAACCTCTATCATCCAAATGTGGGCTAGGATCCCTGAGGGACCCAGGCATGTGACTAAAGCCATTGATCAGAATGGAAAGTGACATGGCTGACAGAACAGCGAGATCCCTTAGGATGCATCAGTTCACTCCTACTCAGTGACACAGATAGCTTATTCTCTGTCTACTTCACTGGGAATTGATTTGGGCACTTTTCTTCAATGTCTGCATTGCTCTGAATGGAAATAAAACACAGCAACCTTAGTAATCTGAACATAATAGAAATATCAAGAATAGATTTAGGTGAGGTGTGCCCAGCTGCATTAATTTGCAAGCCTGGTTAGGAAGGTCAGAGTACTGAGAAACAGTCTAGGGAACATCTGCCAGGGAAGATTTTGTTCCTTTGGTTAGAAGGAGTGGGCCTACCCACCCTTGCCCCATCAGTAACCTTTCCAAAAAACAAAGAATGAGCCTTTGTAACCAAAGCATTTCTGTTCCAGGCTGAAGTCAAAATCCAATTAACTCAATCCTGAGGACCCAGAGAAAATTAACCAGAGCATTCAAGCAGCTGAGACATGGGGGAAGGGAAAGGAAGGAAGCCTTTGGCTTCTGATACAAATATTGTTCACTGATAATGGGATTCGTGAAACACAGTCAAAACAGACTCATAACATGTTCAGAATTGGAATTGTCACTCGGGGCTACCAGGTCTACAAAGGAGAAAACCCGTAAGCAACACAATAGCTCCCCTTTATCTGTAGTTTTGCTCATCATGGTTTCAGTTACTCATGGTCAACCACAATCTGCAAATACTAAATGAAACTTCTAGAAATTAGTAATTCATTCATTTTTCTTTTACTTGCCAGAGGGCACATGTGCTCACCACAGAGACACAGAGAGAAAGAGAAAGAATAGAAGGAGAAATAACCCCCAGTATGGTTACTTCACAGACCCTTCTCCTCCATTGTGCGTGCCCAAGATCCTGAGAGGAGAATGGAGGAGAAGGGATTGCGGAGTGGCCATCCCCCCCGGGGGGTGATTTCTTGCTTTCTGTCTCTGTCTCTCTCTGTCTTTCTGGTGAGCACATGCACTCAATAGCAAAAGCCTCTCAAAACACAAAACAAAACAAACCAAAAAACGGATTGAGTTTAGTTAGTACTACCACAAATAAGCTCAACTATTTGCAAAACAGCTTCATTGCTCTAACAGGTTTCTATCAGTACATTTGTTCAATGTCAGTAACTCAGCGTCGTACTTTCTAGAAAAAGGGGGGATTCAATATTTTGCTAAGACCCTCTTTTGTCTAGAACTTAGGAACTAGGCACATGCCTTGGCATTAATTCTGTACTATATGCAATTCTGATTGATCATGGTGTGCCAAATTATAAATAGTTGTCAAGAAATCTAATGACCATTTATCAAAAATATGCTGAAACCCAGCTATATGACTTACAAAGAGAGGGTATGGCAATCAGTTATAGCCCAACTAAAAAGGCCTCACTATGCAGATCCTTTCCTAAGTCTGAAATCCCTGCCTGTGCCCTCCTGTGTTCCACTTGCCTGGGGTGCAAGTCCTAGTACTCTGTGCAAACGCTGGTTTCACCTCAGTCGTAATCGCACGTGTCAGCGCCGTTTCCAGTACCCAGCGCCATGCCTGGCAGAGAGCAGCTACTCAGAGATATTTCTTGGGTAAACAAATGAAAGCAAAGGTGGTGGGCAAACTCAGTTCCCAGGGCCAGACACCAGATTCTTCCCCACAGTCCAGGAACCGGATAAAATAGCAGGAGGCTGCAGGGGAGCAACGCGGCCTCCTGCACCTCATCTCTGCACCCACGCCCCTCTCTGGCTGGTGTGAGGCTCAGGATCTGCCTGGACCTGCACTGTTATGGCTGTATGAGATTGGGGTTTCTCCATGGGGGCCAGTTAGGGGCAGCGGGGAGGAAGGAGCAGTCTGCAGGCCCCCTGTACTGGTGCATAAAACTAGGGTGGAAACCACTGCACTGCATTCCCCTTGAAAGCAGGACTGATTCTATTTGTTACTCTCTTCTGTAATTACTTTACTTAAGGGCAGAGTTAGAGGAGAGTCACAGGGAATGAGGCATTTAAGTACCAGGAACTCAAATCCCTGTTCTGGCTTTGGCCACTGGAGGGCAACAGAGTCAAGAACCTGCTCTGGGATGCCAGCATTGCCCTCTTCCCAGAGTAAGCCTCTTAAGCTTCCAGAGTGGCATCCTCGGGTTTCTTTTTTTCTAGTGCCCCCAGTGCTTGCTGCAGCAGGAATCAGCAATCGTAGTACAAACTCCACCTTTGAGCAATCTGAAGTACTTACCTTTTATTTGCTAAGTCTGGGAGCCCTACTTGCATGGGGCACTGGAATGCTTGTTCTTCCCAAAAATGGATGGCTGTATGAGATTGGACATTCTCATCAGGGGTCAGTGAGGAGCGGCTGGGAGGAGGAGGAGGAGGTGTGCATGTCCCTCTGTACTGGTGCAAAGAAAAAAAAAAATGACAATTGCAACCACTGTGCTAAAAGCCCTTGAAGCCAGGGCCTAGGTCTTCTCTTCATACCCTCTGGGCCTAATAGAGACACTAGCTCCTAGAAGAAACTCAATAGATGATTGTTAATTAAGCAGTATCACCAGCAAAGCCCTAGTTCTTTGTAAAAACGAACAAAAAACAAACAAAACCTGCCTTGAGCTCCCTTTCTGTCCCATTTTCTCTAAGAGATTTGCACCTGGATGTCTGTCCCTACTCAGTCACTTCTTTCTTTTATTTTTTTTTTCAAGTTTTGCTATGACTATGCAAACTCTACAGAGAGAGAGAGAGAGAGAGACTGAGAGAAAAAGCGAGAAATCATTCTTCAAGGGGGATGGCCACACCATAATCCTTTCTCCTCCATTCTCCCATTGGGATTTTGGGCTCACATGGATATGTGCCCGGCATGAGTTTCAAACCTCCAGGTCCAGGACTTGAACTACACAGCCGGCCATGTGGGATCCAGCCGCCCTACCTCCACACCACCTGCTTGCCCGCAGCCACTTCTTTATCCAGCAGCTGAAGAGTAAACGGCCTATGACTCGCTATCATCGGTTCTTCCACCCTCCTGACTTCTCTGGAAGCATCTGCACAGATCATCTGACTGGCTCTGCTGCCTCCTGATCCCAGCCCTCATGCTTTTGCCCACTTTTCTGGGGTGGGTGCACCAGAGCAGCAACACTCAGCCTCCACCCCAACAGTGAGTACCCAGAGGTCCTCCGAGGCAGGGCAGGCTCTTCACAGAAGCCTGTGCTCCTGGTTCCTTGGCCTGGGTAGCATGTCGGGTCAGAGTCATCATCGGAGGATGACTTGGGGTCTTCCTAAAACAAGGACACATGGTCCTGGGCCATCTGCCTAATGGCTTCTTGGGCATGGTCTAAGGTAAGAAGATAACGGCCCCCTGAAGCTGGTGATGGAGAGTTTCATTAGTCTGTGAGAAAAAGGAGGAGCTGGGATTCAAACTCACAGTTTGCCAGGGACCCAGAAACGCTCTCAGTCTATGCTGCCTCTCCTGTCCCTACTTTGTGGTATAATTATCTCATATTTGCTAGCCAAATTATAATAAAATCTTAAGGGGCCAAGGGGCCACAAAGGGGCAGCAGTCTCTACCTAGGAGTGGGCATTTCATTTGTTTCTAATCATTGCATTTTAATAACACGGCATGGAATATCTCTGTGGATTAATCTTGATCTACCTTTCTTTTCCTCATGTGGATGTGACCTTTGGCTCAGTTTGGAGGGCTCTTATGTGGCCTCATGTCATCTTTCCCAAAGGGCTTTTCTTAGAAGCCTGGCCCTGAGCAAGTGGCAATGATGCACTTCAAATAGTCAACAAGGATTGTTTTGATGGGGTCACCCTGACTGGTCACACTGGCAGAGAGACATGTCTTCTTTTTGCATCAGCGTTATTCATAAACTAGCTGGTTGGTTTAGCCTCTGTCTTACTCCTTTCTTTATGTCTTAGTTTGTTCAGGTCTTGGATCGGGAACATGGTATTATTCGAGAGGAGTTCAAAACGTTCATGGAGGCCCTGCTGGTAATGCTAGCTCCCTGTAGACCTACGTTTGGATCCTGGGTTGGTCTCAAGACACACCAGTGCCTGCTCAGGTATCTAGGATCCTGAGGAGCTGGAGAACTATGGGAAGGGGGTCACACTACCACAAGATCCTATTGAAGGTGCTTTCTCTCTCAAGCGTACACATGCGCATACTTCTTATCACAAAGGAAAATAGTCTGGGAAAATGGAATTCAAGTGTGAGTTTGTGGAGCTTTAAAGTACGAGCTAGTCACTAGTATATATTAGGCATTGCTCCAAGGTTTTTAAATGTGCTTCCATAATTAATCCTCACAACAACTCTATGAAGATGGTGCTATTCTTCTTTTGTGTGTGTGTGCGTGTGTGTGTAGAGATTTTTGTTATAAAGCGCCTGTACTTGCCAGAGAGACAGAGAGATACAGAGAAACAAAAAGGGAGAAATAACCCCCCTGGAGGGGATGGCCACGCCACAATCCCTTCTCCTCCATTCTCCTCTCGGGATCTTGAGCATGCACGTACATGCTCCTGGCGTGAGTTTTAAGCCACTGGGTCCAAGACTCAAACAGCAGTCAACTACATGGGAGTCCAGCGATATAACCATTATGCCTCTGCTGGTCCCTCTTACTCGTATTTTACAAATGAAGAAATGGAGATTTTCTTTAGTCTGTGAGAAATGGGAGGAGCTGGGATTCAAACTCACAGTTTGCCAGGGACCCAGAGAGGATCTCAGTCTATGCTGCCTCTCCTGTCACTACTTTGTGGTATAATTATCTCATATTTGCTAACTAAATTATAATAAAATTTTAAAAATGTATTGTTAGTTGTCAGAGGGTGGGTACACTCACCAGAGAGGGTTGGAGCGACAGAGAGAGAGAGAGAGAGAGAAAGAAAGCTCTCCCCTTCTCCCTATGGGGCACGGTCTTGCAGCAGTCCCTTCACTATTTCTCTATCCTGTCAGAATTTGGGGTCCACGGATGCATCCAGAGTGTTTTTCAAGCTGCCAGGGACAGGATTCAAATTGCAGTTGGCCATGTGATATCTGGCTTCCTTAACCGCTAGGCTATGGGACTGGCCTTTAAGTTATTATTAATAGTAAGTCAACCGGGGCCAACAGGTGGCATGGTGGTTGAGGGGTTGGACTCCCATATGGTCCACTGTGGTTTGAGTCCTGAATCTGGCGGCTTGCTTTCTCATTTATTTATTTATTTTTCTTTCTCTCTCATCAAATTAAAAATAAATAAATAGAATTGAAAAAATAATTCTTTAAAAAAATAGTAAATCCGGGACCAGCAGTTGGCATATGGCTATGTTGCTGGATTCCCATATAGTCGACTGCAGTTCAAGTCCCGGACCCAGCGGCTTAAACTCATGCCAGGTGCGTGTGCGTGCGTGCCCAAGATCCTGAGAGGAGAATGGAGGAGAAGGGATTGCGGCGTGACCATCCCCCCTGGGGGGTGATTTCTCGCTTTCTGTCTCTCTGTCTCTCTCTGTCTGCCTGGGGAGCGCACACGCCCTATAGCAAAAACCTCTCAAAAAAAAGAAAAATAGTCAATCCACAAACCAAGGTACATGTACCTGACTAGTCTTGTTTAGTAGAGAAAAATATGAAGAGGGAGAAAGCACCAAAACAACACAAACATTGAGAGCTAAGATCTGCTCTCACGTGTCTTGAGAAATGGGTACTTTTGATCTGTTGTGATAGAGTTTTCTGGATGAGCAGGCAGTTCTGTATGTAGCAGCTCCCTTGTTTCCTCAAGGAGAAACAATTTAAGCTATCTTCTTGTTCAGGTGTGAGAGCGGCAATTTAGAGTTCTCCCCTGTAGGTAAGGGAGGACAGGCATTATCCGACCTGACCATGGGGAAGATGAAGCTGTACCTAATGCTGTGTGTGTAACTCAGCAGGACAGATGGCCTGCAACACCACAGCCAAGCCCCTGCTGCTTACACGGGGCCTTGCAGGTGGGCCATGGAGGAGCACTCTGCCAAGAGGCGACTGAAACTGGACGCCAGTATCAGATCCTGTATCAGGCGTCCACCGCTTCACAGCAAATGTGCTCTTCAGGTAAGTCCGCAGGACTCCTTGAAAACCCGAGCTGTGAGATTTGGCTGACACAAGGAAAAAGTTATCTGAGGTGGGGCCAGCAGGTGGCATGGTGGCTAACGTGCTGGACTCCCACATGGCTGATGGCACTGTGAGTCGGGCTTTTCTGAAACTCATGCTGAATGGGCATGCGTGCATGCCCCAAATCCCAGGAGTAGAATGGAGCAGGGACTGCAGTGTGACCACCCTCCTGGAAGCAGGAGTGATATCTCACTTTCCCTCTCACTGCGTCTCTCTGTGTCTCTGGCAAGTACACATGCCCTATGGCAAAAACCTTAAAAGAAAAAAAAAGGAGCAACAAATGGCATAATGGTTATGCCGCTGGACTTGCATGTAGTCGACCATGGTTCAAATCCCAGACCCGGACGCTTAAAACTCATGTTGGGTATGTATACGTGCATGCCCAAGATCTTGAGAGGAGAATGAAGAAAAGGGATTGTGGCGTGGCCATCTCCCCGGGGAGGGCAGTGATTTCTTACTTTCTGTCTCTCTGTCCCTGTCTCTCTGGCAAGTGCATGTGCCCTATAGCAAACATCTCGCTCTAAAAAAAAGAAGCAAAAAACAAAAAAAACTGAGAAAACAAAAGTTACCTGAAAGAGTTTGGATGCCAGAGCTTTTTGCCATTACCAACGCAAGTTTTCTACGGTCTTTGGCTTAAACATTCCCCCAGCCATTGTAAATGTCACCTCCGGTCACAAATAGAATAACTGGCCCTGCGTTTTTCTCCAGTCCATTAGGGATCTTGCTAGTCTGCACCTGCATGTGACTTTGGCCCAGTGCGGAGGGCTCTTGCCCAGCCCCATGTAATCTGTCCCAAATGGGCATTTCTTAGAAGCCTGGGGCCTGAACAAGTGGGAGGTGCAGCACTTAACCTTCTGGGGATGACACTGGAAAGTGAGGTCACAGAGATTGTTTTGATGGGGTTCAGGACACACTACCCCAACAAATAGTACTTTGGCATTTAAGGAAACAGTGGAAGCAGGAAAGCCACTTTTGTCTTCTTCCTTCTGCCCTGAAGCAGGCCCAAGACTGTCATCTGAGAGCCGCCCTCTCTACACAGAAGACAAGAACTCCCGTCCCACTGTAGACACGGGGGGTACAGGAGGAATCTAAACGAATAAGCGTGCTAAGCTCCCCCAGTTTACTACCATTAAATCCTACCTCTGGTCCTCTAGTCATACTTCTGCACGACTCTCTACTCTCCTCGGCCTAAGCATAAAACTGCACAAGTTTGCCTGTTCCTTTGTGTCTTCATTTCCGAAGGTTCCTGGGTCACATACAACTTGTATTAAATGCATTTCTGTGCTTTTTCTCTTATTAATTTTTATCACAGAGACCTCAGCTATGGACCTAGCAATGGATGTAAAAGAAATCTTTCTTATCCTGTAGTTTCGTTGCCTCTATCTTTTATTTTTTTTAAGAATTATTTATTTACTTCCATTTGTCATTACTAAATTTTAAATTTGACCCAAGAGAGGCAGAGAGAAAGAGGGAAAGGGAAAGTGAGAAAGCAAGATGCCAGGTCCGGGACTCAATCGTGGTTGGCCACATGGGAATTCAGCACCTCTATCCAGCATGCCACCTACCAGCCCCTCCATCTTTTATTTTTTTAAAAGCATTACTTATATTTATTTATTTATTTATCGATTATTAGTTTGCTACAGGGTTTGTGCACTCACCAGAGAGAGACACAGAGACTGGGGGGGGGGGGATGAGAAAGCAAGCAGCCAGGTCCAGGACTTGAACCACGGTCAGCCGTGTGGGAGTCCAGAGCCTTAACCACCCACCATGCCACCTACCAACTCTCTCATTGCCTCCATCTTTGATTCTCATCTAGAGTTCTTCTGCAGGAATTTCAAAATCACACAAAACTCTTTAGAATGGAGAACTTCTCTATTTTGCCCATTAAATGTTTTTGACTCCTGACCAGTAATAGGGTAAAAATGCAGCCCTTTAAATCACATTAAACAGGGTATAACTGTGTTATGAAAAAAATCAACTCAGTGGTATAAGATGACCGGTAACATTTTTAGGTTTTGGATAGGCTTTTTGCTATAGGTCGTGTGCGCTCGCCAGACAGACAGAGAGAGACAGAGAGACAGAAAGTGAGAAATCACTCCCCAGGGGATGGCCACGCCACAATCCCTTCTCCTCCATTCTCTTCTTGGGATCCTGGGCACGCACACACATGCACCCGGCGTGAGTTTAAGCCACTGGGTCCAGGACACGAACCGCTGTCGACTACATGGGAGTCCAGCGACATAGCCATTACGCTAACTGCTGGTCCCAATGCCCAATAACTTTTAAGAGGATGGTATAATGAACCTATGTCCTGTTTTCCTTCTATCACTATGACATCACCTGTTGATCAGAGCAGCTACCTGATAGAGATTACTCACTGCCTTCTTATACGGTCCATCCCTATGGCTGCTAATCAGAGAATTCTAACTGCCATTTCCTGGAGTAGGAGCTGAAGGATGGGAAGGTGTTAAGAAAGTGACTTGTTGGCAGCTTGATTACCCTTAAACGTGATATCCTCAAAGACTAGTTCTAATTTGGGAATTGTTGGATAGCACTGAGTTCTTCCCAGACATATGGGAAAATGGGAGAATCTGTGGGTAGGAGAAACTTTTGGGCTCCTTGTCTGTGTGAGCTAGGACAATCCTAGCATGAGAAAGCCCTAAAGCTGACTTCTTCTTCTTCAATTGCTACAGGACATGTGCAAGGGACAGAGAGAAAGTGAGAAAGCGCCCCCAGGGAGGACAGTCACACTGCAATCCCTTCTCCCCACTGTCCTTTCAGGATTTGGGGCATGCACGCACATATATCCAGCGTGTTTCTCAAGCTGCCAGTTCTGGGACTAAAACTGCACAGCCAGCCGTGTAGGATCCAGGTCCCCCAACCACTATGCCTCCGGCCGGCCCTAAACTAACTTCTAAAGCCCAGAAGGAGTCCACGGCCACTTACCATCCTCCCATGAGGTAGATTCTGAGCCTACCAAGGCCCAGGTTCAGCTTCCCATGTGTGCTGGGCTGTTCAGGGAAGTCTGGCCTTAGAAGTAGGGATGAAAAATGGCCGCCACCTGGGGCCTGTGGGAGAAAGCTCCCACCGCTTGCTGTTTTACTAATGCTGGGAAAGAGTGCATGCATGTTCATATATAGTGGAGGACAAGGAACAGAGCCGTATAATTTATTATATCATTTGTGGGAATTACGGAGTTTTATACCAAGGCAATTAATTGTTTTTCTAGAGTCATTCTCTAGTTGCTAGGTCACCTTTTCATTGTTGCTTTTGTTTTTTAAATATGTAATGATTTGGCCCCTCCCTGATCATTCTACCCCTCCAGACAACTGAGTGCGTACTTTAGTCAGGCTGCTCATTAAAAAGTCTCATGGGTGGCAACGTTCATTCCTCTCAATGGCCTGATGAGGTAGGAATTTTTATCATTCCCACATTATTGAAGAGCAAGATGAAGCCTTTACAGTCCAACAGTGATCTCATGGGTACAAGTTTCAAGGTTTCGTCTTGAGGCTGAAAGGATGACTAGAAATACTGGTTTCAGTAACTGACTCCTGACAAGAGTATCAATACATGTTATACTTGATCCTTCAAATCCACCTCCCTACCATTTTTCTTTCAATACAAATGATTATTTCATTTTATTTAGAATAGGACTGGACTGGTCCCATGGCCTGGGAGTTAAGGGAGCCAGATCCCACATGACTGACTGCATGATTCGAGTCCCAGCCCTGGTTCTTGAGAAACATTCTAGGGGACACATGCGTGAGCATGCCCCAAACCCTGACAAGGTGGAAAAGCAGAAAAGGGATTGTGGCATGACTTACCCCCTTGGGGGGTGCTTTCTGTGTGTGTCTTCTGGCTAAAAACAAAAACAACAACAGTACAGAAACAAGAATAAGCTAAAATAGGCAGCGGCCTACTGAATGCACCAAAATGAAAGCTTACAACTTTAATTCCAGAAATTCCACAACAATTACTGCAAGTCCAATGTGTACCTAGTGCCGTGTCAGAGGCCAGAGATTCAAAGAAGCAAATGAGTGGCCCTTTTAAACATGCAGTTTATTCTTGGTTGCCATCCTGTGCCCCAGAAAATCCCCAGTGGCATACTAGAAAGTACTTGAAACCTCATTATTACTACAGCTTGTCTTTTTGAGGCTCCAATTTTACTCAAAGATTGGAGGAGGAGGAGTACGGGGAGTTAAGTAAACTAGGAGCTAGGTAATTGAAAACACTTTCTAAATACATATTTAAAATAAACAGATACTAAAGAGTTGAATTAAAGTACTGCTTTTTCTTTCTTTTTTTTAAAAGAGTATTGCTTTAATCTATTTATTTAGGTTTGTTTGTTTTTTAATTTGCTGTAGGGCACACCTGCTTGCCTGAGAGAGACAGGGGGAGAGGAAAAGTAAGAAATCACCTCTGGGAGAAAATGGCCACACTGCAGTCGCTTCTCTTCCATTCTCTTCTCACAATTCTGTCTACACATGCCTGCATACAAAGTGGGTTTTTCAAGCTGTTGGGTCCAGGACTCAAGCTTGGCAGTTGGCCATGTGGGATCCAGCTGCCTTAACCTCCACACCATTTGCTGGCCCAGTATTGCTTGCTTGCTTGCTTGCTTTATTTATTTATTTATTTATACTATTTATTTATTTAAGAGATTTTTGCTATTCGGTGTGTGCACTCACAAGAGAGACAGAGAGACAGAAAGCGAGAAATCACCCCTTGGGGGGATGACCAGGCCACCATCCCTTCTCCTCCATTCTCCTCTCGGCATTTTGGGCACGCATGCACACGCGCCCAGTGTGAATTTCAAGCCTCCAGATCCAGAACTTGAACCAGTTGACCATGTGGGAATCTAGCGACATAACCATTATGTCATCTGCTGGTCCCACTTTGTTTTTTAAGATAAGACTCTGGATTTTAGAGAAATTGCATACATGAGGTTGAAGCTCAGGCTCACACCTTTGCATTCTCAAGCATAGTCCTTCTCTTTTCTCTGATGATAGTTTTTTTGGTTGCTACTGTTGTTGTTGTGATTTTTAATACAGGGTCTCACTTGATGTTGCCACCCTCCTGCTTAGCCTTCCAGCCAGGACTACACGTATGTGCCCCAACACTCAGCGCTTTGTTTGTTTATTTATTTATTTATTTATTTGTTTATTTATTTATTTAATTTGCTAGAGGGTACATGAACTTGACACACAAAGAGGGAGAGAGAGACAATGAGAAAGGATCCCTCTGGGGGATGTTCACTCCATTTTTCCATTTGGAATTCTGGGCACGCATGCACATGCACCAGGCATATTTTTCAAGCTGCTGAGTCTACGACTCAAACTGCACAGTTGGCTGTGTGGGATCCAGCTGCCTTAAACACCACATCACCAGCTGGACCTCACCTAGCTTTTTATTTTTTTTAATTAATTAATTTCTTTCGGAGAGGTTTCTGCTATAGGGCATGTGTGCTTGCCAGAAAGACAGAGAGAGACAGAGAGACAGGAAGCAAGAAATCACCCCCCGGGAATGGCCACGCCACAGTCCCTTCTCCTCCATTCTCCTTTCGGGGTCTTGAGCACGCACACACACACACACACACACACACAGCGTGAGTTTAAGCCACCAGGACCAGGACTCGAACTGCAGTCAGCTACATGGGAGTCCAGCGACACAGCCATTATGCTAACTGCTGGTCCCCACCCAGCTCTTTTTTAACAAAGGGTCTTAATATGTTGTCCAAGCCAGCCTCCAGCTTGAGATCTTCCTGTCCCAGCATCCCAAGTCAGTGGGATTACAAGTGCTTGTACCACTGCATCCAACTTCTAGGCTGGACTGGGAATCAAATCCAGGCCTCTCCTGTGGTCCCACCCTGCAGAGTACAGCATCTCAGCATGCACCTCTGTGGCTGGCCTCTCCTGGTAGTCCTGATGCATGATGGCTAGTTAGAAATGTTTTAAGAACACAGAACATAGTCACTGAGAAAAGGGGATAAAAAACTATGGACCAGTGATGGTTTTTAGAAGTTGATCCCCTGAACTGAGAAAATAAATAGAAGGCACAGGAGGCAAGAAAAGGGAGAAATTATGAGGAACTTGGTTACTGTTAGTTCAGTCAGCCACTGAGATGATGGGAGCAAATACAAAAGAGAAAAGGATGAAAGAAAGGAGCTTATTGAACCCATGATGTTGTAACAAAAAAGAAGGCTTGGGTTGGAAAAGAGCTGAGTTAAAAGACTGGGTGCAGGACCAGCAGTTAGCATAATGGCTATGTCGCTGAACTCCCATGTAGTTGACCGCGGTTCGAGTCCCGGACCCGGTGGCTTGAACTCACACCGGGCACGTGTGCGTGCATGCGTGCATGCCCAAGATCCCGAGGAGAATGGAGGAGAAGGGATTGCGGCGTGGCTATACCCCCTGGGGGGTGATTTGCTTTCTGTCTCTGTCTCTCTCTGGCTTTCTGGCGAGCACATGTGCCCTGTAGCAAAAAGACTGGGTGCATTGGGCTGGCCCAGTGGTTAAAGAGTTAAGTGCTGTGTATGGGGAGTTGGATCCCACATGACTGATGGTGACTGAGTCCTGGCTCTGGTGACTTGAAAATCATATTGGGTGTGTGTGCATGCATGCCCCAAATCCTGATGGGATGGAGAAATGGAGAAAAAAGATCACAATGTGACCATGAGCCATTGGGAGGTGCTTTTGCTAGTTCTCTATACACACACTCTCAGGGGGCCAGCAGGTGGAATGGTGGTTGAGGTACTAGACGCCCACATGGCTAATGGCAGTTCAAGTCCTAGACCTAGCCACTTGCTTTCTCACTTTCCTTCACTGTCTCTCTCTGGTCAAATAGAAAAATAAGTAAAATTACATAAGTACACAGACTCTCTGACAATTAATTAGGGAAAAAAAGATCAGGTTTATCCTCAGGTTTTCAGACATTGTTTATAAACACATCTGAAGGACAATGGCCAGGCTGACAGATAGGGTCTGTGAGGAGTCTTAAAATGAGAAAACAGGACCCAATGGTGGCACAGAGATATCACAACTGGGCCCACATGGGGACATCCCAGGTTCACATCCTGGTTACTCCCTCTATACACTGGGCATATTCGTCTGCCCGTAATTTGCACTAGCTGAGGCAGGGGGCGAATGTGGCATGGAGACCCTATTGGGGGTATCTTTGCCTCTCTCTCCTTCTCTCATGGAAGACATAAATAAGGAAACTTTTAGGAAATGAGGCAACACTGGAAGAGGAATAGAGCAGAACAGATGATGCTGAAAGCACAATCTAAGTTATGGAGCATAAAATTGTGAAAACCAAGAAAAATTAACAGAGGGTATACAAGTGAAACTAACTCGATTAAAAACATATAAAAGGCCATACAGTAGCCCAGAAAGATGTACAATGATTATATGTAAATCAAAAATTAAAAAAAATAATTACATTAAAAATTAAACTTAAAAAAAACTTAAAAAATTTAAAGATTATTGAAAGAAAAAATAAAGAAAGGGCTGAACAGTGGCACAGCCATGATCACCACTCTACAAGGCTGACCCCATGGGAAGGTTCTTGGTTTGCATCCAGAAACCTCCCTGAACATGCTGGGCATAAGCATGCTCATGCTATGGACTGGCTCGGGTTGGGCTGGATCACAGCATGAAGACCCTTCTGGGGGTGACTCTCTCTTTCTTGCTCATGGAAGAAAGAAAGTAAAAAATATATATATTTATATACACCAGAAGATGGTGTAGCAATTACTTTGCTGGACTCTCACGTGGTTGACCATGGTTCAAGTCCTAGACCCAGTGGCTTGAAAATCATACTGGCTGCGTGTGTGTGCATGCCTAAGATCCTGGGAGGACAATGGAGAAGAGATTGCAACTTGGCCATGCCCCTTTAGGGTGATTTCTCATTTTCCCTCTCACTGTCTCTGTCTCTCTCTGGCATGTGCCCTAAGGCAAAAACCTCTAAAATATTTATATGTATGTATGTATATATATACACACATATACACACATACACACACACACACACACACACACACAGAGAACAAAGTTGATATAACTTCTAGATAATAGATATCTTTGAAGAAAAGCAAGTAATTAGAAGAGAAAAAGGTATAATTATATTCAAAGATAATTCAAGAAGTTTTATAAAATAAAATGTGAATCTACACATTGAAATACAGACTCAGAAAAGAATGAATACAGATCAAATCATAAGAGGGGAACAAAGGTGGCAGTAGATAATAGCTACAAAGTCTTCAGAGACGTAAAGTAGAACTCAAGTTTTATACTCAACGTGGTGTCCAAGTACAAAGGCAAAGGATTTCAAATGGAAGTGCTCCGGAAAATAGTTCCTGTGAGCCCCTTTGAAGAAACATTGGAAGACCAAGCCCCGATCATCTAAGAGAGAGATGAAAAGTTGGGTTCAGAGGCTGCCTGGAGGACTGCACCAATTTAACACTAAAATTAAAGGCACCTCAGGAATTATGATTTCAGAACTTACATTTTATGAACAATGACCACCGAAAAATCACAAGATTCCCAAGTGTTGAAAGTGGAGAGGAAGAGAAAAAGAGGCATTAGAGTAAGTATGTTGGTTTTCCTTACTTTCAAAGGGACAGTCAAAGGTATTCTTTTTTTCTGATAGAGGTTAGAGCACGTGTGCCCACCAGAGAGAGAGAGAGTGAGAGGAGAAATAAGAATCACCCCCCCCCCCCCACCACCACCAACAGGGGTATGGCCACGTGCAATCCTTTCTCTTTCATTCTTCTCCCAGGATCTTGGGCATGCATGCACACATGCCTGGCATGAGTTTGAAGCCACTGGGTCTGGGACTCGAACTGCAGTCAGCCATGTGGTAGTCCAGTGACATAACCACTACACCATCTGCTGGCCCCAAAAGGTGTTCGTCAGAGGACATAGACACGGGTGCTTGAAAGAGAGTGACAGAGAGACTGAGAGACAGAGAGAGGGAGAAACCATTTCCCAATGGGGCATGGTCACGTCACAATCCCTTCTCCTCCATTCCTCCATCCTGTTGGGATTTTGGACATGCACACATATATGCCTGGCATATTTTTTTAGAGAGTTTTTTGCTTGTTTGTTTGTTTGTTTGTTTTCCTGTAGGGTGTTTGTGCTCACCAAAGACACAGAGAGAGACAGAGAGAAAATGAGAAATCACTTCCCGGGGGAGATGGCCATGCTGCAATCCCTTCTCCATTCTCTTCTTGGGATTTTGGGCATGCATGCACACACACCCAGTATGAGTTTCAACCCACCAGGCCTGGAACTCAAACCATGGTTGACCATGTGGGAGTCCAGTGCCTTAACCACTATGCCTTCTGCTGGCTCCATGCCTGGCATTTTTCAAGCCACCAGGGCAGAGATTTGAACTGCATGGCACCTATGTGGAATCGCTCCCTTAACCACTAGGCCACAGAGCAGGCCCAAAAAGGCATTTTTAAAGCTTGTAAATCAGATATTAGGAATACGATTTAGTACTTCTCGATTTTTAAAATCATCTGTGCAGATTAATTACTAAGGTAAATGTAAAATAATAGATAGTCACAACAAATAAGAGCTCAGGGACTTGAAAGGAAGAGGCTGGAGAGAAAAGTCTTTGAGGGGCTTCTTATCAAGCCTTGACCAACTACACTGCAGAACTGAGTGCTTTGCTTGTACGTGTGCTTGCGACACGCTCAGTGCCAATTCCTTACGTGGCATGCCTCATGGGGCATATCTTCTGGTGATGCATATTACGCAGCGATTGCTGGGTTACCTGTGGTTTTCCTGGGTACACAGTAGAGATATGAAGACTTCTTTTTTTTGAAGAGGTTTTTGCTATAGGGCGTGTGCACTCGCCAGACAGAGAGAGACAGAGACAGAAAGCGAGAAATCACCTCCCAGGGGTATGGCCACGCTGTGATCCCTTCTCCTCCATTCTCCTCTCGGGATCTTGGGCACGGACGCACACATGCCTGGCGTGAATTTTAAGCCTCCCGGTCCGGGACTTGAACCGCAGTCGACTACCTGGGAGTCCAGCAACATAGCCATTACACTAACTGCTAGTCCTGAGATATGAAGACTTCTTTAACAGCGATAGTTGGTTACATGGCGATCCTGGAATTCATGCTTTAGCCAAGACCTTTCCTTTTTAGATCATAGAGAACTAGAGAGGGGACTAGCAGATGGCATAATGGGGACATTGCGGGACTCCCACCTAGTCCGCTGCGGTGTGTGTGTGTGCCAAAAATCTTATTTTTTTGGCGGGGGGAGAGATTTTCACTATACGGTGCGTGCGCTCACCAGACAGAGAGAGACAGAGAGATAGAAAGTAAGAAATCATCCCCCAGGAGGGATGGTCACGCCGCAATCCCTTCTCCTCCATTCTCCTCTCGGGATCTTGGGCACGCACGCACATGCGCCCGGCGTGAGTTTTAAGCCACTGGGTCCGGTACGCGAACCGCGGTCGACTACGTGGGTGTCCAGCGACATAGTCATTATGCTAACTGCTGGTTCCAAGTGCCAAAAATCTTGAGAGGAAAATAGAGGAGAAGGGATTGCAGCGTGACCATCCCCCTGGGTAAGGTGTAATTTTTTTATTTTCTGTCTCTCTGGCAAGTGCACATGCCCTAGAGCAATAATCTCTCTTAAAAGAGAGAGAGAGAGAGAGAGAGATAAATAGAGAACAGAGACCAGCAAAGGAGCCTCTTCTTGACGGCATCCTGTTTTATTTCAGGTCAAGCTTTTAAGTTAGTTATTTAAAAAAAAAATTCAGCCTAAGCATCTTTTTTTTCTTTTTATATACAGAAACATCGATATTTTTTAATTGCCAGAAAGTTTGTGTGCTCACGAGAGAGAGAGAGGTGCTCACGAGAGAGAGAGAGAGAGAGAGAGAGAGAGAGAGAATGCTTCCTAATGGGGCATGCTGCATCCTTTTCCTTCCATTCTCCCTGTCAGAATTTAAGCATGCATGCACACACACTCAACATGGTTTCTAAACTGCCAGGGCTGAGACTTGAACTGTGGTCAGCCATGTGGGCTCTGGTTCTCAGTGCATAGTGCTTAACCACTGTGCTATGGGGCCAGCCCCAGAAACATCTCTTTCATGCGTTACACCTGTCTATACACACTGACTATATGTAACGAGAGAGATTTTTTTTCACCTGAGATATCGTTATTATTTTTGCCATTGTACTAACTAGGAGTGGGGTCACCAACATTTCTGTGATTTCCCTCTGGTTTTAATGGCCATTTGTGAGATCAGGGCAAAACTCCAGCCGTGAGGATGAATAGGAAAAAGAACAGTTCTATCTCCTGGTTTAGAGTCTACTGCTTCCAGGCCTGGGGCCAACTTTCCTGCTTCTCTCAGCTTCTTTTTGTTGACCAGTGACCTCCCCTTAGCAGGGATCCTGCACTAGACAGCCGGCAGTGTGTTAAGTTCTTTGAGACGTGAATGGAGCTCTGGCTTCCTGAGAACCCTTCCACAATATGTACCTGAAGACTGTGCCCTGGGAAGGTGCTTTGTCACCGGCACCATCACCGTGGGAGATGGACTGAAGGTGCTGCAGGAATAGTAGCTTATTTGCATTAGAAAAAAGTTCTGGGCTTTCATAAACATTGCCCCATGAAAAAGATTTTCCTAGGTATTATTAAAAAAAAAAAAGATACCATCTAAAATGCACATCTGTTACAACAGCTGTTCCTAAAAGCAGATTAAGGTACAACTGCCACATAAAAAGTAAAAAAGGGAAACATCTTCCCACTTACTCTGATAGAATTTAAAATCCTTCCCATTTATTACCCAGTAATTCCACTGGGATTCAGCACATTTCACATCTCACAAATAAAATCCACTTCTGTTATAAACCATACCTGCACATTCCACATGCCTTGGAACGTCTGAGCTTTAAAAACAATGCACATCCCTAAGTCTTTGTCATTTAAGATAAACACGACAAGGAGTAAGGAGCAGCTGTTCTGCTGGACAGTATGGCCAGAGTGTGGGTGTCCCTCAGAAAGAGGGGACTGTCATTCGAGAAGGGTTCAGAAGAGACAGGTCTTTGTGTTTTACTTTATGTCTTTATTTAGAGAGTTTTTGCTATAGATCACATGCATTCCCAGAAAGACAGAAAGTGAGAAATCACCGCCCCCCCATAGCCATACCACAATCCCTTCTCCTCCATTCTCCTCTTGCGATTTTGGGCATGCATGAACATGCCAGGTCCGGGAATCAAACTGTGGTTGGCTGTGTGTGAGTCCAGTAACCATTAAGTCATCTGCTGGTCCCGAGACATATTTTTGTAAAGACAGTGAAGCATGCAGAAACCGTGGCCTGTAAGAAGTGTATTGGAGGGAATGGGGGATATTTCATTTGCAGAGGAGACGGCCTGAAGAGACAGGGCAGATGTCTTCATATACCTGGGAGGCTGTCGTGCAGAATACAGAGGTACTCAGTGTAGCTGCAAGGTGCGGAACCAGTGTCAGCGAGTAGGCTCATTTTAATTCATTATAGAAAAGATCGTCTGTCTAATTGGATTTAGTGGGGAAAAAAAACCCAAAAAACAAAAACTGGTTGATTCCTAAAATAGAGAGGGAGCTCCCTGCCGCTAAGAATAACCAAGTAGAAGCTAGCTGAGCATTGCTCAGGAGTTACGTGGAGGGGTTTCTCATACTGGGATGTATGAGAATAACCAAAGAACCTACTTTTACCTTCTATCATTTGTGCTTACTTCCGAAGTCTTTGCATTCTTTTCAAAACAGAGAGAAGAATGATTTGAGAGAATTATTTTTAGGACACAGATGGCAAGTTATCCCCATCCTTTTAAAATTATTCTGACAACAAATGAAAAGCAGATGATGAACAGAAAGAAGGGAAGGAAAAACAGAGGAAGAAGATGCAGGGCTCGAATGTGTTCCGCCAGAATTCACGCACTGAAATGTGCTTGATAGGATTAAGAAGGTGAACACTTAATTGGATTCTGGTGTTGAGAAGCCAGCCGGGCCTTTAGGCAAAGATTAGGATTGGAGTGGGGCCCCTGTGATTGGATACCTGTGTGTGTGTGTGTTTTTTATTTTTATTTTTTATTTTTTTTAAGGGTTTTTGCCATAGGGTATGTGTGCTCCCTGCAAAGAGACAGAAAAAGACGGTAAGAGGAAAAATGAGAAATTACCTCCTAGGGAGGATGGCCACACTGCAATCCCTTCTCCATTCTCCTAATGAAATTTTGGGCATGCATGTATATACACTTAGTGTGATTTTCAAGCCACCAGGTCCAGGACTTGAACTGTGGTCAGCCATGTGGGAATCCAGCACTTTAATCACCATACCCACGCCCCCTCAGCCTCAGATACCTGTGGGTTTTTAATGGACATAGACATGTGCTCTCCGGCTCCGCTCTTGCCTGTGTGGCACCTTGGGGTTCATTCCACTGGAAGGATCTCACCAGAGGGAGCCCCTTGACCTTGGACTTCCAAAACTATGAGCTGAAGAAACTGCTGTTCTTTATAAACTACTCAGCCCCAGGTAAACCCATTATTTCTTTTTTTTTTTTTTTTCTTTTTTTGAAGAGGTTTTCGCTATAGGGCGCGTGCACTCGCCAGACAGACAGAGAGCGAGAAATCACCCCCCGGGGGGGATGGTCACGCCGCAATCCCTTCTCCTCCATTCTCCTCTTGGGATCTTGGGCACGCACGCACACGTGCCCGGCGTGAGTTTTAAGCCACCGGGTCCGGGACGCGAACTGCAGTCGACTACGTGGGAGTCCAGCGACATAGCCATTACGCTAACTGCTAGTTCCCGGTAAACCCATTATTAGCGGCACAATAAAAGAGCGGGAGAACACAAGCTTTCCTCTCTCTCAGAAATCAGGCTCTTTCTGAATAGTCCTGGGACAGAAACATTCGTCTAAGTGGACCAACTCACCCTTGCACACAGGCTCTTAAAATCCTTAGATTTTCACCAGCAGAACTAACATTTTTAATACAAAGTGAAATAGTTCTTATTTTTACTAGTTCTCTTCATACAAGTTCTTTCATATATTTCTGTACATCTGAACTCACCTATAGCTGATTAATATACTACACTAAGAAAAATACACGCATGTTTACAGATTAACTTTAAAGAACACACACATCGACGCTGAGCTCACCCAAACAAAGGAACCAACATAAATACATGCAAAAGTCCACCCTGACCCAACCCACTCCCGAAACAAAAATGAAAGGAAAGCAAACAGACATCATAATCTCCTTGGAGGGCTTTTTTTCTTTACTCATGATAGAGTACGTGTGCATGTATGTGTGTGGGGTGGGTGGGTGGGGGAGAAGCACAGGCCACAGGATCTAGTAGTCATGCCGGGATCCCTCCCTCCAGTTAGACAGATCCTGGGCACTTGTGTGTGTGTGCCCAGCATGTTTCAAGTATACTGGGCTGGGGATTCGAACCACAGCTGGCCTGTGAGACACAGCTTCTCTTGAGGAGCATATTACCACTGGACCATAAAGCTAGTCCCACAGCCACTTTGGAAGATGGATTAAAAAATCTAGAGCTATGATCTCAGCATCTTCCCAAAGATCAAGTAAGTAAAAAAGACACGCATCTGTGATCTTCTGATTCCTCACGGGTGCTAATACAAAGCCTCCTGAAATTCCGCTCTTCCGAGAGAAAGGTGAAGATGTGCGTGAAATGTTTTACCTGGATGACTCATGGATACTCAAAATCTGTGTACTTAGCCAGGCTTTAGTGTAGGAAATCACCTCCCAGAGAGATAGCCATGCCACAATCCCTTCTCCTCTTCTTTCGGGATTTTGCACCTCTGCAATGCTGGAAGCCATATGGAAGGTCCGTGTTTGGTTCCCAGGTTGCCCTATACACATGGAACGTGTGTGTTCCATGATACTGACTGGCTGAGAGAATTTGGGGCGGGGTCGAGGCATGGGACTCTCTGACGATTACTATCATCTTCTCTCTCCTTCAAAAAATAAATACATTAAAACAAAACAAAACTTAAGAAACCTCTGTGTACTTAGAACTGAACTTAGAATTTTGTCCTCATACCCTGGTCATCTTAGTGTTGTGTGGCTCACTGACAGTTAGCAAAACCCAAATCCAAGGCCCGGCCACAGTGGTGCAAGTGGGCGCACACTGCTGCAGTGTCTGGGCCATATGGGAGGCCAGGGGTCAGTTCCCAGATCAGCCTAAACATGCCAGGTTATTTTAAGATAACAGGAACCATGCCTGCCTGGATCATTACTGTATCCCAGGTACCTAGCACTTGATCTGCACTCAAATAGTCATCCTAGCTTCTGGGAGGCTGGGAAAGAGAATCACAACAAAATACTTATTTCTCTCTCTTTTCCTTCCACTCCTGCTCTCTCTCTCTCATAAAAACCAAAACAATCAAAGACGTCTCTGATATTTCCTTCTTTCTCATCTCAGTATGTAATTCATAACTAAATCCTATCTAATCTATCTTCTAAGTACAATCAAATCCATCCTACCACCACTAGTCTAGACACAACCATCCTCTCTCTCCTGGAAAATTGCAAAAGCCTCCTAGTTATTCTCTTCAGCTACATCCTTGCTCCAGCCTAGAGCTGAAATGGTCTGAAAAATAAAACTAATTATGCTGTTCTGCTTCAATGGCTTCCCACTGTGGGAAACTCCTCAGCCTGGGCTCAAAGGTCCTGCATGCCCCAGCCATGGTCGCCTCGCTAGCTCTTCCTTCTATCACACTTCCCCCCTCACCTGAAGGCTTAAGCCATTTTGACCTTGTTCACTGTCCCTCCAAAGAGAACACCGTGCTCTTTCCCAACTCAGATCCTTTATCTGTGTTTTTCCTTCTCCTTCTAATTCCTGATTCTCTCTCTTCACCTAACCTGTCCCACTCCTCCCTTAGACCTCAGTTCCACCTCTCACAGTTCCTCCTGCCTTGGCCGAATAAGGTTCCTCTCCTCGATAGTTTCACAGCCCGTTAAGTTTCTCCTTTTTCATCCACATCATACTTTTCTTTTTCTTTTTTTCTTTTCCATTTTGAGAGATTTTTGTTATAGGGCACATGCACTTGCTGGAGAGAGAGAGATAGAAAGTGAGGAATCACCCCCAGGAGGGATGACCATGTCACAATCCCTTCTCTTACATCTCCTTTTGGGATTTTAGACATGCACACACATGCACCTGGCATGAGTTTTAAGTCACTGGTTCTGGGACTCGAACTGTGGCTGACTATATGGGAGTCCAGTGACATAACCATTAAGCCATCTGCTGATCTCCCCATCATACTTTTAAGTCCTTGTTCATTGTGTTTTTCTTTCCAAACTGGATTAGAAATTCTAAGAAATTCTAAGGCAACATGTAAGTACTTAGCTCTCTGTGTGCTCAAACACTTACTGCATGAGGAAATAGGAGAGTGCTACGTGCTGTCTATATTGTAAACTCCACTAAGCAGAAGCATCACCTAAGAAGTCAGTTTAGCAAATCCAGGATCAGTCCCAGGAATCTACCTTCCAACCACAATGCTTAGGTCATTTTGATTCAAACTGTCCTGGGCCCAGGATTTTGGAAAGCAATTGCTTTGGAAAGCAATCCTTGAGGATACAGAGAGCACATAGAGAAGTGAGATTGAGGTTAAAGAGACAAAAAGGAACAAAATGTGAGAAGTTAGCAACAGAAGGTTTATGTTACTGTCGAAACAACCACTGAAAATCCAAATGATTACATGATAGGTTGTCAAATCAATTCCTTAGACAATGATAACTCAAAATCCACCTGTGGTAGATGGTCTCGGGAGGCATCAAAATAAGAAAACAGGGCTGGCCCCAGAGCCTAGTGGTTAAGGGAGCTAGATTCCCGCATGGCTGACTGTGGTTCGAATCCCAGCGCTGGCAGCTTGAAAAATATGCGATGTGCGTGTATGCATCTCCAAAGTCCTAGAAGAATCGAGAAATGGAGGAGAAGGGGTTACAGAGTGACCACGCCCAGTGGAGGGGTACTTTTTTCTCTCTCTGACTCTGTCTCTCTGATGACCACATGTGGTCTCTGGCAATCAAAAAAAATAAATACATTTGGGCCTGCACTGAAGGACGGTAGCTTGGAAAGGAGAAGAGGAGAGGAAACGGCATTGCAGACAGACAGGTGTGAGCTCAGAGGAAAGGAAGTAGAGAGCAAGAAGGTGCAGCGCTACTGAAAAGGAGGTTCAGAAATGGAGCGGTTGGGAACACGGTGGGAAAGAGGAAAGGGCCTGACCATAGGGGTCCTCCAAGTGAATGAAGAGGATCTGAATATGCCACCCCAAAATCCAGCACGGTGACATAAGGATAATTATGAGCTGAAAGCAGTTGAGAATCTGCAGACATAGGAGGAAATCTGCCCTCCTTCTTTTAAATGCAGGCCATGAGTTTCTCTTCAGGGGAGGGTCTCCTCTTGCCTCTCTGATACCAGGAAGAAGAGGTGACTTCCCACTGGAGATGGCACTTACTCGAGTCTGTGTAACAAAAGTGACTACATAGCCTTTCTATTCCATGGTTTCCTCTACAGACTTTCCTTCCCACTACTGACCACTTTGGAAGCCCAATGATTTCTATTTGTTTTGTCACTTCTCCACAATTTATTGTCCCTTGTTAAAATGGTATACAAGCTTCAAAGCCAAACTACTTTTTGAGGGTTTGCACTTCTTTTTTTTTTTTTTTTTTTTTTTTTTTTTTGAGGCCCTCTCTGTACATGTAAAATAAACCTTTCCTTCTCTCTCTCTCTCTCTCTCTCTCTCTCTCTCTCTCTCTCTCTCTTTTTCCACCATAGGGTGTGTGTTCTTGCTAGAGAGAGACAGAGAGAAGGAAAGTGAGAAATCACCGCCCACAGGGGATGGCCATGCTGCATTCCCTTCTCCTTCAGTCTCCCCTCAGGATTTTGGACACACATCCACACATGCACCCAGCATGATTTTCAAGAACTAGGACTGGAACTGCAGAATCCTGTGGGGAGTCCAGCTCCTTAACCACTGTACCACCTGCAGGTCCCTAACCCTTCCTTCTCTTAACCTGTTTTTTTTTTTTTTTTCAATTTAATTCACAGTCTTCATTCATAGAACCTAAGAGAAAAACTTTTTTTAAAAAAAGGTTATTTTATTTAACTTATTTATTTTTTTAATTTTTATTTTAACAGAGAGGGACAGAGTAAGAGAGAGAGGGAAAGTGAGAAAGCAAGCCTCCAGGTACGGGACTAGAACTGCGGTCGGCCATGTGGAAGTCCAGCGCTCTTAACCACCACGCCACCTGTAGACCCCCGAGAGAAAAGTTTTTTCAAGTCCTGGAATGACCCAAAGAAAAGCCCCAAAGTATCACCTGACTTGCGATTTATATAAAGGACTACAGTTTGGGATTCTTAAAGGAAAGTACTCTATTTTTCAGAATCTGCTCCATTTTCCTGAAACATTAAAAGACTTCTTCTATATGTTTCCTTCCTATATGTAAAAACAGAGGACAAAAATATCAGATAAAAGAAAAGGTGACCTGTATGTCACCTAATGTAGTTCTAAGATGACGGATGCTGAGAAATTTCAAAGGAAATGAAACAAGTGAAATATAAGTCTAACTTTGAACTCAGTTAGCATGAGAAAGAAGAGTCCCTTTCCCCTCTTCCTTATTTCATGTCTGCTTTGATGAGCCAGAGAAAGGAATCTATCTACTGTCACTAAAGTGGCACGATCCAATACGTGGTGGCTGAGTGTTAGCAAAGGGTGGATGTGAAAAGTTGGAGGGAAACTCCATAATTCCACCTCGATTAGATCCCATCGCAGCACAGCAGTTCCTGAACTTCTATGTGTGGGATGTGTGCGTGGTTCAGGGATGGAACTCAGGAGACCGGACTTTATGTCTCGGTTTCCCATGTTCAAGTTAGATGGATTTACCTCAGCTCAACCGCAGAGTCTTCACCTGTGGCATGGGGATAGGAGCCCCTGCTATCTTTACAAACATTGAAATTACAGACATTTAAATGTGAAAACATTTAAAACTGTAAATCACTAGAGACTAGCAGATGGCGTAATGATTATGTTGCTGGACTCCCATATGGCTGACCCTGGTTCAAGTCCTGGACCCAGAGGTTTAAAACTCATGTAGGGTACACACCCTACATGTGTGCGTGCATGCCCAAAATCCTAAGAGGAGACTGGATAAGGGATTGCAGCATGGCTATTCCCCCTGAAGGGGGGATTATTTCTCACTTTCTGTCTTTCTCTCTGTATCTCTGCCGAGTGCACATGACAATAGCAAAAATCTCTCCAAAAAACAAAAACGAAAACAAAACTGTAAGTTACCATGTAAATATAAGGCATTATTGAATTCCACGAAGAGGTCAAGCAATAAAAGTTTCTAAAAGATTTCTTTTCTTTTTTTCTTTTTTTTTCAATTGCCAGAGGGCACATGTGCTCACCAGAGAGAGAGAGAGAGAGAGAGAGAGAGAGAGAGAGAGAGAGAGAGATAGAGGGAGGGGGAGGAGAGAGAGAGAGAGAAATGGAAAAAAAAACAATAAATGATGGTCACATTGCAATCCCTTCTTCACTTCTCCGTTCTGTTGAGATTTGGGGCCTGCATACACATGTGCCCCGTATGTTTTTCAAGCTGCCAGGGTCAGGGATTGAACCATAGTTGGCCATATGGAATCCAGCTCCCTTAACCACTAGGCTACAAGGCTGGCCCCTTTTTTCCTTCAATTACTATGCAAGTGATATTTAAGGGACCATGAGTCGTAGGGGTGATCTAAGGCATAGTGGTGAAACAATTCTGAATGATACCAGATACTCTTATGTGTACACCTAATCTTTTTGTCTGAATGTGCATCTGCTTGTCTCAGAATAAACACCTTAAACTCCAGCAGTGCATCTGAGTTGCTCTCAGAAGGCTAAATACTGCAGGAATTTATATCTGATATTCGGGAAGAGCGCCAAACCTGGCGATAGCCGTACACACATTAGATAAAGGATTCCGCAAACAGATGCTCCTTCCTGCAATCAGCCAAGAACGCCTAATATTCTGACAACTTGTTAATCAACCAACATATGGCATCACTTCAGTAAACACAACACTCAGATTTTGCTTTTCACAGGGCATTTTCTGAGCGATGTAATGGTCCTGACTCATCAGCACTATTCACTGAAAATCAAGGGAAGCTAGCCCCCCCACCACCTTAAATTTGTTTAATTACGTGGGGGGAAAAATAAATATAGGCATTCATTTGGATTGTGTGTATTTTTTTCTTCTGAGTTGAAACTTTTAAAATGTCATCCTTGGAGACATTTGTAAAAGTAATAAGGTATCTGGGACCAGCAGTTAGTGTAATGGCTATGTCGCTGGATTCCCACGTAGTCGACTGCGGTTCGAGTCCCGGACCCGGTGGCTTAAACTCATGCCGGGTGCGTGTGTGTGCCCAAGATCCCAAGAGGAGAATGGAGGAGAGGAGATTGTGGCGTGGCCATCCCCCCTGGGTGGTGATTTCTCGCTTTCTGTCTCTCTGTCTCTCCCTGTCTGTCTGGAGAGCGCACGCGCCCTATAACAAAAACCGCTCCAAAAAAAAAAGTAATAAGGTATCTTTATTATACAGATTTACATATGTCACAGGTCAGAACAAATGTCTATAGTTCCTGCGCTAGTTTCCTAGGGCTGCCGTGACAAAGCATCATAGCTGGGTGGCTTACAATAAGAGAGATTCATTCGCTCATAGTTCTGGGGGCTAGAAGTCTGGAATGAAGCTGTCTAGGGCCATGCTCCTTCTGCAGTCTCTAGGGCAGGGTCCTCCCGTGCCCCTTCCCGTTTCTGGTAGCCCCTACCTTTCCCGGCATGAGGCACATTTAGTGTCTGCCTCCTCTTCCCTCTGTGTCATATTGGGTTAGGGTCCATATAGGGTGCATGCACTTTCCAGAAAGACAGAGACAGAGAGACAGAAAGCGAGAAATCACCCCCCAGGGGGGATGGCCACACCACAATCCCTTCTCCTCCATTCTCCTCTTGGGATCTTGGGTATGCATGCACATGTGCCCGGCGTGAGTTTAAGTCACCGGGTCCGGGACTTGAACCGTGGTCGACTACACGGGAGTCCAGTGACATAGCCATTATGCCAACTGCTGGTCCCAGGGATGAGGATTTCAACACATCCTCGTGAGAGACACAATACAACCTGTGACAGTCCCGAGCAGCGTCAATTTGTTTATCTGAGAATCCTGTGTGGCACGTCTGAGCCCATTCTCCCAACACTATCATTATAAGGGATCATCCTTCTTGGGTCCCTTTACATGGGACCAGATGACTGATGAAAATGTAAACCAGGAACTCATAGAGACCCTTCTTTGTGTAGCTCTTCCCATCTCAGAAGCTTTTCTCACCAACTCTTGTTTTGTCTATTCTTTTTTTTTTTAAAGAGAGATTTTTGGTATAGGGTGTGTGTGCTCGCTGGAGAGACAGAAAGCAAGAAATCACCGCCACCCTCTTCACTCAGACTGCAATCCTTTCTCCTCTAGTCTCCTGTTGGGATTTTGGGTATGTATGCACATGTGCCCAGCGTGATTTTTAAGCTGCTGCATCCAGGACTCGAACTGCAGTCAACTATGTGTGAATCCAGCAACGTAACCATTACACCATCTGCTGGGCCCTCATTTTGTCTTTTCTAATCACTTTTCTCCTGGGTCCCCTTTTGACTTTGCACGTTGGCTCTCTATTCTCACCTCCATAGTCTATGTTTTGGGTTGTCAGAAAAATCATGAATGTATTTTCTATGTTATTCTATGTAAAAATGCGTCATGACTTTTCTGACGATCCAGTAGAATATGTTGTCACTTCTGCTCTCTGGTTCCACATGACCAGGTAGCAACCCAGTTTTCCAGCAAGTCCTGATCAGGACTCCCACTCCACTCCCACTCCTGGGTACTATGCTGTACCAGCCCCTCTGAGGAGTGCAAGCTCCAGCTCCTTCCTATGCAACGCTGGCCAGCCCGGCCCTAGTCAGGTGAGGGAGGGAGATGGGCAGGGTGCTAATGAAAAAACTACCCAATTTTCTTTTAATTGCCAGAGGGTATATGAACTTGCAAGAGAGAGACAGCATGAGAGGGAGAAGAAGAAAGACCCCCCAATGGGATATGGTCATGCCACAATTCCACCTCCTCTACCTCCCCATCCAGTCAAGATTTGGAGCCTGCATGGACGTGCACCCAACATTTTTTTTAAGCATCCAGGGTCAGGATAGAACTACAGTTGGCCATGTGGGATCCAGCTCTCAACTACTAGGCCTTAGGGCTGGCCCAAGATGACCCTTTTAAGGGTTTTCTCCACCATCTGGTATCCCAGTGGTTAAGTATGTGGGGACTGGGGATAATAGCATTCTCATTCTCATCCACCTAACTTTCCTACTTCTGAAATTTTAGTAACGATGTTCATACCTGACATTTTGGAAAAAAAGCATATATTTATTTTTTCTTTTTAAATTATTTTATTTAACTTTATTTATTTATTTTAATTTGACCAGAGAGGGACAGAGTGAGAGAGAAAGAGAGAGAGAGAGAGAGAAAGCCACCAAGTCCAGGACTCGAACCACAGTTGGCCATATAGGAATCCAGCGCCCTTAACCACCACACCACCTGCCAGCCCCAAACATATATCTCATGTGCATTAATAATAACAAAAGTATCTTTCATAAGATATTAAAAATATACATCTATACCGGCCCAGCCGTGATTACATGCACTAGTAGATGTGGCTACACAGCAGGCGCAAGCCATGTGGGGGATCTGGGTTGGGTTCCAAGGCCACCCCTAGAAGCCAGTTGTGATGATATGTGCCTGTAGTCCCAGATATTTGGAAGGCTAAAGCAGGAGGACTGTGACACAGGGAGATGTTTTCTAATAAATAAGGGACCAGCAGATGGCGTAATAGTTATGTCACTGGATTTCCACATAGTCGACTGTGGTTCAAGTCCTGGACCTGGCAGCTAGAAACTCATGCTGGGCACATGTGCCGATGTGCCCAAAATCTGGAGAGGAGAATGGAGGAGAAGGGATTGTGGCGTGCACATCCTCCTGGGGGGGTAATTTCTCACTTTCTGTCTCTCTGTTTCTCCAGTGAGCACACATGCCCTAGAGCAAAAATCTCTCTAAAAAATTTAAAAACTTAGTTATGCTATACTGTATTAAAGATGACTGGAATCATAAAAAGATTCTAAGAATTGGTGAATTCACATTTCTGGTTTATAGTCAGAGCTTATGGGGGAACCGCACTAAGAATGACACCATAGGTCTCTTTACGCCATCCATCTGCAGTCTCCTCTCCTTGAGCTTTTATCTTTGTACCCCACTCTGCTGAAACCCCTCTTATGTATGGTGACTTGTGGATTTATGTTTTGGAAACATTCCATTTTATTTAAGAAATCTGTTCCATGTTCAAAGCCTTCTCTAGAGGAAATTTTTATGGCTAGCAAAGGAATGACTGACCTCATCTGGACAAACCCAACAGTCAGCTCTCAGTGCTGATCCTATTTGACCTTTGACAGCAGCTGAGACACCCGACTCTCTCCTTCCTCTTGAAACACTGACTTCACTTGGTTTCCGGACACCTCCCTCTCCCGGTTCTCCTTCCCCTCACTGGAAGCCCTTGCTCAGGCTCTTGTGCTCAGTCCTCCACTTCCCCTTTGAGCTCCAGACTTACACATCTGTCTCTGAAATTTCCACATGGGTAGTCAACGGGTTCCTCCAAGTGAGCATGCCCAGAACAAAGCTCCTAACTTGCCTCTCCCATCCCTATCCCTTCCAAACCTCATCTTGGTCCAGAGAACCCCAGCTTGGTCCAGGGCACACCATTTCCGGGGCTGCTCAGGTCCCAAATTGCCCTTTCCTCCTTACACCCACATCCAGTGTAGGTAGTAAGGCCTTCTGATCCTACCTTCCCAATATATCCCACACCCCCCCTCTCCCTAGTTGTTTGCTCTCACCTGGGGGGGTCACCTGCTCCTCTCAGCTAACCTGTTGGAGCAGCTGCTAACCTGTCTCTCTATGAAGAAGTTTATGGTGACTCTTTAAGGTTACTGTGCCAAACCATTGACATGCTTGGCCAATCGCTCATTCCATGTGTGCACGTGTGTATGCATGTACATGTGTGTGGGGCACTGGAGACGCATTGGTCCTTTCCATGGGGATTCCTGAGACTGTACCCTAAGCCGTAAACATGAAATTAATTTAATCAATTAAAGTTAGGCTCCTTAGAGTGGAGACTTGAATTTAACCTTGGGGCAGAAAATAGACTTTTTAATTATAGAAATGTAAGCAAGGGAAAGATAAAAATGAGCTAAACAGAGCCAAATGCAAGATTTGAGACTGCGATGTCCAAGGCCTAATTATGGAACTTGAACATTTGCGCTAAGCTGTGATCCTGAGTGCACTGATGTTGAAAAATGTGTTCTGATGCAAATTGTTTCTTTGGGGCTGCGAGGTAGGATCTGCTCTCTGGATAGGACAATGTTGTTTCCCTCAGGAGGAAATGGGCTTCCCACTTTTCAATCTCCTGGAAGACTCCTCTTCTGTGGTAGGAAACTGAACTTCAAGGTATAGCCTTAGACTTATGTGTGTGTGTTCTCATGTGCACACACCCACAGGTGTGACTGTGCATATGTGCAATGCTGCACACATGCTTGGGATATGAGGCACGCCCTGCTGCCCCTGGGGTCTGGTGTGGACTGCTGTGGACTCTGAGACGTGCAGATATCCGGGCATACCCTGTGATGAGGGGTGAACTGGCCCTGATCACAGGCAGCAGCCCAAGAGCTAGACAGGTGTGGAGAGGCCTCAGCTGTGGGCTCTGAGCTGTGTCAGCAGGAGTAAGAACCCATACCCTAAGTCCTTCTGCCCTTCCACTTCCATAGAACTTCTAGAAAAGCCTGTCTCCACTCACAGGAAGCCCCTACCCTGACGAACCTTGAGTCCCTTTTCCAGAGGTTGGGTGGCCACAGACTTGACAGTGAACCCACAGAGAACAACTGAACCCAGAGATAGGACATTTCCACACCAGGGTACCAGAGCTGAGGCCGTGGGGACCACAAGGGAGAATTGGACAGCCAGCATGAAGGACCTGACCGTGAGGGTGCAAGGGAGCCCCAGGGGACATTCAGAAGTATTTTAATGGATAAAGTCAAACCTTTCTTTAGGTCGAGGATTGAACCAGATCATCTTAGAAGCCAAAATGTGGACATCCTCTAAGTGGTCTTGGTAACTTTCCAGTATGCTTCTGTGAATGATCTTGTTCATTAATTTCACTGAAACTTACTATTTTGGGTGCAAAATAAAGAAAAAGTCCACAGTCTTTAAGAATGAGCGAGGAAGGTGAGAGTGGGTCTGAAGTATCGTGTCAAAGGGAGAAAATACAAGTGAATAAATAGACCCCAAATGCTTGCAAGAGCAAGGTGCCAGAGTCCCGAGCTTGACCTGTGGACAGACAGGGACTCGTGAGCAGCACTGACCTTGTTGGTTAACCGTGTCCTTCAGGTCTAAGTAAGGGTGGTTTCAAGGTAGATACTAGTAAGAGCCCACGCTTGTACAGTGCTTACTGTGTGCCCAACATGCTTTAACACTGACAAATATGAACTTAGTTAACTCTCACAATGGCTCAACAAAATAAGAGCTATTATTGTCTCAAGTGTAGAAACTGGAAACACAGAGAGGCTAGCTAACTTTTCCAAAGTCACACAGCTGGTATGTACTGGGGCCAGGAACTGAACCAGAGAGTTTGGCTCTAAGGTTCATGTTTTATTATTTATTTTACTTTATTTTTATATTTTAAAAGTTTTTGCTATAGGGCACATATGTTCACCAGAAAGAGACAGAGACAGAAAGAGAGGAAGTGAGAAATCACCTCCCCAGGAAGGATGGCCACTCCATCATCCCTTCTTCTCTGTTCTCCTCTCAGGATTTTGGGCATGCATGCACATGTGTCTGGCATGGTTGTTTTTTTTTTTTTTTTTTTTTTTTTTTTTTTGCTATAGGGTGAATGTGCTCGCCAGAAAGACAGAGACAGAGAGACAGAAAGCGAGAAATCACCCCCCAGGGGGGATGGCCATGCCACAATCCCTTCTCCTCCATTCTCCTCCTGGGATCTTGGGCATGCACGCACATGTGCCCGGCGTGAGTTTAAGCCACCAGGTCCAGGACTCGAACCACAGTCGGCTATATGGGAGTCCAGCGACATAGCCATTACACTAACTGCTGGTCCCTCTGGCATGTTTTTCAAGCCACCAGGTCTGGGACTCAACCTGTGTACTGAGCCATGTGGGAATCTGGCTGTCTTACCCTCTGCACCACCTGCTAGCCCCAGGGTTTGTGCTTTTAGGACAAGTCTGAGATAACGATGGAAATGTTTTCTCTTTTTAGAATCCCAGAGCAAGTTATTTATCCTGCCTCTATGAATTTGGACATGAAAGAATCTCTTCCGAGACTGGTGATAGGAGGAAAATGACTCCTCTAGGAGTGACAAACTATTTGCCAACGTTTCCTTTAAGTCTTTTCTCCTTTCCCTTCACTTCAGGGTAAGAAACAACAAAACCTTCACTCCTATTTAAATGATTGCTGTCTCCACAGAAGCCCAGAGTTTCAAATTTATTGATCTGTTTTCTGTATCACCCTGGGTGAATTACATACTCAGTACAATAGCCAACTGGGGCGTTTAAATTCTGGCTCCATTACATCCTCGCTGTCCGAACTCCATCAAGCCATTTGCCCTCCTTACGCCTCAGTTTCCTCTTTGGTAAAATAGGGGTAGCACAGCACCAACCTCAGAGGACACTGAGAAGTCTCTGAAACCAATGCCTTAAACCCTTCCCCACAGTTCCCGCTCAGTTACTGGCTATAATTTTGATTATGATGATGATGATTATGGAAAGGAATGATATTTTATTTTAAATATTTCCAATGCTTTTTGTTAAGATCACTTGTTTTTAAAACTTTCATGGGGCCAGCAGGTGGCATAGTGGCTGAGGTGCTGGACTCCCACATGACCAACTGCAGTTTGAGTTCTGGATCTGGCGGCTTGAAAACCATGCCGGGCACTTATGCGTGCATGCCCAAAATCTCAGGAAGAGAATGGAGGAGAAAGGGGGTGCTGCATGGGAGATGATTTCTCACTGTCCCTATCACTGTTACTGTCTCTCTGCTCTCTCCTCTCTGGCAAGGTCACAAACCCTATGGCAAAAACCTTAAAACAAACAAACAAAAACAGGGACCAGCAGACAGTGAAATGGTTACAGTGCACAACTCCCATATAGTCGGTCATGGTTTGAGTCCTGGACTCAATGGCTTAAAACTCTCGCCAGGCACGTGTGTGTGCGTGCCCAAAATCCCGAGAGGAGAATGGGGGAGAAGGGCTGTGGCATGGCCATCCCCCTGGGAGGTGATTTCTCACTTTCTGTCTCTCTGTCTCTCTGGTCAGTGCACATGCCCTATAGCAAAAATCTCTCTTAAAACACAAGACAAAACAAAAAAAAGGTAATGAAATCTTTGTAAGTATCTCGACTAGTGGACTCCCTTCCAGTCATACTCTACTTCCTGTTCATGAGATCTTTGCAATGAAAATATTTCTAGAAACTTTTCTTGTCAGAGTCATGTATTTTGCTGTTATAAATTCGTTATAAACGGATGACGAAGAAGATGATAATGATGACAATCACGTCCCCTTTCACTCTGAGCGCTCACGTTCGAAGAGCACCGGGTCTGGCTGAGGGTAATTCTGAGTCTCCCATCTGAGGGAATAGGTGCTCCTGGCCCTCATTTGCTCTGGGCCGATCAGGCCTGCCAGTCTCAGCTGAGAGCTGCCCCAAATGGGCTGGTAAGGATCAGTTCAGTTGAGGCCATCCAGAGAAAAGAGAGTGCTTAGAAAATCATACTGGAGGGGCTGGCAGGTGGTGTGGCGGTTCAAGTGCTGGACTCCCACATGGCTGACTGCGATTTGAATCCTGAACCTGGCGGCTTGCTTTCTCACCCTCCCTCTCTTTCTATTTTTTTCTCTGTCTCTGCCTGGTCAAATGGAATAACAATAATAAATACACATAATAAATAATTTAAAAAGAAAACAATATTGGAACTTGACTTTTTCACTAAACATTGCCAGCCAGATACTGCCCTGAGCAAATCAGATGCAACTGGGACCCCCCTGCAAGGGAGTTTCACAGCCAGAGCGCCCAGAGGACCCGGGACCACTGCACCCATCAGTTACTTCCCAGGAGGATAACTTACAGCTACAAACACCACTGTGAGGTATGCTTCTACTTCACTCCACACAGACTCGTCTCTAAGTTTAGAGGGTGTCTGTGTGGATTTGAAACCTCCAGTCAACTCAGAATAGAAATAGACGGCACCGACTTCATCCGTTCTTCCGTAGGCGATATAGGTGGCAGGGGGAAGAAAGGAAGCCCGAGGGTGAGGGGCTCTTGGCCATCATGTCCCTCCACTGCTGCCTTTGTCTTCTCTCTGTGGTGGAACTTGGACTTCTTTACTGATCACCCATCCCCAGATGGCAGTTTGAGGGAGTTTGCCAAAGAAGAACCTCCCCTGGGAATGTCTCCAGACAGCGAATTCCTACAAAGCCCACTGACTTCACAGCCAGGAAAATAATGGAGTCCCTGAACAAGGAGAATGTCACATAATGAACTTGGGGAAAGATAGGAGAGTGTCTCTGTTTTCTTTAGAAACCAAACAACAGAGATACCTGGAAAAGACTCATTCATCAAACACACAGGCCGGCGTCCCCTGGGAGTCTCACTCCTCTCCTCCTTTCAGAATCACGTCTATTTATTTCCCTCTTTGGAAGTCCCAACTTGCCACCAGGCAATGAGCAGCAAGTGCTGCAAAATATTGAACACAAAGTCTTTTCAACACTACTGTATTTAGGACAGAAATAAGCTAGTATTCAAAAATGGTATTCTTAATTGAATTTAGGTTTTTGTGTAAAGCACGGATGTATGTGGATAATCACACCCAAGAGTCCCTAAACTAGCATAAAATCAACATTTTCCATGGCTTGCAGAGAGATGAGCTCACATAATATTGTAGCGTCAACTACTGCTATTAAATATAGCCTGTTTCTGAAAAAAATTCTCTTACGGTGTTGTGAATATTAATAAATTACCTGTCAAAATAGTAATTTAGGGAGCCTAAATTTGTACTGTTTCATGAAGCTACAGTGCCTTTTCCCACAAATTGCTCAGGGCCAGGGGTGCCTTGTCTGGGCTGCCATGGAAACAAGATGGTGACCAAGACTGGAAGATGAACTCATCGCTATCCCTATCCCTCTGAGGAAGCATCCTCTCCATTGGAAGAGTCCTGGCAGCCTCGCATGCCTCAGGGCTGCACAGACCCTAGAGGAGAGAGCCCAGGACAGGTTAAGAACTCGGTAAAATCTGATAGACTTGCTGATTGAATATTACCATCTTTTCCCGATCTACAAGGGATCTTTAAAAAATTAACAAATGACGCGTATTATGAAGAAACTATGCATGGATTTCAAAATGTTTTTGCACCAGAATACAAGTACTTCATTCATGATCACGATTTATTTATTTATGGTTTATTTGTTTGTTTGTTTTTTAGAGAGATTTTTGCTATAGAGAGAGACAGAAAGCGAGAAATCACCCCCCTGGGGGGATGGCCATGCTGCCATCTTTTCTCCTCCATTCTCCTCTCAGGATCTTGGGCACGCATGCACATGTGCCTGATGTGAATTTTAAGCCACTGGGTCCAGGACTCAAATCGTGGTTGACTACGTGGGAGTCCAGTGATGTAATCATTATGTCATCTGCGGGTCCCAATTTATTGATTTGTTAAATAACTATTAGGTGTTCAGATATGGCAGGAAATAATGCAAACTCACGATTCTCACGGAGTTAGCCTTCTGGTGGAGCAAATGACAGTAAACAGAGTGGTCAATACAGTGGAGAAAGATAAAGCAGGATACGGGGGAGAATGAAGGCAGTGTCATTTGAAGGTGGAGACCGGAGAGGGTGATGAAGGAAGGTGTTTCTTAGGAGATAACTTCCACACTCCAGCTAAATGAGGTGGCAGAGGGAGTCCTGTAGCTCTTAGGAAAAGAATGTCCAGGTGGAAGGAACAGTAAACACATGAAAATGACCCGGGATGAAAGAGAACACCAAGAAAGTCACGCCACCGAGACTGGGGCAGAGAGAGGAAAGCGAAGCGTGGAAGGACGCAGAGCAGGCACGCACAGACCACTAGGTTTTGTAAACTTCTATGCCGGGCGGCGGTACATTTACTGAAAGCCTCAAAGCTCTGAGTTATTTTCCTCTTCTCTTTTGTAGTTTTATTTTATTTTTAAATTTTTTTTGCTAGAGGCTGTGTACTCTCCAGAGAGATAAAAAGACAGAGAGAGAGTGAGAGAGACAGAAAGCACTCCCTAATGGAGTGTGGTCATGCTGTAGTCCTTACCCCTCCATTTTTCCACCTGTTTGGAATTTGGAGCACACATGCCAGTGTTTTTCAAGTAGATGGGGCTGAGATCCTAAGTGGGATCTGGCTCCCTGAACCACCAGATCACAGGGCCTGCCCCAAAGCTCCGAGCTTTCATGGCTTTAGTCATTTCAAGATAATAGGTAAATAAGAAATAAGGATAAACAGTGGGTGCGGCACGAACACGCAGTGTGTAGGCTTTAGGATGTGTTGCTGGATCTCAAGCTGCTGAAGAGTTAACGAAGCTCATTAGAGCTGCTAACCTTCCCACCTGGCTCACCAGGCCCCGCTCACGGCTGGAGTCTTGTGAATTACGCGCCCGAACGATCTCACGCCCCGCCAGCACCTGGCTAACTTGGCGAGCACACCGAGAGCGGCCTTACACACTCAGTGCCACTGTTCGGTGATCCAGATGGAAAACAGCCTCTTCAGATCGTGGGGGTTTCCTTTGCTTAAAAGAAGAAAGTCAATTTCTCCAGAAACTGAGAGAGAGGATGCTTTAGGAGGGCATCCTCTGAGACTTACACGAGTGAACACTGACAATGTCAGAGGCCACTCAGGGAGAGCCCAGACTGGCTTCAGTGAATAGAGAGAACAGGGGCAGTGCCTCATGGCAGGGAACCTTCTGCCAGACTGGACTGCCCGCGCTGCCCTCCTCACTTCATCATCCCCAAAGGGACCTGGTCCTCTTTTTTTTTTATCTTTTTTTAAGAATTATTTTATTTAACTTTGTTTATTTTAATTTGATGAGAGAGAGAGACAGAAAGAGAGAGAGAGAGAAGGAAAATGAGAAAGCAAGCCACCAGGTCTGGGACTAAAACCGTGGTTGGCCATGTGGGGGTCCAGCACTCTTAACCACCACTCCACCTGCCAGTCCCAGGACCTGGTTCTTTAATAATCACCTATTCAGTATGTCTTCTTTCTTCTTCCTTCCTTCCTTCCTTCCTTCCTTCCTTCCTTCCTTCCTTCCTTCCTTTCTTTTCTTTCTTTCTTCTTTTTTTTTGCCATAGGGTGCATGTGCTTGCCAGAGAGACAGTGACAAAAAAAGTGAGAAATCACTTCCAAGGGGTATGGCCACACCACAGTACCCATCTCCTCTATTCTCCTCTCTGGATTTTGGACCTGCATGCACATGTGCCTAGAGTGATTATTTTTTAAAAGTTAGGTTTATTATTCTTATTTTTTTAAACATTCAATCACTATACATCATTTGGCTTGTAAAGAGAATTTACCTAAAATGAAATACTTCTCAGACCAGTCCAGTTGAAAATACATGTTATCATCAACAGGTCACAAGCCATTTCTGTGTCCCACAAGTGTCATGTTTCTCTATTTTTTTCTCCCTGATTTCCTTCCCTATACTCTTCCCTTCTTCCCCACTATTCCACACTGTCTTTAGTTTCCATAACTATTTTCACTGCTTTTAAGTCTTCCAATATTTCAATCTCTACCATACAGTGCAGATAATTGGTATATATTAAGTGGCTACAAACAACACCTTTCTTTCATAGGTCTGGCATGATTTTTAAGCCACTGGGTCCAGGGCTAGAAATGCAGTCAACCACGTGGGAATCCAGCACCTTAACCACCACGCCCCCTGTTGGCCACCTCATGTTTCTTTTTAAAAATTGTGGGCAGCCCGTGTAGGGAGAATCATGCACACCTCACACCTTGAGAAAATGTTTCTGTAGCACAGAAGAAACGGCCAGCCATATTTGAGCTTCTGCTTCAGAGTTCTCCTCAGAAGGAGGCCAGACTCTAGTGAAACTCAGCCCCGAATCCTAGTTTATCTGCTTACTAGCTGTATGTTGCTGGGCAAGTACTGCTTCTATCAAGCTTCAGTTTCCTCATGTGAAAACAATAAGAATTGTGAGGGCAGAGAGCAGGGTCAGTGGATGGTCAGAGGGAGATCACAGAAGGTCAGCAAGGTTTTCAGTTTTCTGTATTGGACAAAGGTGGAAAAGGCCTCAGCTGTCAGAACTGAAAGGGCCTGGGCCTGTCTCCTCAGGGAAATACCATCCTTGAATGCCAGAGAGGGTCTGGAGGCCTTTCCATCTTGGGCTAGGTTTTGCACAGGTTGTAGGAAACTGCAGAAAGGATAGACACCCTAAGTTTGGGCAGTTAGTCAACAAGTGACTTCACAAATGCCACAGCAGGTTTTGAATTCCATAAAATCCTGAAAGGACACATATAGGGCACTGGTTTGCTTCACATATATGTTTTTTAATTGCCTGAGGGCATATACATTCACCAGAGACACAGAGAGAGATTGAGAGAAAGAGAGAGGGAGAAAGCGTCCCCCCAATGGGGCATGGTTATGCCATGATGCCTTCTCCTCACTTCTCCATCTTTTTTTATTTTCTTTTTTTTAGGTTTTTGCCCTAGGGTGCATGTGCTTGCCGGAAGGAGACAGAGACAGTGAGAGAGAGAGAGAGCACGAAAGTGAGCAATCACTCCCTGGGGGGATGGCCACACTGCAATCCCTCTCCTCCATTCTTCTCTCCAGATTTTGGGCACACACACACACACACACACACACACCCCGTGATTTTTAAGCTGCTGAGCCTGGGGTTCAAACTGCAGTCGGCCATATGGGAATCCAGTACCTTAACCATGACGTCACCTGCTGGCCCCTACTTATCTATCTTGTTGGGATTTGGGGCACACATGCCCACATGTGTGTTTTTCAAGCATCTTGGGGCCGAGATTCAAACAGTGGTTGGCCACATGGATTCTGGTTCCCTTAACCACTTGGCTATGGGGCTGGCCCCGCTTCATATTTTTGTTATATCTAAAGAAACACACACCGTTTCTAATATCTCTGGGTAGGTGTTCTTCTGTTACTTAATACTTTTTGCCAGGAAGATGAAAGAAATTTGAAGGAGCAGAGCCCCCAACACAGATTAGAGGAGGCCTAGCAAGATGGGATCTTATTAGTTGACTGTCATGAGGTACCTTTTTTAAAAAGTGTGCTTTCTGTTTTTACCATTGAGAAATGTATTTTACTTCTAAAAATAGATGATTTGAAACTTAACGTTATCTACTTACCTTTGAATTTATCCAACCATCATCCCCTTCCTAAAAAGCTTTCTTCTCTAGCTACCAAGAGTGAAAAACACGCCTTCCGAGCAGAGCTCTTCTTACCACAGATTTCAGGAAGTCTTCCCCGAGACTGGCTTCTAGAAGCCACAGGAACCCGCTTCCCAGGATATCTACCTACTCAGGAAGGATCTTCCAGACTGCCCTGGTGATTTCTTTATCAAGGAAGAAGGGAAGGAGGGTGGTATTTTTCTTTTAATCTATTTACTCAGTCTTAGTAAAAAGTTACCTTGAAATTTGAAAATGACTTGCCTTAAGGTCTAATAACTCCTTTGAAGCTGCAGGAAAATGACTTTCACAAAATTAAGTTTGAATCCTTTCCTCTCTTGAGGAAAATTTAAATTCAGGGGTGGAGAGGAGGATAGGGCATGAGAGAAGAAAGGGAACTGAATCTGCAGTACTAAGGGTGTGTTTTGAATTTTGGAATTTTTTTTTAAAGGTTTTTACCATAGGGCACGTGTTCTCATGGGGAGACAGAAAGAGACGTGAGAGGGAAAGTGAGAATCATTCCCTGTGTAGGATGGCCACACTTCGATTCCTTCTCTTCCACTCTCCTGGGATTTTGGGCACACATGCACACATGCTCGGCATGATTTTTAAGCCACCAGGTCTAGGACTCGAACTGCAGTTGGCCATGTGGGAGTCCGGTGCTTTAATCTCAACACCACCTCCTGGTTTTCAATATTGGATTTTATAAATTGTCTTGTCACGTTACGCTCTGACAAAAACCAGCCATGGTTTTTCCAAAGAAAAATCAAATGTCTGAAAAATCTGCTTACTAAGAGTTCGCCAAACTACCTTTTCCCTGTTGTAACTAAGTGACTGAATAGTTAGAACTCAGTGTTGAAAACATGCAGTAGTCTCATTTATTCATTTTTTTTTCAGTCACTGCCTTCAACCTACTCCATCAAATAAATATCTTATTTCTGTCCCTTTAAAGGAGCAAGCTCCTTTAAACTTCTAATCTTTTTCAGTTATAAAAAGTTAAGGCCAGGGGCCGAGTGGCATGGTGGTTAAGGGCGCTGGACTCCCACATCACTGACTGTGGTTCAAGTCTCAGATCTGGCGGCTTGCTTTCTCCCTTTTCTTCTCTCTCTCTGTTACTCTGTCTTACTCTGGTCAAATTTATAAACAAACAAATAAATAAATGGATAAATAAAGTTAAAAAAAATTTCAGGCCAGTAAACCTCACGCACTGCTGGTGGGAATGTAAACTAGTCAGCCCCTGTGGAAAACAATATAGAGCTTCCTCAGTACTTCACAGATAGAACCACCGAATGACCCAGTAATCCCACTCCCAAGTATTTATCCAAAGGACAGGAAATCACTCGGTCAGAGAGACACTGGTCAGAGAGACACTGGCACATCCGAGTTTACTGTAACATTATTCACAATAGCATGGACCCAACCTAAGTGCCCAACAACTGCTGGTTGGGTTAAGAAAATATGAACACCAGACTATTACTCAGCCATAAAGAACAGGGAGAGCCTGTCACCCAATACAAGGGGAACAAATCTAGAAGATTTAATGCTAAGGTGTCTTGCTGCAGCTTGGCCCGTGGGAGTACCAGGAGCTGGGCTCGGAGCGAGACGCCGCGGAGGGTTTCAAGGACATGGCAGACAAAGCGGACGTGGGGGAAATCGCCAGCTTCGATAAGGCCCAGTTGAAGAAAACGCAGACATAGAACAACCTGCCGACCAAAGAGACCACTGGGCAGGAGAAGCGGGAGTGCCACTTCCTAAGCGCCTGGAGGATTCCCCGCCTGTCATCCTCGAGCCCCCAGTTGTGATGGGGAGGAAGAGCCACCTGCAAGATGGACGTGAGCCTCAGGCTGCGCTGGGAACCCCCCCCCCCCCCTGCACTCCGCGCTGATGTCGTCGGCCTGTGGGTCTTTGAGGGGACTCCCCCCCACATCAGACTGCAATTCTCTGGTGTGCCCTGGAGTGTTATAGAAAATTATTGGTATTGGGACCAGCAGTTAGCGTTAATGGCTATGTTGCTGGACTCCCATGTAGTCGACCGCGGATCAAGTCCTGGACCCGGTGGCTTAAACTCATGTCAGGTGCGTGTGCGTGTGTGCCCAAGATCCCGAGAGGAGAATGGAGGAGAAGGGATTGCGGTGTGGCCATCGCCTCCTGGGCGGTGATTTCTCGCTTTCTGTCTCTCTGTCTCTCTCTGTCTTTCTGGCGAGTGTACGCGCGCTATAGCAAAAACCTCTCCAAAAAAAAGAGAAAATTATTAGTATGATTAACAAAAATAAAACACACCTCGTGGCAAAAAAAAAAAAAAAAAAAAAAAAAAAAAAAAAAAAAAAAAAAAAAAAAGATTTAGTGCTAAATGAAATAAGCCAGGCTTTGAAAGACAAATACATATGTCCTTGCTTAATATACCGAACACCCACGCCCTCTGGCAGCTGTTGAAAGATCTGAAGACACAGAAGTAGACAGGACAACGGAAGATGCCAGAGGGAGCATGAGGGAAGAGAGGTGGACAGGGCTCAGGGGAACATGGGACAGACACAAGCATGCGTGTGAACAAGGCGCACGGGTTACGGAACGGTACATGATGACAGAGTTTAAAGAAAAGGCACCGCCAGTCATAAATACGTATTCGTGTATATACATGTAAATATATTAAAAAAAACTCTCATATATATATATAAAAGATTGTTGAGAAAGTTACGATGTATTTTTCTCTGCAAAAATACCTCATTATTTCCCAACAATCCTGTGTGTGTGTGTGTGTGTGTATGTGTGTGTATAGACGTGTGTACGTATATGTGTGTATGTGTATATATGTATATGTGTGTATATGCGTGTCTGTATATGTGCACATGTGTGTATATATGTGTATATATGTGTGTATGTGTGTATGTGTGTATATGTGAGTGTATATATGTGTGTATGTGTGTGTGTATGTGTGTGTGTGTAAAACTAGTAGAACGAAAAACGAACATGCACAACCCAGTGTAATGGCCTTTGTTGAAGATGACGAACATGGTAATATCCTTGATTAGATTATCACACACTGCATGTGTGCTGTGAAAAACCATATTGTACAACTCACAGAGATGTACAACAATTAAATGTAAATAAGAAGCTATATGAAAAAACGAGTCCAGGCCAGTTTAAAACTCCAATCTCATATCCAACTTTCATCTCATCCCCTTCCCTTCTCTGGGGCAGGCTGGCTGCAGCTCAAGGGATGCCCAGTAGGGGCAGGAGATGGTCGGCCTCTGGGCACCTCCTCACCCTTGTCCAGTCTGTCTCCTCAGGGGTTTGGGGCAGCGAGGAGGGCCTTGGTGAGTCCTGGGTGGTTTTCTTTGCTTGCTGTGCCATCACAGATAAGCTGGTAGCCTGTCCAGGGACAGGCGTCCCAGTGCAGCTCTCGGGTACCCGACCAAGTTTCATGGCTGACTTTGCAGGGTCTACACCATTCCTGGAGGCAGGAGCTCAGGGTGATGTTCAGCCTTGCCCAGCCAGTACAGCTCCCACTGCCAGCAGTACACACCCCTGCCCCGTGAGATCCACCCCCATACAGAGACACAAAAGCACCTCGAGAAGCTCAGCAAGGAGCTGATCTGACGGGGAGCTCTCAGAATGGCGCCTCCCTGCCTGCGGTTCATGTGGGACTCTCCCCTGCTCCTGCCACTCCACGCAGTGTGAGCACAGTCAGCGTCACAGCCAGCTCCTCTCTCGCCTCCCCCCTGCCATCTTTCCCCCAGGTAAGCAGGCAGGGGGCGAGCTGCTGGCCTGCCACCTGAGCAGGCGCACAGCAGAGGTGTTCTGCTCACTCTTGCCAGCGCCTTCTCTTTCAGGAGGTCTTCCCTTGTTTCAGGAAGGGGAAGGCACACCTCCAGCCCCCAGGGGCGAGAATCTCCTGTTACAACGCGCACGAGCTCGTGCAGTGGCCTCTAATAATCTAGAAAGCCTGTCTCCTTTTCTGCCCTGCCTGGGCACTTGTTAGTTCTGGCAACGGGGTCTGTTCTTCCAGAATCCCTGAGGAAAGTGTTGGCTTCCTATTGTAGGGAGGACATCTTCAGCATGTGGGATGCACAAAGCTTTTTGTGCTCAGATTTAGTCCCTAGCTGTGGATTCCAAAGAACAGCAAATAAGCCCATATAATCTTTTTTATACTGCTATCCAAGCAGTACCTGAAACTCACCTCCATGGAACCACAAGCCTTTCCAAAGTGAAAAATCTTCTTTCATCTATGTAACAAATATTTCTTTCTCTTTCTTTTTTTCTTAAGGCTTTTGTCATAGGGCATATGTGCTCGCCAGAGAGAGACAGAGAGAGGGAGATCAAGAAATCACCCCTCAGGTGGAAGGCAACACTGCAATCCCTTGTCCTCCATTCTTCTCCTGAGATTTTGAGCATGCACACACATGTGCCTGGTATAATTTTCGAGTTACTGGGTATGGAACTTGAACCTTGGTCAGCCATGTTCTCACATTAAGACACATGTCCAGTGTCTTAATGACCTCATCACCTGCTGGTCCCTAACAGTTTCTTGAATGCCCACTGTCCACCGTGAACTATCCTAGGCATTGGGATGTGGCACAAACAGGACAGGTGGGTTGTCTCAGACAGCCGATGCTCTTAGGGGTGAATAAACAGGTGGGTCAGAAAGATCATTTCAGATGGTGCTGAGCTCTCCACAGGTTACAGGGAAGAGGGACTGTGGGAGAGAGGATACCACTCTGACTGGTAGCAGACATGGCTCCTCCGAAGGGGCAGTCATGCACTGGCCCTGAATGACTCACAGGCAGGGCAGATACAAAGACCCCAAGGGGGAGCCTGAATGGCATGTTCAAGGAACTGGAAGATAAGCAACTGGGCAATGCTCCATTCTCGTCCTAGAAGTCAAATCTCCCAAAATGCTGCCCCCTGTCCTTGCTGGCTCTGGACTAGTACATGCGCCCCTTCCACTGCCTTTCGACCCTGTAGAAGCTAGGTCCTTCTAGCTGCTTCTTTACACGTAATGATTTTAGAGATGAGGTGGTGTCCTCATTTATTTGGGCCAGGGAGGGTCCTTCCTGGAAGACTATTGTAGCTCTGGCCACATGGCCACCCTTGTAGACATCAGCCATGAGGCAATGGGGGAATAGAGCCAGCAGGATTTGCATACTACACACTTTCCTACCAGGGCTTATGGATGAACTGACTTGTGTATGCCAAAGTTCTGTTAGACCGTAAAGCATTATATAGGGGCCAGCAGGTGGCGTGGTGGTTAAGGGTGCTGGACTCCCACATGGCCAACCACAGTTTGAGTCCTGGATCTCGCAGCTTCCTTTCTTACTTTCCTTCTCTCTCTGTCTCTCACTCTCTCCTTCTCTGGTCAAATTCAAATAAATGAATAAATAAAGTTAAATAAAATAATTCTTTTTTAAAGAAAGCATTATACAACTAGAAATGTTACTGACAGGCTTACTTACAAAGATAAAGCATGAGTAATGAACGAAAAGGAAGTAAGGTCTAGGAAAACTCTAGGGTGCCATGTTTCCGGTTGGTGGATTACTTTAAAATAAAAGAAATCTCATTGGAGGATTGCTCAATTTGCTAAACAAAATTGCCTTCATGGTATTTTCATGCCTGAACTGGCAGATTTTACAGGTGAGAGGTATCTTGGAGATCATTTATGACAATGCTTTCCTTTTATAGATAACACAAAGGTCAAGTAGCCTTTGAAAGTCACAGCACTCAGCATGGTCAGAAATGAACTTGAATCTAAACCCCTTTACTCCCAGCCCACCAGTCTGAGAGTACATTGCATGAGGAGGACTCCCCAGCCAAGAAGAGTTACCTGATAGATACTGTATCAAAGACCAGGGCCCGCTGTGTGTTCAGCAGTTAGAATAGCAGTGTTTTGCTGGGCAGCCTTCTAGATGGTCTTCAATGATCCCTGCCTCCTGCTCCCTTTCTTGAAAAAGAAAATTATTTATTTGTTGTGATTTCCAGGCTGCTGGGTCCAGGTCTCAAACTGCAGTCAGCCATGTGGGAGTCCAGTGCCTCAACCACCGTGCCACTTGCCGGCCCCTGCCTCCTGGTTCTTACACTCTTGGGTAGCTGCTATGGCTTTGGTGTCTCCCAAAATCTGTGTGTTGATATTTGATTGCAATGAGATTAAGACTCGACCCCTTAGTGTGTTGAAGAGTGGGGCCTTTGGGAAGAGGGTAGTGACGGGGAGGTTAGGGTAGGGCTCTCGTGACCGAGTCCTGGCAGGTTTATCAGGAGAGGAAATGAGGAAGACAGAGGCCCTCACGGAACACAGGGCCGTCCTCTGCACACGTGCCATCCTCTCTGCTTCTGCCAGTCATGCTGTGACGCCTGCCTCTTGCCTTTGGACCTTCTAGCCACTCAAATGGTAAGCCAAATAAATTGCTCTTTTTTAAAAAAACAAAAAACAAAAAAAACCCCAAAAAAACAACTTTGGTATAGGGCACATGAGTTTGTCAGAGACAGAAAGAGAGAGAGAGGGAGAGAAAGTGAGAAATCACCCCTCCAGAGGGGGTGGCTCTCCCACAGGTCCTTTCTCCATTCTCCTGTCAGAATTTTGACCATTCACATGTGCCCGGCATGGTTTTCCAAACCCCTGGGTCTGAACTTGAACCAAGCAGTCAGCCATATAGGATCCAGCTACCTTAACCTCCGTGCCACTTACTGTAACTATTTTTTTAAGAGGTTTTTGCCTTAGAGAGTGTGTGCTCACTGGTAAGAGAGAGGGAGAGAGAGAGAGAGAGAGACAGAGACAGAGACAGAGGTGGGGCAAGTGAGAAATCACCTTTAGGGGGAATAGCCACATCACAATCTCTTCTCTATTTTTTTTTGGAGAGGTTTTTGCTATAAGGTGCGTACACTCGCCAGAAAGACAGAGAGAGACAGAGAGACAGAAAGTGAGAAATCACCCCCCACAGGGGATGGCCACGGCGCAATCCCTTCTCCTCCATTCTCCTCTCTCAGGATCTTGGGCACATACACACACGTGCAGGGCATGAGTTTAAGCCACCAGTCCCGGGACTCAAACTGCGGTGGACTACATGGGAGTCCAGCGACGTAGCCATTATGCCATCTGCTAGTCCTTCTCTATTTTTCTTCTGGGATCTTGGGCATGCATGCACACGCGCCTGGTGTGAGTTTCAAGCTACTGGGTCTGGGACTCGAGCCATGGTAAGTCATGTGGGAGTCCAGCGACATAACTGCTATGCCATCTCTTGGCCCCCCAAATCCCTATTCTTTATGAGTCACTCACTCTCAGGTATCCTGTAAAGGATGCGATAATGGACTAAGACAGTAATCCCCTTTTTTTATTGCACCAGAGTTGGTCTGGATGGCTGAGAGGGACCCTGTTTACTAACTGCTTACAAACCGTGTTTCTATTGCACCTTTTCAAATTGCCTGGGGGAAATGTTACAAGCTGGATTACAATTGTTTGCAACATCCCTGACCCAGACCATATAACCATATAACTTCCGCATGCTGGGCCCAGACTGGAGAGTACAAGTTCTGCTGGGGCCTCCGGTGTTATAAACCCGAATTCTCCTACTCTCTGAGTGGCGCTTGGTTTCTTGGCTGTCTGTTCTCTGCAACATCTCAACAGAATGTGTAGAAGTGTTTGGTATGTCACTTACAAGAAAGGTTATAGGGGCTGGCAGGTGGTGTGGTGGTTAAAGGTGCTGGATTCCCACTAAGGCTGACTGTGGTTTGAGTTCCGGACCTGGCAGGTTTTCTCACTTTCCCTTTCTTGTTCTCTTTCTAGTCAAATTAAAAAACAAAACAAAACAAAGCAAATGGAATTAAATAAACAAATGTGTGTGTTTGTGTGTGTGTGTTTACAGAAAGGTTAGAAAAGACTGTGGCTGCCATATTGGTCTTTCTTGGATCATGTCTTCTGGGCGAAAGCCAGCTGCCGTGTTATGAGGGTGCTTGAATGACCTCTGGAAAAGCCCCCCATGGTGAGGAAGTGAGGTACTCAACCAATAGCCAGTAAGAAACTGATTCTGTTTCTTTTGAGATAAACTTTTGCTATAGAGCAGGTGTGCTTGCCAGAGAGACAGAGAGACAGAGAGAGAGACAGACAGAAAGCAAGAAATCACCCTCCCCCCAAGTGGGGATGGCCACGCTACAATCCCTTCTTCTCCATACTCCTCTCAGGACTTTGGGCACTCATGCACACGAGCTCGGCATGAGTTTTAAGTGGCTGGGTCTGGGACTCAAACTGTGGTCGACTACATGGGAGTCCAGCGACGTAACCATTATGCCATCTGCTGGTCCCAAGAAACTGAGTCTTTTATTTATTTATTTATTTTTAAACAGAGTCTCAAAGAGATATTCATACACCTACATTTTTTTTCCCCTAAATTTGACTTTATTTATTTGAATTTGACCAGAGAGGGATAGGGAGAGAGAAAGAGAGAAAGTGAGAAAGCAAGCCATCAGGCCCGAGACTTGAACCACAGTCAGCCATGTGGGAGTCCAGCACCCTTAGCCACAACACCACCTGCTGGCCCCAAAAACTGAGTCTTAATAACTGGCACAGGAGTGAACTTGGAAGCAAATTCTCTAGCCTCACATGACCATAGCCCTAGCAAGTGCTTGACTGCAACCTCAAGAGAAACCCTGGGCCTGACCCATTCAACTAGCTGCTCCCAGATTCCTAACACACACAAAATGCAAACATAATACATACTTGTTTTATTGAAGCTGCTACTTTGGGGGTAATTTTTGAGTGTGTGCAGAATAGATCACTAGTATAGGCACTGTGCTTTCATTTTTCTAAATCTCCTAGCGATCACGTGATGAGCTGCATTATTCAGTGAAAACTTCAGCTTCTCTCTTTTTCTTGCACAGGGAAGAGTCTGACACCTGCTTGCTCAAGGACCTGCCTAAGCTCAGGCCGGTCAGGACAGGAGTCGGAGGGTGGCCCTGCCAATGCTGACCGTGCCTCCTCAAGAACAACCCAAGGCAGGGGTTGGTCTGTGCTAAACTTGGTTGGAAAACTGGACAGCAGTTTGCTGTTCACAGAGAAAGGGAAACACAAAGCATGGCTTTAGGCGGGCTTCCTTTACACACACACGCTCTCTTCCTGCTCTTTTCAAGCTTTTGGAGAACTAGAAATTTCCGGCGGCTGCTCTTTCCCTGCCCTTACAAGTTTATTCCGAACTGTACAGAAAAGATTTGTATCTCTTTTTATTTTATGTTTTATGTTTTATTGTTCTTTATTCTTGGTAGAACATGGACATGCATACATGAGAGAGAGAGAGATGGGCACCCTCTACAGGGTCTGGTCATGCCACGATTCCATTCCTCGAATCCTCCAGCCCATCAGATCGTGGGCACCTGGGCACGTGACCAGTGTCATCTGCGCTGACTGAGCCAGGGAACTGAACAGGGGTTGCCATGTGGGATCCAGCTTGTCTTCAGCTGTGCGTTATCACTGTGGCAAGGAGTCAGCCTTAAATGATTTTTGAAGATGTCATTGAACACAACTTATTTTCATAAGCAGTTTCAGGGCTGTGGACTTCTAAAAATATTTGCATTTTTGGGACCAACAAGTGGCATAATGGTTAAGGTGCTGGATACTCACATGGCTGACCATGGTTCGAGTTCTGACCCTGGTGACTTGAAACTCATGTTGGGTGCATGTGAGTGTCTGCCCCAAATCCCAGGAAGCGAGTAGAGGAGAAGGGATTGCCGTGAGGCCATTCCCTCAGGGGCGGTGCTTCCTCACTTGCCCTCTCACTGTCTCTGCCTCTCCTGTGAGCACATATGCCCTCAAGCAAAAAAAAAAAAAAGAAAAAGAAAAAAGAAAAAAAATTTCAGTGTACATGCTGGTGTGCCTTGTGTCTTAAAGTATGTAGGTATGACTTGGCATCTGAGTCTTGCCACCCATGTTTTTCTGATCAACTGTATCTTGTTCCTTCTTCAAAGTTAAGTTCGAACTTACTAGATTGACAGACTTTTCTAAAGTGATTCTGTGAGTATCACCTCTTACCACCGCCTCCTCCCTCAGCCCTCATTCACAATGGAGCCGAGATTGCTTCTATTTTTCCCTTGTCTGTGTAGCGCCCTTTCTGGATTCCTACGTTGATTCTTTGAGATGAGGGACATTCACGGCTTTGAACGGGGGGTTAATAAATGTCACCAAATAATGCCAGTGCCTGAGAGGCTGGCATGATAAGGAAGGCGCTGGATAAAGGTGATGATGCCAACCCAGCCTGGTCATAACTTTCTTTACTGTCACTTTGCAGGTCCCATTCTATCTTTTCAACTTCTCTGTGCAGAAAATTAAAAAAAAAAAAAAAAAAAAAAAGAAAGAAAAGAAAAGAAGGAAAGTAAAGAAGAAGAAAAAAAGACTATGAACCATTGTTACATAGTTAAGAATCTAGATTTTTTTTTTTTTTTTGCTATAGGGCAAAAATACATCACTCTCTCATCAGAGTGAGACAGACAGAGATAAAAAGAAGGAAAGTGAGAAATCACACTGCAGCCGAGATGGCCACGTGGCAATCCTTTCTCCTCCATTCTCGTCCCAGGATTTGGGACATGTGTGCACATGCGCCCAGTGTGATTTTTCAAGCCACTGGGTCTGGGACTCAAACCACACAGCTGGCTGTGCAGGATGCAGCCACCTTAACCTCCACGTCATGCTTGCCCCCAGAGAAGTCTTATGCATATTAATTGTGTATTTCAGGAGTTAGAGCACAGCCTTCGCAGAAGCAGAGGTGAAGAATGGGATCTTCCAAAAGGCAGGACCCACAATGAGAGTAGAGGAGATGTCCGAAGGTTCTTTCCACTCTGTGTTGCTCTCTCCCATCATGCCTGAAATCCACCATTACAGTAAATGTCTCTGCATTAGAATGATAGCCTTTTGAAATGCAGATAGTCTTAGAAATGATAGCCTGCTCTCTGTTCTTAATATTTTATGGCAAAGGAATTTACCAAGGCACGTTTCCTCAGGGTTCTGAGAAAATAAGAGCTTTATGGCCAGAAGTTGATAATACCCAGCTAAATTTAGACCGCGAGCCCTCTCCCAAGGACAGCTATTTCTTCAGGGAAGCAGAGTCGCTTATTTACTCCTTATAAGGACTTGATGTCAGAGGTGAGGGTCTCTGTTGGTTGAAAAGTTTATAGGTAGGAAACTAAAAATTAAGCACTACCATAAAGTATAAACCGAATAGCTGAATTTTTCAATAAGAATCTCTAGAGTTGTGGGGGCCTGACCATTAATGCTATTACAGTCAAGTACTTTGGGGAGTATCACTTCCGTATTTCAGTTTTAGCCAGAGCATAGTCAGGAAGTGCAAAAGTTGACATTCTCATGGCAAGAGTAATTCATCCCCAGAACACATTCTTGACAAAAGCCTTACAAGCCCTACAGATTTGTGTCTCTATTATACTGTGTTAGCCGAGCAGCGTTTGCAAAAGGGGACTGGACGTTTAGCACCTTCTGGGCAACATGGCCACGCGTTTAGCCTCATTATAGGACTTTTGGCCTTTGGTTTGAAAGGCTGAGTGGAAAATCCATCTGTAGAAGTTCTTTAGGGAGATAAGGGCCAAAATAGAACAGGGAAGCTACTGTGTTACTGTTCTCTATGGAAACAGAGCTTTTAAGTTTGTAGAAACAAGGTCTTTTCCCACTGGAAATTGAAATTAAGAAGAGCGTAGCATTTAAGAAGCATAAAAAATATGAAGCATTTAAGGAAAATATCACAAAAGATGTGCAACACATGTATATTGAAAACACTGCTTAGAAAGTTAAAGACCTAAATAAATGAAGAGATCTTCTCGGGTTGAAAGAGTTAAAACTGTTATCGGTGGAGTTTTCCCTAAATTGACATATTTATATCAACATCCCAGAAAGTTTTATTTTTTTCCAATAGAAATTGACAAGATAATTCTAAAATGCTTGTTAAATGTAGAGGATCTAATATAGTGAAAACAGCTTTGAAAAAGAACAAAGTTGGAGGACTAGCACTATCTGTTTTTTTTTTTAAACAATATTTTGGGGGACTGCCAGGTGGCATGGTGCTTAAGGGTGCTGGACTCTTACATGGCTGACTCTAGTTCGAGTCCCAGACGTGGAGACTTGCTTTTTTACTTTCCTTCTCTCTCTCTCTCTCATTATTGCTCTGTCCCTCTCTGGCCAAATTAAAATAAGTAAGTAAATAAATAAAGCTAAATTAAATAATTATTTTAAAAAAAGAATTATTTTGTTTAATTTTATTCATCGTTATTATTTTATTTTATTATTTATTTATTTATTTATTTTTGAGAGGTTTTCGCTATAGGGCGCGTGCGCTCGCCAGACAGACAGAGAGAGACAGAGAGACAGAAAGCGAGAAATCACCCCCCAGGGGGGATGGCCATGCCGCAATCCCTTCTCCCTTCTCCTTCATTCTCCTCTCGGGATATTGGGCACGCACGCACATGCGCCCGGCGTGAGTTTTTTTTTTTGAGAGGTTTTTGCTATAGGGCGTGTGCGCTCGCCAGACAGAGAGAGACAGAGAGACAGAAAGCGAGAAATCACCCCCCAGGGGAGATGGCCACGCCGCAATCCCTTCTCCTCCATTCTCCTCTCGGGATCTTGGGCACGCATGCACATGCGCCCGGCATGAGTTTTAAGCCATCGGGTCCGGTATGCGAACCGCGGTCGACTATGTGGGAGTCCAGCGACGTAGCCATTACGCTAACTGCTGGTTCCTTTATTTATTTTTTTTGAAGTTGACCAAAGAGAGACAGAGAGAGAGAGAAGGAACGTGAGAAAGCAAGCTGCCAGGTCCAGGACTAGAACTGAAATCAGCCATGTGAGAGTCCAGCTACTCTAACCACCACACCACCTGCCGGTCCTCTAGCACTATGTGATTTTATGACTTATTGTAAATTATAGTAACCAACAACTGATTTTTGACAAAGCTTCAAAGGCAGTTTACTTTTTTATAGACTTATTTATTTTATTTTATTTATTATTGTTATTATTTATTTATTTGCTATAGGGCATGCATATTCACCAGAGAGATACAGAGAGAATAGAGAGGGAAATTGAGAAAGCAAGCCATCAGGTCCAGGACTCAACTGCAGTCAACCATGTGTGAGTCCAACGCCTTAACCACGACGTCACCTGCTGGCCCCAAAGGCAGTTTCTATGGGAGAGAATATCTTTTTCATTTTTTTGTTTTGTTTTCAACATTTTTATTGGGGTATAATTTACATACCATAAAACTCATTCATCTTGGGACCAGCAGAATGTGTAATGGTTACGTTGCTGGCTAACTCAATTTCGAGTCTCAAACCCGCAGCTTGAAACTCAAGCCGGGCTTATGTGCATGTGTGCCTGAAGTCCCAGAAGGAGAATGGAGAAGAAGGGATTGTGGCATGGCCATCCTCCCTGTGGGGCGGGGGGGGGGGGGGGGGTGTGATTTGTAGCATTCTGTACCTCTGTCTCTCCAGCAAGCACATGTGCCTTATAGCAAAAAATCTCTCTCTCTCTCAAAAAAAAAAAAAAAGCAAAAACCAAAAAACTCACTCATCTTAGTGTCCAATTTTATAATTTTGAGCAAATTTATAGAGCTGGGCAACTATCACCACAATCCAGTTTCAGAACAAGAGTATGTTTTCAAAAAATGACTCTGGAACAATTGGACATCCATATGCAAAACTAAGCAGACAAATAGACTTCATTTGGTATCCTGCACTAGATTTAAACAAGTAATGCTTATATACATATCATTGATGTAAATATAAAATCTTAAACTATAAAACCTCTAGAAGAAAAACGAGAAGCAAGTCTCTGTGATCATGAGTCAAGTAAAGATTTCATAGATATGACACCAAAAACAAAATCTATAAATGAACAAATCAACAAAATTGACTTTATCAAAATGGCAAACTTCTCTCAAAAAAAAAATACTATTAAGAGAACAAAAAGATAAGCCAGAGACCAGGGGAAAAGTTTTGTAAATCATACAGTTGATCAAGGATTTGTATCCAGAACTTATAAAGAGCTCTCAAAACTCAGTGATAAGAAACAACTCAGTAAAACATTATATAAAGGACTGACACAGAAACATCTGTAAAGAAGATATGAGGGAGGCCAGCAGGTAGAGTGGTAGTTAAAGGCACTAAGTCCCCACATGAACTGTGGTTCAAGTCCTTGACCTGGCGGCTTGTTTTCTCGTTTTCCCTTTCTTTCCCTCTCTGTTCAAATTAAAAAATAATAATAACAAATACAATTAAATAAATAAATAATTCTTTAAAAAAATAAAAAGAAGATATAAGGATGGCAAAGAAGCAAACTAAAATGATCAACCTAATTGTTTATTAAGGGTGTGGAAATGAATGGGATTGTGTCTTTTAGAAGGGCTAAAATCAGAAAGACGGATCATACCAAGTGCTGCTCAGGAAGTGGGGCAACTGCTACCACCATAGATCACTGTGGAGAATGCGAAATGCTACAGACACATTGGACAGCAGTTTGATGATTTTTTTTTAAAAACTTAAACATATGCTACTACTATGTGATTCAGCCATTTTACCCCTTGGATTTAGTCAAGAAAAATAATTTTAAAAGTGTACCTGGGATTTATTTGAATCAGGCCTGGGAAGACATGCAGACACAGAAATGACTGTCATGAGAGAGGAAGTAGTACTCTTGGTTCCCTGGAAATACTCGGCATGCCAGGCCATGTGAAGGGGACACACGAGAACACACCAGAGTCAGCCGGGAGGCAAAAGGAACAAGGGGAAAACGTGAGCAAAAACAAGCCTTGTTTGTGGTCTTCTCAGGAATGTGTGAGGCAGGTAAGCAGACGAAGCAGGTTTAGGGTCAGCTAGTTAGGATAATTTCAGTAGGAGCCAGAGTTCAGGACTGCCCCTGTTATCTGGTATGCCGCCGTAGGATCATTAAGGCAGGTGGACAGTGGCCCAGAGGGCAAAAACTCAATAAAGAAGTTATGGTGTGTGGGATCTGTCTCTCAGTCACCAAATGGATAAACAGATGGTGGCACGTCCCGACAATGGGTTAGTACCTAGCAATAAAAAAGGAATGAATTACTGATAAATGCAGAACATAGATGAATCTCAAAATTATTATGGTGATTGAATGGAGATAAAAATGGAGTATGTATGATTCCATTTATTCTAGAAAATGCAAACTAATTATTTTGGGAGAGATTTTTGTTATAGGGCACAAGTGCTGGTCGGAGAGACAAAAATGCAAGAAATCACCCCCTAGGGGAATGACCATGCAATCCCTTCTCTTCCAATCTCATCTTGGGATTTTGGGCATACATGCACATGTGCCCAGAATGAGTTTTAAGTCACTGGGCCCAGGACTCAAACCATGGTCGATTATGTGGGAGTCTACCAACATAACCATTATACCATCTGCTGGTCCCGCAAACTATTTTTTTTTTTTTTTTGCCATAGCGTATGTGCACACACTAGAGAGAGACAGAGAGAGGGGAAAGTGGGAAATTACTTCCTGGGAGGATGGCCACATTGTAATCCCTTCTCCTCCTGGGATGTTAGACACACACCCTTCATGTAATTTTTTTTTTTTTTTTTTTTTTTTTTTTTTGCTATAGGGCGTGTGTGCTCGCCAGACAGAGAGAGAGAGACAGAGAGACAGAAAGTGAGAAATCACCCCCCAGGGGGGATGGTCACGCCGCAATCCCTTCTCCTCCATTCTCCTCTAGGGATCTTGGGCATGCACACACACGCTCCCGGAGTGAGTTTTAATCCACCGGGTCCGGGACGTTAACCATGGTCGACTACATGGGAGTCCAGCAACATAGCCATTATGCTAACTGCTGGTCCCGCTTCATGTAATTTTCAAGCCACTAGGTCTGGGACTCCAACTATAGTCAGCCATGTAGTAGTCTAGCACCCTAACCACCACGCCACCTGCTGGCTCCTGCAAGCTAATTTATAGTGACAGAAGGCAGATCGGTGGTTGTTTGGTGATGAGGCATGATGAAGGATATTACAAAAACGGTGATGGACATGTCATTATCTTGATTGTGGCGAAGGTTCCATAGAATATGCATATTCAAGGCTTATCAAATGGTACAATTTAAATACGTGCAGATACTGCAGGTCCTTCATACCTCAGTAAAGCTATTTTAAAAAGTGCTTCTCAAGGCAACATTTTATATCCTAGTCCTTGGAGTTATCTAATTTGAGTATAGAAAACCCTTAGCTCAATTTCAGGTCACAGAGTGGTCCAAATAAGTCCTAGAGATTTAGGCACAGATCCAAGATTTCTTGGGAAGCAAAGCAGACTGGGAGTTAGTAATCTTGGGTTTGAGTTCCAGCTCTGCCACTGATCTGTTGTGTCATTTTAAACAATCACTCAGTTCTCCAGACCTCAGTATTTTGTGTGCATAATGTGGGTATGGAGTTAGTTGTTCTCTAAGTGGTTGTCATCTCTGACAATCTGTGACTCTATGCTCTGAACGGTAGACCTAGCATAACCTAACTAAAGTTATATGGACCTGCCCAAGTTGCCCAGTTTAGAGAGTCCCAGATAACCCCTGATCAGCTCCTAGTGACTGCCATTTGTCCAGAGGAAAAAAAAAAACAACACTAGGGAAGGAGGCAAGAGTAGCAAGGTTAACAGAAGTCACCTGGCCGTACACTAAGTGCTTTATCTTGCTCTTTTATTGTGGCAGAATAATCATACTATTACACTTATGATTTTAACCATTTTTGAAAGTTCATTTTTTTTTTCATGAGAGAGAGAGAAGCACCCTTAACAGGGTCTCACATTGCAAGCCTCTCCCCAGCCTTTCCCTGTCAGTCAGGCAACAGGCGTGCACATGCACAGGTAGACAGCAACGGGGGAACCAAACCCTGACTGTCCTATGGCTGCCAGCATCGAGGCACTGTGCTACGGCTGTGCTCCCAGGGCGGGGTCATCTCAGCTGAACCATTTCTAAGTTGAGTGACATTCAGTGACATTGACATTGTCGGGCAGTCATCACCAGCACCCATCTCCAGAGCTATTTTTAATCTTGCAATACCGAAATGCTGGATACATTAACACTGACTCCCCAATCCTCTTTTCCCAAATCTCCGTCACCACCATTCCATCTTCTGTCTCTGTGAATTTGACTACTCTAGGTCCTTCATATAAGTGGCATCATAACAACACACTAAGTGCACTTATATTATTTAATCCTCCCAATAAGCCAAGGAATAGGAATGATTCTTTAAAAAACAAAGAAGGAAAGAGAGAGAGAGAGAGAGAGAGAGAGAGATGAACAAATTGAGGTATCAAATGGGCATCTCTATTCCCCACAACTAAGTCACTGACCTTGCAATTAAAATATAGTCCAGCCGCTTCCCAAGGCCTGAGCCTGTCATTCTGTAATTAGATAACAATACATTTGATGAAAAGGCAGGGATCTAGCAAAGACACGGCAATATACAGATCATAGAAGCCATTCAACTTCCAGCCTTGATTGGATTATAACAAGCCACTTAAAACCGTAGTGGCTCAGTCTCTCCATCTCTGTAAGTTGTGTGTATTTATTTTTACTGTTTTATTCCAAAGCCAAGGGGAAATAAAATGAGTTAGATAAAATGGGTAAGCCTCTAAGAGTTATCTGAAAGAAGAATAGTCTGATGTAACCACAGAATATGTTTTTCTTGCTTCCAATGTTTGAATGTTTCTAAAAAATACAGAATAAGATTCCAGACAGACATAACCCACAAGTGGTGTTCTTACCCTCAAAAGCATAAACTAACCCTTTCTCAGCTGCTGTTTCAGCTGTTGGTGAATCCTAGGGTGCAAGAATTTGGAACCCTAAATGTTACATGAAGGAATGTTTGCTTCCAAGACCAGCTGTAGCCAATCAACCCCAGAGTGAACCAGACAGCCCTCAACCAGACTTCACGGCAGAAGGCCTGTGATGGACACACTGACTTAAGGCTAAGAGTTCATGAATTTGCCTAGGCACGAAGGCCCAGGAACAGCGAACTTACACCCAGCTGACTCTGGTCTGAATAAGTGACCCTGTAAGCACTTGAGGCTTTTTTTTCAAACAAAACTATTCTTAAGTTCATTTTTAACCCCTGAATGAGTGAATTTTCTTCCATCTCTATACTACTCATTTGAGACTTATTATTAAAAAAGAAGTTGCAAGCATTCTTACAATTTTTAGGAACGGATTGCTTTTAATGAGAAAAAAACAATTCAACCCTAGTGTCTTCTCTTCTTGTTAAAAGATTTACCATAGCTTTTAAAATAAATCAATACACGCTTTCTTTGCAATGAGAACATTTGCTTTTATTAAGGGAATATAAAGGACAAGATAGTAAAGTTTATTTAAGTGTTAGACAATAGATGGAAAAGGCCTAATATGTTCTGCTTTGTTTAGTCCAAAGACAGAATGACCAGACAGAGAGGAGGACTTAGAAACTTAACAGACGTAACATCATCTCTGCTTTGTGAAGGCCGTCATCACACTTACATCCACTGCCTCTTTCTGTGTAGCTCAGGCATAGAGAGCTAATAAAATGCTATTTCACCAAAGAGGAATTTTTTGTAATTCATGAACTTTCTGTTTGGACACATAGCAAATATTTTACATACTGATTCGTATGGGAAGGTTTTTTTTTTTTCCTAAAGTGAAGTACTTAGCCAGTAAATGAGAAGGAAAGGAAATTGAGATGCTTATTCTCTATCTGTGAATATTTACTACAATAAGGACATTTTCTTTTTATAGCACCTCGCTGCCATTTGCAACTTGGGCATTTACCTCAAATGCAGACTAATCAAACCCAAGTTTAAAATACATAAAGCCACATCAGAAAAAATCCAGGCATTCATTGCAGGACATACTAAATGATGACAGAAAGAAAGAGAGCATATTGCCCATATCTAAAAAGCAAAGTATTCTTGAGACAGTGAAGGCTAAAAAGAAGGAGCGCGATCAACAGGAGTAGAGGGTAGCTGGTCTATGGGGGTAGAAGCCAGGGAGGAAGGGAAGAAAGCTATCCCAACCTGCCTAGAATGTCAGGTCTGACCTACGGTCACACACTTAACTACTTTGATTAATAGCAGGGAACTTTTTTTCCCTTAGGGTTATTTATTTAATTGTACTTATTATTATTACTATTTTAAAATTTGCTATAGGGCATGACATGCAAGCTCACCAGAGAGAAAGAAAGAGACAGAGAGAGAGAAAGTAAGTGAGAAAGCAAGTCACCATGCCCAGAACCTAATATATTGTTGGCCATGTGAGAGTCTAGCACCTCGACCCCTATGTTACCTATAGGCCCCAAGAACAAGAAACTTCTGTCTGGATATTTGAACATGGAACGTAAATGGCTGGGGTTAGTGTGTAAAGAGCACAGGACATGGAACTGGATTCAAGTCTCAGCATTGCCATTCACCAGTTGCATGACCTTGTGTGAACTGCTCATGCTTCTGGGCCTTCAGTTCCTTAACCTATAAAATGAGGGGATTGGATTCAGTTTTTCCCTTGGGTCTGGGTAGCTTTAAAAGGCTATGATTCTCTGGCAAAGCAACACAAAGAGTCAGTAACACATTTAGTGAGAGGCCTTTAGTCTCACCCTCAGCAAAATTCATGGAGGAAAAAGCAGCGGGGAGGCAGACCTATTTTTCCTGAGCTAAGAGAGCATTCTCTCTCCAGAGAGACCTTGAGTCCTCCTGAAGTCTTAGGAATCAACCCCACAGCGCTCACAGCGAGCGCATCACTCCCTATAGCACTGTGTACACCTCTCCATTTGGGGGCTGGAGCATCCTTCTTCAGCATCTGTCATAGAACTTTGAAGCATGCCTGGCGCTCACTAGGTGCTCAATGCACAGACTCCAGGAAATTTCCTTGTCTGGCCAGATTCTAACCCTGCCTAGCACAGGGTTGACTTGACTTAAGGCAAGTTTCTTAGTCTCTCTTGCTCTTTTTTTTTTTTTAAAAAAAAAAAAAAGAATTATTTATGTAATTTAATTTATTATTATTATTATTACTATTAGTATTTAATTTGCTACAGGGTATGCATGCTCATGAGAGAGAGAGAGATGAGAAAGCGAGCCACCAGATCCAGGATTCAGATCACTTGGCCATGTGGAAATCCAGCTCCTAATCACCACGCCAAAGTCCCTAAAAACTCAGTCTCCTTATCTGTAATATGGGGGTAATGGTAACAATTGCTACCTGTGAGGTTTTTCTAAAGATTGAGTGGGGCAAAATATATAAATTTTTTAAAAAGAATTATTATTATTATTATTATTTTGAGATGTTTTTTGCTATAGGGCGCGTGTGCTCGCCAGAAACACAGAGAAAGAGACAGAGAGATAGAAAGCAAGAAATCATCCCCCAGGGGGCATGGCCACACCGCCATCCCTTCTACTCCATTCTCCTCTTGGGATCTTGGGCACGCACGCACACGTGCCCGGCATGAGTTTAAGCCACCGGGTTCAGGACTCAAACTGCGGTTGGTTACATGAGAATTCAGTGACCTAGCCATTACACAAACTGCTATTTAACTTTTTTTTGTTTTGTTTTGTTTTCCAGTTTGGTCATAGATGAGACAAAGAGAGGGAAAGTGAGAAAGCAAGCCACCAGGTCCAGGACTTGACCTGTAGTCAGGCATGTGGGAGTCTAGTGTCTTTAACCACCACACCACCTGCTGGTCCCAAAATATATAAAATTTAGTCTGAGTAGCTGAGACTACTGTGAAATTAATCAAGTTTTTAATAAACTCTTCCCTCTACCCAGTACAACCAAAAAGAAAGAGAAACACACACACACACACACACACACACACTCACGCACACACACGCATGTACATACACCCTAATATAAGAAGTACAGCATTCCGATACTCATGTCTAGCAGTTGCCTCAGATGAGTCTCCCCGTTCTGGCTTTCTTAGCTCTCCCTGCTCAATGACCAGAACACCTGACCCCGCCTGCATGGCTTCGTCTCCCAGAACTGGAGGCTGACCTCAGCTTCCTTAGCTCCTAAGTCACTCTCAGGCTCATTTTACCCTTGGCCACTTTGAATAATGCGCCCTTCCACTTCAGTCCACACTACTGGGTTGTCAGAGAAGTCATGTACATTTTTGCCTAGAAAAATATAGAAAAATACATCATGAATTTTCTGATGACCCGATGGCATTTGCAAGATTGCCCACCAGATCAGCGTAACTTCTGTGTCTCCTGGGGAAAGGACAGCCCTCTTCCCTTCCAGCTATTGAGACTCTCACGGGAAAATGGTGCCCTTTTATAAACTTTAGCTCTGTTAGATCATTCAGTTACCAAGTGAAGCCACCAGAAAGGCATGTGAAGTCTAGAGATGGAGGGAAGGGGAGAGATTCCTGATGACGGCTCTGGGGGCCCTGGAAGCAGCCATGCCTGATGTGGATACATCCCTGGCCATTTCCTTGCATAACCGATTGGTTTTCTTTAACTCTCTTCCCTCGGAGGCAATTTATTGTGATTTCTGGCCCTGGCAAGTGGTAGCCTTGAGACCTGAACTTCATTCAGACAATTGGCCAGGGAGGGAGTGGTAGGTCTGGAAACAAGAAGAACTTCTGGGATGCCTTCATAATCAGCCCTTTCGTCACTGCATATATATAGATATATTTTTTTTTGGAAAGGTTTTAGCTATAGGGCGCGTGTGCTCGCCAGACAGACAGACGGATACAGAGAGATAGAAAGCAAGAAATCACCTCCCAGTGGGGATGACCATGCCGCAATCCCCTCTCCTCCGTTCTCTCGGGATCTTGGGCACACACGCACACGTGCCTGGCGTGAGTTTTAAGCCACCGGGTCCTGGACGCGAACTGCGGTCGACTACATGGGAGTCCAGCGACATAGCCATTACGCTAGCTGCTGGTCCCCTCGTCACTGCATATCTTCTCAGTATGGTCCACGCTCTCCAGTGAAACTATTACGCTGTTTTATGTTGTTGGGAAAGTCATGCCATATTTTTCTATGCAGAAATGTGTCGTGACTTTCCTGACAGTCCAACAGAATTAGATCAGCCACTGGAAATATGATGGACTTGACCGTTCCCCTCAATAAATTCTTGGTGTTGCAATTCTTCTTAAATAGGTACACACTGGTTAATGAGATTTTACTGCTTTCTAAAAGAAAATGCTCATGAGTGTTTTAGAAAAATACAGAGGACTAGCCAGTGGCATGATGGTTGGGGTCAGTGGAGCCCCGATGGCTGACTACACAGTTCAAGCGCTGGACCTGGCAGCTTGGGAAGCATGCTGGGTGCGTGTACATGCATGCCCAGAATCTTGAAAGGAAGAAAAGACAGAGGAGGCTGTGGTGTGACCATTTCCCGGGGAGGGGGGTAGTTCCCTCTTTCTCTGTCTCTCTTCAGTGAGCACACACATTCTCTAGAAAATTGAAGAAAGAAAGAAAAGAAAGAAAAAACAATACAGAATTTATTCTAACTAAAATATAAATAAAATATATTACTGCCAGAAGGCACTTGTCAGAAAGAAAGAGAGAACCCCCTGTGGGATCTATCACATTGCAATCCTTTTTCCTCCAGTTCTCCAACCCGTTAGCATTTTGGACACACATGCACATGTGCCCGGCATGTTTTTCATACGTTAGGGGTTGCAATTTGAACTGGGGTTGGCTGTGTGGGATCTGTCTCTCAGCATAGCTAGTGCAGTATGAGGCTAGCTCTTTTAGTTCTATTTAAAACAAAAAAAAATTTCCATAACTTTTTTCTCATCTCTAGACACGTCAAATACACATACATAAAATCTAATATCTGTTCATACATTTATAAGCTGCTTCTATTACATTAGAAAAATACTGTTTTGAAGGAGGGAACACGTTACTGTTGGTATTAAATCCATTTATAAACTCTCAGTTCTATGAAATCCTTCACACTGTATTTCTCTAAAATCCAGGAAGCTCATTATCAATAAGATTCCATAGAGAGTGAGATGCCAGTCAGCAAGCAGGGTGCATGCAAAACTCCAAGATTCTCACTTTCACAACAACAAAATTCACTGAAATTTCCATATTACTTGTTCTTATTTTTAAACATTTTAAAAATTCATGGTAGAGTGTATGTGCATGCACGTGAAAAAGAGAGTGAGAAAAATGGGAGAGAGAGAGGAGCACCCTCCCCAGGGTTTGGTCATGCCATGATCCTTTCCACACTCCTCCAGCCCATCAGATCTTGGGCACCTGTGCGTGCCCAGCATGTTTCAGGCTGACCTGGAGGGGGTTTCAAACTGCAATCACCATGGGGCCAGCAGTTAGCGTAATGGCTATGTCGCTGGACTCCCACGTAGTTGACCCCAGTTCTAGTCCTGGAACCAGTGGCTTAAACTCACACCATGGGCATGTGCGTGCGTGCCCAAGATCCCGAGAGGAGAATGGAGGAGAAGGAATTGCAGCGTGGCCATCCCCCCTGGGGGGTGATTTCTCACTTTCTGTCTCTCTGTCTCTCTCTGTCACTCTGGCTAGTGCACGCGCCCTATAGCAAAAACCTCTCCAAAAAGAGAAAAAACTGCAATCACCATATGGGATCTGTTTTTTCTTGAGTAATACCTTACTGCTGTGCCGCAGAGTCGGCTCTAGTTTCCATATTGTTTTAAGAGATACAAAGAGGGTTAACATCTAAGAGTTAGGAATGAACATCTTATGGAAACAAAATCACATATTCAGATTTTAAAATATAGCATATACGTTTTCCCTGAACAATGAACTACAAATAAATGGGGAAAAATACTGAGCTTAACTTTAGGTTATTTTTCTTTTTTCTCTCAGCTTTAGAAGACTTTATCTTTTTATTTACATGTAAAAGATTAGCATCGAAACTAGCAATCCTTTTACATAATACTATGTAAGTGTTCTATAAAACTCAGTTCAAATTGGTACAAGAAAATTTAAAGTCTATTCATAGTAATGAATGCTGTAGTTAAGAATGCAAAATAGTTTTAGTAATTTAAAGCCAAGAAAGAAAAAAAAATTTTCTTTGGGGATAAATATTCCATATATGGCTTTTATGCAAAGGCAACTTATTTTTAGGAAATAGGAGAAAAAACTCTTACTCTTTGGACTTACAGGCTCAAAAGTCACTATATTTAAAACAATATTGTAACTATATATTTAATTTAATTTAATTAAAAAAATTTCGGAGAGGTTTTTGCTATAGGGTGCATGCGCTCGCCAGACAGACAGAGAGAGAGACAGAGAGACAGAAAGCGAGAAATCACCCCCCGGGGGGATGGTCACGCCGCAATCCCTTCTCCTCCATTCTCCTCTATTCTCCTCTAGGGATCTTGGGCACGCACGCACACACGCCCAGCGTGAGTTTTAAGCCACCGGGTCCGGGACGCGAACCGCGGTCGACTACGTGGGAGTCCAGCGACATAGCCATTACACTAACTGCTGGTCCCAACAGTGAAAACTTTTGATGTACATAATGTATAATGATCAAATCAGAGTATTAACAATCCATCCCCTTCAAAATGTATTATTTCTTTGTGTTAGAAACATTCAAAACCCTTTCTCCTAGCTGTTGAAATATAGAGTAACTTAATTTCTTCCTCTTTTTTTTTTTTTTAAGAGGCTTTTGCCTTAGGATGCATACGCTCCCTACAGAGAGAAAGAGAGAAAGTGCAAGAGAGAGAGAGAGAGAGAAAGAGGCAGTGATAAGGAAAGTTAGAAGTCACCCCCTGGGGGTATGACCATACCAGGATCCCTTCTCCTCCATTCTCCCCTTGAAGATCTTGGCCATGTACGCACATGCACCTGGCCTGAGTTTCAAGCCACCGGGTCTGGGACTCGAACCACAGTCAGCCATGTGGGCATCCAGCAATGTAACTGCTATGCCCTCCATTGGCTCCATTTAATTCACTCTTAGCTATAGTGGCCTGACTGCACTATAGCACACCAGAACTTATTTTTCCTGTAATTTGGAATCTATTAAACAACTTCTTCCTATATTCCCTCTACCTTCCCTCTTCCCAGCTATTTTTAACCTTATCTTTAAAAAGCAGTGTTTCTGGAACCAGCAGATGGCGTTAACGGTTACATTGCTGGACTCCCATGTCATTGACCGCAGTTTGAGTCCTGGACCTGGCAGCTCAAAACTCACCCCAGGTGCGTGTGCATGCGTGCTGCCCAAACTCCTGAGAGGAGAAGGGATTGTGGCATGGGCATCCCACCTGGGGGGTGATTTCTTGCTTTCTGTCTCTCTGGCGAGCGCAAGCACCCTATAGCAAAAATCTTTCTAAAACAGGTAAAGAATTTAGGGGGGGAAAAAGTGGTGTTTTGATGATATATGTAGTAAGTTCAATAGCTTTTATTTTTCTAACACAAATGATTAAAAATGTGAATCTAGGTACAAAGCTCCATCTTTCAAAATGACTAAGTGATTTTGCTCAGCACTCATCTCTGACATCGTAGCTGTTTTACCACTGTTTAGACGCGGCACATCTGTCGGACAGCCTACTCTCTGAAACTCAGATTTATTAACTGGACCCTTCAAAGAATCCCCAAAGTGGTGCTTTCAAGGTTAAGAGAGGCTCTCTAAGAACTGACAATATAGATCACTTTAAAGGCTTTTTCCTTTTCCTATAAAACAAAATGTGCTTAGGGAAATAAAGACAATTCACTCTTTACCCTTCCTTATCCCCATTGAATTACAAAAATAAAAATAATGAAATTTCAAAAATGTCCAAAGAAAACAAGAGTGCCTGTTTGATCTCTGCAATGAAAACACGGGAAGAAAAGAGTAAGATTGCCACATTTCTCAGCCAGCAGAAGCTGCTACCCCTGTCACTCCTAAATTACAGAGAGAGGGGAGATAAAACTGCAAGTCCTGTGACCTTACCACAGCGCTTGAATTTGGAATTGGAATCAGAATCTCTGAGAATTGTTTTTTTTTTAACACGCTCCTTAACAGAAACTAAGGTACACAGAAATTTGCAAGCCACTGACACATGATGTTAGAGACAAGTCACCTTCAAGTCCTTCTAGAACAAGTATTTTCCAAACATCTTTCTCTTTGACATATATCTGTTTTTTTTTTTTTTGAAATTTTTGCTATTCGGCACATGCGCTCATCGGAGAGACAGAGAGACAGAAAGAGAGAAATCACCCCACTCCCCAGGGGAGGGGGCGATGGCCATACCACAGTCCCTTCTCCTCCATTCCCCTCTCGAGTTTCTGGGTGCACACATACATGCACCCGGTGTGAGTTTTAAGCTGCTGGGTTTGGGATTGGAGCCAGGGGGTGGGCTATATGGGAGTCCAGAGATGTAATTGTTACAGTATACCATCTGCTGGTCTTGACACTTATCTGTTTTTGACTTCTTTCTTTCTTTTTTGTTTATTTCCAGAGAGCTTGTGCACTTGCCAGAGAGAGAGAGAGAGAGAGAGAGAGAGAGAGAGAGAGAGAGAGAGAGAAAGCACTCTCCAATGGGACATGGTCATGCCACAATCCCTTCTCTTCCATTTCTTTCTTCTGTCAGGACTTTGGGTGCACACACACACACACACACACATGTGCCCAGCATGTGTTGAAGCTGCTGATGCTGGGCCTTGAACTATGATTGGCCATGTGGAGATCTAGCTCCTTTTAACGACCAGGCCACTGGGCCGAACTTGTCTTGTGATTTCTTTCTCTTGCATTTTGGGGAGATGGGATGGGAGCGGGCATCTGGGAGGTGGAGAGGCAGGTCATGCTGGCCCACCTGCGCCCACCAGTGTTCAGCAGACACAGGTTGGGCCTACTGTGCTCTGTTGGGCATTTCACCAGGGACCTAACAGGTGCCCGACGTTCATCAGAATGTGTCAATCAAGAACTTGGCTGGTTCCTGTGCACGTCAAGGTGATGATTACTGTGCTGGGGGCAGGATTACCTTCCAGGTAGTAAATTCTATAGAGCATTTCTCTACATACCCCATATAACGTAGAAACTTAGTCCATCAATGAGAACGGGCAACTTCGGAGTTTTCTTCAGACTGCCCCAGGCTTTCAGAGGTGCTAGAAAGTAAAAAGAAGCGTGTGCAGGTGGATTATTTCTGTGGTCCTCCGGTATCTTGTCTTTTTCTGTCCAAAGGTTCCCAGTGCAATACAGAACGGCTGATCCTTAGTATGTGTAGCTGCTTTTCTCTTTTCATTGGGTCTATGTGAAATTTCTTACAAAGGCCAAAAAAGCAATTCAGATGCTGATTACTCTGTAAACACTTATTTTCTGGTTTTGCCTTTTCTAGAATCCTCACTTATATAAATCTTTTATAACAATGAATTACCAAACTCCTGTAAGAGGTCCATAAGCACAGATGTGCACAGTCCCTAATGATAATTTAAGTCTGACTAATCTCTAATAAAAACACCTGAATGCATTTGTGTGCAAGACCTAAAAGCCACAACGAAATAGACAATGGAAAACACAGCAGAGTTATCCTTGACCAAATTGCTTAAAATTGTTAGCCTGATTTCTGAGCAATTCCAGACCCCATCTGCGTAACTGCTGGAGACGGGTCAGAGATACGCTACGTGCAAACAGCAGAGACGAGGTCTTGGGTAAGAGGCAGCCCTTGCAGAGGAAGACTCTGCTTGCATTCTTGTCTCTGTGCAACTCCAAAATAGAACTCGAAAAATTTTGATCTCATACTAAATCAAATTCCAAAGTGTTCTTTGATCTATAGTGAAAACCCAAACAAGATGAAAATCATTAACTCAAAGAAGTCCCCTGTTTACAAGCCACAATGACCATTTGGCAGCTGTAAATAACTCTTTGTCTAGAATTGAAAAGCTCAGCAGAGAAGCAGGATATATAAATTATAAAGCATGTGAGAGGGGAAGGAGAGAGGTGGGGGCGACCAGAGAAAAGCAGATATACTGAGTGAGTTGGAGGACACGAAAAGACAGGCTAGGAGGACCTACGGAAGAAGGACACGCAAGACATCTAAAAATAGCAGGGCCATAGGAAATTGTCCGAAAGCTATTTGATCTGCCATTGTACTCCAAATCCTGTCATTTCACATCCAGATCTATAAAAAGGCACCTTTACAAAAAAAGCATCACCTCCTTCCTATCTATTCAGCAAAGGTACTGATGACACATCCTGCCTCAGGCTGGTGATCCTTACCCCAGGATTTCTGAATTTCTTATTTAAAAAAGTTAATCACAAGTTACGTGGCTTTCTCCTTGGGAATTTACACAGTCACAAAACAGAGTCAATAATAGTTGCGTCTCTTGTCTTTGCAACCAAATGTGGAAGCATGCGGGCGGAGAAGATGAATAACTCGTAAAGTGTGCATCCCTCCTACCCTTAGTGAGGCTCACACTACATTAGTTTTTGCTTAGTATCTTCCACTTCCCTCTGCTTTTTGCTTCACAATAAGAGCTGTTATGTAAATATTCTTTCGCCCAGTTTTTCTGACGTTAAGCAGTTAAAGGCTTCTGAATTACTGCTCTGTCCTGGATGACTGATAAAATGAGAACTACAGTGAAAATTTAGCTCCTCACTAAATATCGAAGAACACTTTAAGATGAAAATGAATGTATGAATAAAAGCAAAATCTTTCCTGTAATAAAACTCTTACCATTAAAAAGAGATTAATTTTAATTGCTAGAGGGTGCCTGTGCTTATGAGAGAGAGAGAGAGAGAGAGAGAGAGAGAGAGAAAGCATTCCCGAATGGGGCATAATTATGCCACCATCCCTTTTCCTCTATTGCTTGATCCTGTCAAGATCTTGGGAATGCACATACGTGCACCCAGTGCAATTTTCAAGCCACCAGAGCTGGGATTTGAACTGCAGTCAGCCAAGTGGGAACTGGCTTTCCTTAACCACTGGGTTATAGGGATTGCCCTCTTCTTATCATTTTAATTCTATTCATTTTATTGACAGGATTCTTTATTTCTCACTTGTCTATCCAGAATACATAGATCTAAGTCCAGTCTAATAATGCACAGTGATCATGTGAATTAATTTTTAGAGTTGGATTATAGGCTCGACCCCAAGTCAGCTCAAAAGTTCATGATTCAGGGGACCAGAAGTTAGCGTAATGGCTATGTTGCTGGATTCCCAAGTAGTTGACCGCGCTTCGCGTCCCGGACCTGGTGGCTTAGAACTCACGCCAGGCGCGTGTGCGTGCATGCCCAAGATCCCGAGAGGAGAATGGAGGAGAAGGGACTGCGGCGTGGCCATCCCCCCTGGGGGGGTGATTTCTCGCTTTCTGTCTCTATGTCTCTCTCTGTCTGTCTGGCGAACACACGCGCCCTATAGTGAAAACCTCTCCAAAGGAAAAAAAAAAAAAAGTCCATGATTCATTCAATGTCTGACATGCCCAAGACTTTCTTTCGAGGAAACCAAGAGTTCTTTCAGATGCTTGGGACCACATGGCCCTGCTGTCCTGGCCAGAGCTGTTTTTATCAGAGATGAGCTCCTGACCTAAAAGTTGGAGGCTAGCAGGGGAGGAGGCCAGATCCGTCAGCAAGGTTACCCCAGCTCCGCGGTAACTGGCTTAATCAGTCAAACCCTGTTTTCTTTTTTAACAGATATTTTAGCTATAGGGCACATGCACTCGCCAGAGAGACAGAGAGACAGAAAGCGAAAAATCACCCCATAGAGGGGATGACCACACTGCAAGCCCTTCTCCTCTGTTCTCCTCTTGGGATTTTGGGCATGCACGCACACGTGCCTGGCATGAGTTTTAAGCTGCTGGGTCTGGAACTTGAATTGCGGTTGATCATGTGGGAGTCCAGCAACGTAACCATTATGCTATCTGCTGGTCCCCAAATCCTGTTTTCTAAGTGTAGAGAATAAGGGACGCCATGGGAGGATTAGCTAGTTAGTAAGCTACAGCAGCCAAATCAGGAGGAGTAGAAACAGGTAGCTGAGTCCCCAAGATGGTGGCATGTAGGTTTAGGAGAAATAGGTTCCTGCCACTGTGGGGACTACAAGATAAGGGCTCTAGAGCTCCAGGGTACACGCCAAATGGTTTCCTTTTTTTTTTTTTTTTAAAGAATTATTTAATTTATTAGTTATTATTTTTTCACATGAGTTTTGCCAGAGAAAGAGAGAGAGTGAGAAAGTAAGCTTCCAGGTCCGAGACTCGAACCATGGTCGGCCATGTGGGAATTCCAGTGCCTTAACCATCATGCAACCTGCTGGGCTCCGAATGATTTTCCTGTTGCAGGATATTTCTTTTTTTAAAAGATTTTAAAAAAATTATCTAATTATGTTTACTGTTATTATTGTTAATTTTTAATTTGACCAGAGAGAGAAGTAAAGTGAGAAAGCAAGCCGTCAGGTCTAGGACTTGAACTGTAGTCAGCCATGTGGGAGTCCACACCAAAACCACCATGCCACCTGCTGGCCTTGAGGGATATTTCTATGCAGCCATGGGGACACATCTCTCCTTATTTCTCTATTTACTTAAACTTTCTTTAGCTCAGGGAAACTGCACATTTCTCTGCTTCTGGCACCTTTAAAGCGTCTACCTGAGAAAACCAGAAAATTACCCACTACTCTTTGTCCTCTCTGTCCTTCTAGTTTTTAGTGGCGTACAAAGACAATTTCAGCAAGGTCTGGGTTAATGTTTTCCCCCTGTCATGGATTATTGTAGTTTTGGTCTTTGACACAGGTGATAAATTCCTCTTCTCTTCTTGATTGAGATTTTATATATGTATAGATACATCTCCATCATTTAGTATCAAAAACAGTACATAGATTTTTTTCAGTTATCTTTTGTATTAAACCCACAGGGACAACAGTGATGCTTCTCAGTATCAGTTATTGGTCACATGACACTATGGGAGGCCAAGCTGGTTCATCCTTTTCAAACTCTTGACAGTGTTGAAGGCTGACAGCTGTCTCTGCCCCTCTGCCTTCATGTTTCTTTTTCATCTTCCTTTCTAGACATAGGCCTTATCATCTTCGCCATCTTCATTCTTTCTCCATCTCTTCTGAGCACCCTCTTTGATTCTTTTTTTTCTTTTTCTTTAGAAATGAAAATTATTTATTGACAATACTGTTTACCACCTGGAAGGCTTAAACAGAGCCAGTCCAGGGCAGAATGAAGATCACCTCCATGAAAGAGTGTATTGGTCATCGCATCTCCAATGTCCTTAGTCTTAAATAAAATCTTTGTAAAGCTGTATATGAATCCTGGAATTTTCTGGCAGGAAGTCTTCCAGAAATTATTCCCTTGTCATTATTTTGTTTATGTTCATCGATCACTCCAATAATTCTTTGCTCTAGTTTGCTATTAATTACCACTTTTTTAAAAAAAGAATTATTTATTCTATTTAACTTGATTTATTTTTTAATTTGACAAGAGAGAGAAAGCCACCGGGTCTAGGACATGAAACCATAGCCATGTGGGAGTCCAGTGCCCTCAACCAGCATGCCACTTGCCGGCCCCTTAATTATCAGTTTTAAGGTAGATTTATCCAGGTTTACAGGACAACTGGAATTATTAGCAGAATTAAAGCTATACATTTTTGGGCCTTATTTTATTTGGGGCTCCCATGCACTGACTGCAGAGGAGAGGAGGCTTGGTCACAGACGTCTTGCTTTGGGCCTCCCCAGGAGGTCCGGCCTTGGTGGAGCTGGCCCTGGAGACAGACACAGCAACCCTGGGCTCCTGTGTTTCACATTCTTGCTGCCCAGGCTACAGCTGTGACAGAGAATTTGGGCAGTCCAGGCTGTGGCACTACCACAGCACAGCTATGGAAAGGTCTTCCTATTCACCTGCACCACCTCCCCCGCCCCCCCCCCCCCCCCCCCCCCCCGCTTGGTCCCTTTTGACTTTGTCCTCACCTAGACACAGGGAAACCATCTTATCTAGATCAAGGCAACACCTGGTTCTGTCTTACCTCTATAAGAGCACGCTTAAGAAAGTTCAATCTAGTGGTTACATGGCTTGAGTCCCACATAGCCGACTGTGGTTGGATTCTCCGGACCCAGGGACTTCAAAACCACGCCAGTGTGCGTGCCCAAGATCCCAGGAGGAAAATGGACTGCAGCGTGGCCATCTCCACAGGGGTGTGATTTCTCACTTTCTCTCTCACTGTGTCCCCCACCCTCCGTAAGCACACATGCCCTAAGGCAAAAACTTCTAAATAAATGAAAGAAAGTTGAATATGGGGCTAGCAGGTGGCATGGTGGTTAAGGTGCTTGGACACCTATACTGCCTACTGCAGTTCGAATCCTGGATCTGGTGACTTGCTTTCTCACTTTCCCTTTCTCTCTCCCTGGTCAAAATAAAAAATAATAATAAAATAAAATAATTCTTAAAAAAGTAAAGTTGAATCATATAATTTAGCAAAAGTAGAGCTGCTGATGATTAAATCAGGAAGAGGCCCCATAATTTATAAAAACAATTTGAACACTGATACTTGATTCACTTAGTGGAAAACTTTCAGGTATATTTGGAACATGTAAGTATGTGAGTCTACTTTTATCAAATATAAATTTTATGAAATCTAAAAACATATCAGGTATTTCTGATGAACATTTAATGTCTGAATTGGACTGTGCTGTAAGTATTAAATATACACTGGATCTTGAAGACCTAGCAGAAAGAAAAGAGTGGAGGGACCAGCAGTTAGCATAATGGCTATGTCGCTGGACTCCCATGTAGTTGATTGTGGTTCGAGTCCTGGACCTAGTGGTTTAAACTCATGCCAGTCGTGTGTGTGTGTGTGCCCAAGACTCCGAGAAAAGAATGGAGGAGAAGGGATTGTGGCGTGGCCACAACTCCTCAAATTAAATCTCGGTTCTTTATTTTTTTAGAGATTTTTGTTATAGGGCAAGTGCACTCACCAGAGAGACAGAGAAAGAGAGACAGAAAGCGAGAAATCCCCCCCCCCCACACACACACACACTTCCCTAGGGGAGATGGTCATGCTGCAATACTTCTCCTCCATTCTCCTCTTGAGATTTTGGGCATGCACGCACATGTACCAGGCGCCAGGTCCAGGACTCGAACCATGGTCAACCACATGCGAGTCCAGCGACATAACCATTAGGTATCTAATCCCCAAATCTTGGTTCTTAGTATCTGTATCAAATGTGTGCTGTGGTCAATTTCTACTTCTATTGTTTTTCTTTTTCTTTTTTAATGTCTTCTTTTAACATCTTTTACTTCTTTCTTTAGTATGCTAGCCAGAGTGAGACAGGGAGAGAGAGAGAAGGAGAGGAGAAAGCACTCTTCCATGGGGAACGGTCACGCCATAGCTCTTTTGCCATCTCTCCCTCCTGTTGAGATTTTGGGCCTGCACACGCATGTGCCTGGAATGTTTCTCAAGATGCCAGAATGGGACTTGAACCACAGGGTGAGCCATTGGAGTATAGCTGCATTTTAACCAGTAGGCTATGGAGCCAACATTTTCTTTTCTTTTCTTTCCCTTCCCTTCCCTCTTTTCCTTTCCTTTCCTTTCCTTTCCTTTCCTTTCCTTTCCTTTCCTTTCCTTTCCTTTCCTTTCCTTTCTTTTCTTTCTTTTCCATCTTTTTTTTAAAAAATGTATTTGAGAGAGAGAGAGAGAGAAGAATAGCACTGTCAACAGGGTCTCACACTGCAGTCCTCAGTCCAGCACTCCTAGCCAGCCAGGATCATGTCCACCTGGTATGTAAAGATCACGTGGGACTCTTCCATGTGGCTCCAGCATTGCACAATGGCATGCCACTGCTGTGCTACCATGGATGGACTTCAGTTTTATTTGAAATCTGAAGTCTTTTTTTTTTTAAGTTTGTCCCTTCTTTCTTTTCTTTTCCTTTTTTTTTTTTTTTTTTTTTTTTTGTGAGTGAGAAACAGAAACAGAGAGACAGAGAGATAGACACCTCTAGCAGGGTCTTCACGCCATGATCCATCCCAAGTCTCAGCTGGCCTGGATCATGGGCATACCCAGCATCTTCAGGGAGGTTCTGGGATACAAATCTAGGATCCTTCCCAAGTGGATCTGGTTCTATACCACGGCCTCCCCTCCTTTCCTTTTGAAGTTTCTTTCTTATTTTCTTAAGAGGAAGACAGAGGGAAAGAGAAAGATAAGCACCCTTAATGGGGTCTTAGAACACAACCCCCCAGGCTTCCAGCCAGCCAGGTCACTCATTTGCTCATGCCCAGCATGTACAGGTTGACCTGGGAACAGAACCCTGATCTTCATTATGGCTTCCAGCATTGCAGAGTGCTGCACTAATTACTGCTAGACCACTGTGGCTGGGCCTCAAACCCCCAATCTTGAACAAAGATCAGTATCAATGCTTCTCCCTCAGACTCATGCAACTTCTTTCCAGTTCCCATCCCTGTACTTTTTCAAAGTCATCTGCATCCAATTTCATTCTCTATCCTTTGGCCTCATCATGGAGTTGTCCTTTCTCATCATGAAATCTTCTCTGTTAATGTAAACAATAAACAATAGAGCAGTTCACGTGCTCCTACTTTTGGAGATGTCCAGAATATCCTGCAGCACGTGTATACATGGAAGGCAGGATCCGGTTTCTGAATCATGCAAGCCCATGAAGAGCTATCAAGGCCCCCTTGACTCCCCTGCTGTTGGAATTCCCTCCCACAAGCCAAGCCACCCCAAGGAAGCCCTCCCCCCATCCTGCCACCCGAACTTCAGGGTGGCTGCATGAAGTCAGCAAAGTCCCTACAGCTTAACGGTGAATCACAGAGATGTGAGTGTTGAGCCAACCTCTGTAAGAGCAACTCAAAGGAGCCCAGACAACCAAGTCTTCCACCTAAAACACACCTTGGCAGAGCTTTGGAACTCCCATCCCACTAATGCCCGAGTGACTGTGTCTATAGTCAGGACAGAAACTGATTGCATTTTAAGTTAAGATTTGCATTTCACCAAGTCATGAGCTGATCCTTTCTCCCTCCAATTTCCTCCATGCACTTTTCCCCCAAGTAGGCAGGTCACTTCTGTACTCGGTGGGAATTCCCGAACTATTCCTTTTAATTGCTAGAGGGCACATGTGCTCACCAGAGAGAGAATGAAAACACCCCCCAACGGGGCACATGCTGCAATCCCCTTTCTTACATTTTTCCATACTCTCAGGATTTGGGGCACACATGCACATGCATCTGGTGTGCTTCTCACGCCTGGGATTCCTAGCGCAATTGGCCTTAAGGGATCCAGCTCCAAAGCACCACACTTATCCACTACGCTACTAAGTGGCCAGGATGCCTGGACTTTGAATGGGATATGTTTTTGGTCTAGAAATCCTTTCTTGTCTCTAAACTCCTGTTACCACGGGCCAGTCTATTACCTCCTCCTTGTTCTAGGAGGTCTGCAGAACTCTGTCGACATACAATTTAGGAAGGCAGGTATTTCACTTGTCCATTAGATCATTTTGTTCCCATCATTGAAGAAATCCTCAGGAGACCCTTGAACAAGCACTCAATTTCTTAACTGAATCAAACAACTATTTCTTAATCAAATAACTACTTCCATTATCTAATTTTACACGCTAGCACTCCTAAGTGACTGCATGAAAAAGATTAGTATGGATGACTAGGCGAATTCTGTGATCTGAATACTAAATAAAAAAGATTTCTAAGTTGTGAAAGGGAAGGAAAAGACAATTATTTTTCTGCAAAAATGTGGTTCTTGCTCACAAAAATGTTACAACCTGTATTATGAAGATCGCTAAAATTAAGTACCTCAACAATCATTTTTGTTGTTGTAATTGAATAGTAAAATTCTCTTATTTTTCTCTTAAAATCCCTAGCATATATTCCTACTTGCACTGTCATTACTTATTTCATTTTATTTTGAAATTAATATACAATAAAATTTGACTTTTGTGTGACTGTGCATCTTATGAATTGAACAATTTTAGACACTGAAATACATGCATAGTTTTCTGTAACTGCTCTCACAATTGGGATACCTTTCAACACCCAACAAACTCCCTCTTGCTATGCCACTGTAGTTTTTCTACCCTATACCTAACCACTGATCTTCTGTCACTACGCTCTCATCTTTTTGATGAAATGTCATAGAAACAAAATCCTAGTTTCTTTCACTCAGCATAACTATGTTATGATTAACACAACTTATTGCACGTATTAAAAATCTTTAAAACTTCACTCCTTGTTATGACTGAGGACTCTTCCTCTGTATGTATATATTACAGTTTGTTTAACTACTTATCCATTGAAGGACATCTGGTTTGTTACCAGGATTTGGAGATTATAAATAGAGCTTCTATAAATATTTGTATGGTAGTATTTGTGTGAATACAAGTTTTAATGTCTCTAGAATAAATACCTAGAAGTAGTATTGTGCTATCATACTAAACATTTGTTTAACCTTAGAAGAAACTGCCAAGATGTTTTTCAGAGTGGCTGTACCATGTGTATTTCTGACGGCAGTATATAAAAATTTCACGTGCTCTGCATTCTTGTCAACACTTGGTATTATCAGTCTTTCAAATGTTATTTATCCTAATAGGTGCATGGTGGTATCTTCCTAAAATTTTATTTAATTATGTATTTATCCATCCACTTCGATTTGACCAGAAATGGGGGAGGGGAGAGAGCAAGAGAAAGTGAGAGCGGTGTCGCCGGGTTTGGGACTCAAACTGCGGTCGGCCACGTGGGAGTCCAGCTCCCTTAACCACCGCGCCCCCTCCGCTCCCTGCATGATAGTATCTTATGGTTGCAGTTTGCACTTTTCTAGTGACTGATGATATCGAATTGCTTTTTATGTCTTTATCTGCCATCTCTACATCTTTTCTGGGTGAAGTGTTCAAGTCTTTTGTCTTTTTGTTTTTTTTATTAGAGAGAGAATTTTGCTGTAGGGCTGTGCACTCACTGGAGAGACAGCGAAAGACAGAGAAAGCAAGAAATCACATCCTGAAGGGATGGCCACATCACAATCTCTTCTCATTCTCCTCCTGGAATTTTGGGCATGCGCGCATATGCGCCAGGTGGGGGTTTCAAGCCACTAGGTTCTGACCTCAAACCCTGGTCAACCATGTAGGAGTCTGGCACCTTCACCACCACGTCACCTACTGTCCTCCTTTTGTCTATTTTTTATTTGGGTGGTTTGTTTTTTTACCATGTTTTAAGAGTTCTTTTATTCATTCTGGATACAAGTCTCTTGTTCAATAAGTGACTTGCAAATATTATCTTCTAGTCTAGTTTACCTTTTTATTCTCTCAACAGTGGCTTCTATAGGCAAAAAGATTTAAATTTTGATAAAGTCCAAGTTAACAACTTGGCCTTCTATGACAAAATGGATTTTGATTTTAATGTCATGTCTAAGAAGTCTTTCTCTAACCCTGGTTATGAGTTTTCTTCTTATGTTTTTTTTCCTAAAAATTTTATTTACATTTTGCATTTAGGCCTATGAGCCATCTTGAATTCATTTTTATATGAAGTGTGAGGTTCAAGTTCTTTTCATTTCTTTCCATCCTTTCTTTCCTTCCTTTTCATTCCACTTGTTGTAATACCACTTTGAAAAGACTATCTTTTTAAAAAATTATTATTTAATTACCTTGATATTCTTGTTAAAGATAAACTGGCCATATATGAGGGAATTGCAAAAAGTTTATGAAAAAATAGAGTTAAAGGATGAGTTTATTCTGGGGCAAAAAAAATGGACAGTCATGCATTTTTTCCCATAGAATGGAATTTTCATTAACTTTTTGAAGATCCCTCAATGTGGGTCTATTTCTACATTCTGTTCCACTATCTACGTGTCTACCTCTTGGCCAATAAACTACTATCTTGAAATCAGTTTGTGTGATTCCTCAAACTTCATTCGTCTTTTGCAAAATTGCTTTGGGTGACTGATTTCCTTTGCTTTTCCATATAAATTTTTGAATCAGCTTGTTTATATCTACAAAAATGTCTTCTGGGATTTTGATTGGAGTTGTATTAAATTTATAAGTTAATTTGAGACTAATTGACTTTGTTATGTAGAATCTTTCATTCATAAATATAGTATGCCTCTCCATATTTTTAGATCTTCTCTAATTAATTTCATCAAGGTTTTATAGTTTTCAGCATATTAATAATGTATATGATCTGTTATATTTATTCCTAAATATTTCATCTTTTTGGAGTAGTTATAAATGTCATTTAAAAAATTCTTTATTTTTGGCCAGCTGGTGGCATGTTGTCTAAGGCAACTGGATTCCCACATGGCTGACTGTGTGGTTTGAATCCTGGATACAACAGCTTGAAAAACACACCAGGTGCATGTGCATGTGTGCCCAAAATCCTGAAAAGAGAATGGAGAAGAAAGAGCTGTGGCATCACCATTCTCCATGGGGAGTGCTTTCTCACCTCCTCTGTCTCTGTCTCTCTTCTCTCTCTTGTGAGCACATAGGCTCTCTGGCAAAGTAAAAAAGAAAAATAATGACTAACATTTAGTGTTAGTGTATTTTTTCTTCAAGCTGCTGGGACAGGACTTGAATCTTGATTGTCCATGTAGGATATAGCATCCTCACATGGTGTCTAACTGCTGTACTATGGGACTCGCCCTGTAATTGATTTTTGACTGCTGGCTTTATATTCTGCAACCTTGGTATACTCAGTGAGTTCTAGGAGTTGTTTAGTAGATTCTTTGGGATTTTCTGTGTAAGTAATCATGTCATCTATAAATAGGAAACATTATTTTTTTAGATTGGCTTAATTTTATTTATTATTATTATTTTTAAATTTTCTGTAGGCCACATGCGAGAGAGAGAAAGAGAGAGAGAGAGAGAGAGAGAGAGAGAGAGAGAGAGAGAAAATTCTCATTTCTAGGACTCGAACCAAGGTCAGCTATGTGGGAGTCCAGTGCCTTAACCATCATGCCACCTGCTGATCCCCCATTTCTTCTTAGTTAAATGTGTTTTCTTTCTTTTTCTTGTCTTACTGTGCTATTGAGGATTTTCAGTGTTATGTAAAATATAACTGGTGGGAGTGGGTATCTTTGCCTTGTATCTGATCTTAAAGGAAAGTCTTTCTTCTTTTACCATTAACTCTGATATTAGCTGTAAGATGCTTGTGGATGCTCTTTACAAGGCTGAGGAAGTACCTTTCTTTTCCTTTTTTTTTTTTTTTTTTTTTTTGAGAGGTTTTTGCTATAGGTTGCATGCGCTCGCCAGAAAGAGAGACGGAAAGCAAGAAATCACCCCCGCCAGGGGAAATGGCCATGCCTCAATCCTTTCTCCTCCATTCTCCTCTCAGGATCTTGGGCACGCACGCACAAACACTCAGCATTTTAAGCCACCAGGTTTGAAACTCGAACCGCGGTTGACTACATGTGGGTTCAACGACATAGCCATTATGCTAACTGATGGTCCCCGAAGGACCTTTCTATCCCTAGTTTGAGTTTTATTGGAAATGAATGTTATATTTAGACATATGCTTTCTCTGCATCAATATATGAGATATCCTGGTTTCTCTTCTTCTTCTTTTTTTTTTAAACCTAACCCTAAGCCTAACACAAAAAAAGAGACCTAACACTAACACTAGTCTTACACTCTAAACCAAACTCCAACCCTAATATAACCCTGACACTAACCGAACCCTGACTTTAACTCAAACCCTAACACTAAACCTAAATCTAACAGTAACTCTACTCTTCCTCCATAACCCTAACTCCAAACATAACCTTACCCTAAGCCTAACTCAAACAATAGACCTAACCCTAACCCTAGTCCTACACCCTAAACAAAACCCCAACCCTAACCTAATCCTGACTCTAACTCAAACCCTAACACTAAACCGGAATCTAACAGTAACCCTACACTTACTCCACAACCCTAACTCCAAACATAACCTAACCTAAGCCTAACTCAAATAATAGACCTAACCCTAGCCCTAGTCCTACAACTTAACCCTAACCCCAACCCTAACCTAACCCAGACTCTAACTCAAACCCTAACACTAAACCTAAATCTAACACTAACCCTACTCTTACTCCATAACCCTAATGTTAAACATAACCTAACCCTAAGCCCAGCTCAAACAATAGACCTAACCCTAACCCTTAGTCCTACACCTAACCTAAACCCAAAACCTAACCTAACCTGACTCTAACTCAAACCCTAACACTAAACCTAAATCTAACCCTAACCCTAATATAACACCCTAACCCTAACTCCAAATGTAACGTAACCCTAAGCCTAACTCAAACATTAGACCTAACCCTAACCCTAGCACTACACCCTTACCCTAACTCCAACCCTAAGGTAACCCTGACTCTAACTCAAACCCTGACACTAAACCTAAATCTAACAGTAACTCTACTCTTCCTCCATAACCCTAACTTCAAACATAACCTTACCCTAAGCCTAACTCAAACAATAGACCTAACCCTAACCCTAGTCCTATACCCTAATCCAAACCCCAACCCTAACCTAACCCTGACTCTAACTCAAATCCCAACACTAAACGTAAATCTAACCCTAACCTTAATCTAACACCCGAATCCTAACTCCAAATTTAACCTAACCCTAAGCCTAACTCAAACAGTAGACCCAATCCTAACCCTAGCACTACAGCCTTACCCTAACCCCAACCCTAACCTAACCCTGACTCTAACTCAAATCCTAACACTAAACCTACATCTAACATTAACCCTACTCTTACTCCATAACCCTATCTCTAAACATAACCTAACCCTAAGCCTAACTCAAATAATAGAACTAACCCTAACCCTAGTCCTACACCCTAACCCAAACCCAACCCTAACCTAAACCTGACTCTAACTCAAACCCTAGCACTAAACCTAAATCTAACCCTAACTCTAATCTAACACCCTCACCCTAAACTCCAAATTTAACCTAACCCTAAGCCTAACTCAAACACTGGACTTAACCCTAACCCTAGCAATACACCCTAACCCTAACCCCAACCCTAACCTAACCCTGACTTTAACTCAGACCCTAACACTAAACCTAAATCTAACAGTAACCCTACTCTTACTGCATAAACCTAACTCCAAACATAACCTTACCCTAAGCCTAACTCAAACAGTAGACCTAACCCTAACCCTAGTCCTACACTCTAAACCAAACCCCAACCCTAACCTAAACCTGACTCTAACTCAAACCCTTGCACTAAACCTAAATCTAACCCTAACCATAATTTAACACCCTAATCCTAACTCCAAATGTAACCTAACCCTAAGCTTAACTCAAACACTAGACCTAACTCGAACCCTAGCACTATACCCTAACTCAAAACCCGACCCTCTGGTTTTTCTTCTTTAGACTGTCAACATTGTAGAATAATTTGACTGATTTTCAAATATTAAATCATTATTTTTTTTGAGAAATTTTTTTTCTATAGGGCATGTGTTCTCATCAGAAAGACAGAGAGAGACAGAGAGACAGAAAGCAAGAAATCACCCTCCAGGGGGTATGGCCACACCACCATCCCTTCTCCTCCATTCTCCTCTTAGAATCTTGGGTATGCACACGCGCCTGGTGTGAGTTCAAGCCACTCAGCAATGTAGCCATTACGCCAACTGCTGGTCTCACCATTCTTGAGTTCTTAGGACAAACTCCACTTAATTGTGTTGCATTATTCTTTTTTTATACATTTATTGCATTAGATTTTCAAATATTTTATTGATAGTTCCTATTACTTTGTTGATGAAGGCTACTACTCTGTAACTTACTTTTATTTCACTGTCTGTCTGGTTTTGATATTAGAATAAGCTATTCTCATTAAATGAGTAGGAAATGTTCTCTCCTATCATCTGGAAATGAGTATGCAGAATTAGTATTATTCCTTCTTTAGGTCCAATTGGCCAGTGAAATCATCTGGGCCTGGCATTTTCTTTTTTGGAAGGTTTTGAACAACAAATTCAAATGATTTGAATAGAAGATTAAAATTAGTTTCATCATCTTGGATGATGGACATTTTTTCTTTAATTTTTTTTTTTATTAATTGGTCCATTTAATCTGAGTAGTCAGATTTACGAACATAGAGTTATTGGTGCTACTTCCTTGTTAGACTCGCAATGCGTGTGGAGTCTGTAGTCTTCTTTAATTCCTGATATCTGTGATTCATGTTTCCTCTCTTTTTGTTAGTTTTGCTATAATTGTATCAATTTTATTTATTTATTTTTTTAGATTTTTGCCATAGGGCACAGGCACTTGCCAGAGTGAGAGGGAAAGTGAGAAATCACCCCCTCAGGGGAGATGGCCATGCTGCAATCCCTTCTCCTCCACTCTCCTCTTGGAATTTTGGGCATGCACGCACATGTGCCCAGTGTGTTTTTCAAGACACTGGATCTGGGACTCAAACCATGGAGCTGGTCATGTAGGATCCAATGCCCTGACTACCACCTAACAAATACTGCACTGAGACAGAAAGACATAAAGAATAATAAGATAGCATAGATAATTCCAAAACCAAATCTACAATGTATAAGAAATCAACATATAAAAAAGAAGCACCACAAACCAACACGGCCAAAGTTAATTGTTTTAGAAGAATGCTTGGCTAGCCCAAAAAGAGTAATTTATAACTACATGTTATATAGCACATACCTAAACTAAATTCCAAATATATGTATTAAAAATGGAAACATTCACTAAACTAGACAAGTAGAAGTAAATATTATTATTATTATTATTATTATTAATTTCTTTTTTAGGTTTTTGCCATAGGACCCTTGCTCTTGATGGAGAGAGATGGAAAGAGACAGTGAAGGGGGAAGTGAGAAATTGTCCCCCAGGGAAGATGACCATACTACAATCCCTTCTCCTTTATTCTCCTGCAATTTTGGGGACACATGCACATGCACTTGGCATAATTTTCAAACTGCCAGGTCCAGGGCTTAAGCCTCAGGCAACAATGTGAGAGGCCAGTGCCTTAACCACCACACTACCTGCTGGCCTGAACATTATTAAATTTCTAAAGGGGAAGATGTCCTAAGCTTTGAAGCAATCAATATATTTTGTTACATGAAAAATACAAAAAGCTTATTCAAGTAACTAAAATAAAATAAAAAGGTAAAGAATATTTGTTGAAAATAGTCAAATGTGAAACTTTTAACATTATTTAATTATACATTTTAAGAAAACATTCATATCCTAAATAGAGATATTATAAATATAGATATATAGACATTTTCTCCTCACAAGATATTAAACATGAAAAAACTTCAGCAACATTAGGAAACACATTGGAACAAGACTATATCAAATACTAGTTTGCTTTGTTTTGTTTTGTTTTGTTTTTTTATATGCTATAGGGCAAGTGCCTTAACCTCCATACCATCTGCTGGGCCCTAGACACAATTTCAATGACTATTTAGTATTCCATAAAATGGATATTTTATTTATTTATTTTTAAGAATTATTTTATTTGACATTATTATTATTTTTAAAATATCTCCAGAGAGAGAGAGAGAGAGAGAGAAAGTAAGAAAGCAAGCCTCTAGGTCCAGGACTCAAACCGTGGTTGGCCATGTAGAAGTCCAATGCCCTTAACCATCATACTACCTGCCAACCTCAAAATGGATATTTTACAATTGACTTAGCTAGTTTCTATGGCTTTATATTTATTCTATTTATTATTATTATTTTTTAAAAAACACTTGAATGGACATTTATATAAAAACCACTTCCTCATATTTAAAATTATCTCTGGAGATACATTTCCAGAAATGTTACTGATCAAAATTGTAGTAATACTTTTTTTTTTTTTTTGGAGAGGTTTTTGCTATAGGGCGCGTACACTCGCCAGACAGACAGAGAGAGACAGAGAGATAGAAAGCGAGAAATCACCCCCCAGGGGGGATGGCCACGCCGCAATCCCTTCTCCTCCATTCTCCTCTTGGGATCTTGGGCACGCACGCACACGCGCCTGGCGTGAGTTTAAGCCGCCGGGTCCGGGACTCAAACCGCGGTCGACTACGTGGGAGTCCAGCAACATAGCCATTACGCTAACTGCTGGTCCCAATTGTAGTAATACTTTTAAGAATCGTTACACATATCACAAACTAAGTGTTTAAAATTTTGGGCCAGTAGGTGGTGTAGTGATTAAGGTGTTGTTCTCCCACATGGCCAACTCTGAAGTCTGAGTCCAGACCCAGAGGTTTCAAAATCACGCCGAGTACATGTGTGTGCATGCTCAAAGTCCCAAGTGGAGAATGAAGAAGAGATTTTGGTGTGGCCAAACCCCCTGGGGGCTGATTTCTTACTTTCCCTCTTTCTGTCTCTCTATGGTGAGCGCACAGGCCCTATGACAAAAACCTAAAAAACAAAACAAAACAAAACAAAAAACGTGTCTATAAATAGTTTATAATAACATGAAAAGATTGAGTTTTAAGGAAAAAATAAATGAAAAACAGTCTGATCATATACATAATCATTGCAAATATGTTTAAAACAAATACAGCTGAACAAACCATAAGCCCAGAATAGAACTATGTGATACATAGTGGGAAGAAAGCTATGCTAATATATACATGTTAATAGTGGTTAGTGTTTGGACCAGCAGTTAGCGTAATGGCTATGTCGCTGGACTCCCACGTAGTCGATCGCGGTTCGCATCCTGGACCTGATGGCTTAAAACTCACGCCGGGCGCGTGTGTGTGCGTGCTCAAGATCCCGAGAGGAGAATGGAGGAGAAGGGACTGCGTCGTGGCCATCCCCCCTGGGGGGTGATTTCTTGCTTTCTGTCTCTCTGTCTCTCTCTGTCTGGCGAGTGCACGCACCCTATAGCAAAAAAACCTCTCCAAAAAAAAAAATAGTGGTTAGCGTTAATTCTTCTTAATTTAAATTTTTAGCATGTTTTCAAATCTATCTCAAGAATACCTAACTTTTACATATGTTATTTTAAGAGAAACAAATTCTTTTTTTTTTTTTTTTTTTTTTTTGGAGAGGTTTTTTCGCTGTAGGGCGTGTGCGCTCGCCAGACAGACAGAGAGAGACATAGAGACAGAAAGCGAGAAATCACCCCCCAGGGAGGATGGTCACGCCGCAATCCCTTCTCCTCCATTCTCCTCCTGGGATCTTGGGCACTCACGCACACGCGCCCAGCGTGAGTTTTAAGCCACCGGGTCCAGGATGCGAACCGCGGTGGACTATGTGGGAGTCCAGCGACATAGCCATTACGCTAACTGCTGGTTCCCCAAAACAAATTCTTTGCAATTTAAAATTTTCAATAGACTTCCCTGTGCATTTGAGAGAACTGCTGAATGTGAACAGACATGTCCTCTTAAATCCCTGTTTTTTAAGACCATACATAAAAAGGAATGTTTTAAATAAAATGTCATGACATCAGTGTAATAAGGTAATAAACAGATAATTTAAGTCTTACTGTTTCATAGTCTTCAGAATGAAGAGAGTATTTTGGAGTGGTAATCTCCCAAATACAATACACTGTCTTCACTTATTTCAAGTTCTGGCTTGACATACCCTGGTAGAATTAGAAATGGCTTATGATACTTTATGTAATAATATATTTTGACTCTGTTTTTGAACTGCATGCTTAAAAACTTAACTTGACTCATGTAACTTAAAGCAAAGCCCAGACAAAATGTTTTGGTTCTCATCCCGCCTCAGTGGTGCTAGACACCCGAGATAGTAGGGCTGCTCAAACGTCACGGGACCTTCTAAAGCGTGTAGCTGCAGCAGAAGAAAGGTCGTTTGCAAAGTGTCATCCTGTGCTCTGAACTGCCATGGGGCAGAGCTGTTCTGAGGCTGTGGGGGTGCTTTGCTACAAGTCCAGGCATCTGGCTTTGAGCGGGTGGTAAGGCACCTCCTGGCAATCATTAGGTCTCTGTAGGCTTTAGTCATCCCGATGCCTGGTTGCCTGGGGCAGAGAGGAGTATGAATCCCCTGACAGCAATGAAGACGAACCTGGGTTTCTGCAGCCTTTAGGCACCTAGGGAGTCTCCCATGCAAGGATGATGATGATAGTATTTTGACTTTTGTAAACGGATTATTAATCATCAGTGTTCTTATTTTAAAAAATGTTTAATTAATTAATTAATTAATTTTTTAATTTCCAGAGGGCACTCACACTTGTCAGTATGAGAGGATGGCAGAGAGAGAGAGAGAGAGAGAGAGAAAGAAAGCACCCCCCCCCTCAACAGGGTGTGGTCATGCCACAATCGTTTTTTCTCATTTCACCAATCCATCAGGATTTGAGGGCACACAGCACAGGGACCAAAACTTTTTTTTTTTTTTTTTTTTTTTTTAATATTTTTGCCCCAGAGCATGTATGCTTGCCAGAGAAAGATAGAGAAAGAGGGAAAGTGAGAAATCATTCCCACTCCTCTCCTGCACCCCCTGGGAGGATGGCCATGTTGCAATCCCTTTTCATCCTTTCTTTTCTTGGGATTTTGGGCATGTCTGCACACAAGTCTACAGTGTTTTTCAAGCCACTGGGTCTAGGACTTGAACCGGAGTTCCAGCACATTAACTACCAGGTCACCTGCTGGTCCTCCCAACATAATTTTCAGGCTGCCTGGGCTGAGATTTGAACTGTGGTTGGCCAATGTGGATTTTGGCTTTATGGACAGCACCACTAGGCAACAGGGCCAGTCCACCACTTTCAAAGGTGACTCCAAATGGTGTATTTTTTTCTTTAAGAGAGAGCGAGAGAAAACCTCCAACAAGGTCTTCTCACCACAATGCCCAGTCTCAGAAAGCCCAGATCATGTGCATATGTGTGGGTCCCCTCCATGTCCCGGAAGGTCCCAGGATGCAGACCTAGGACCTTTCTCACGTGGGTCCAGCTGCATTGCTGCTCATCACCACCTGGCCCCATGATGTATTTTTAAAATAAATATGCAAGAATATGTGTCAGAAGAGTGCTGTTCTCTTCAAGGAGTTTCTTTGTTTTAATAATTCTGTCATCATTCAAGTCACCTTTGATACTCAGACCCAGATGGCAGAGTTTATGGTAGATTTAAAGAACATCTTTTGAACAGTGGCAATGTTTAGACCTTAATAGTAAGTTTAATGTTTTTGTAATCAGTTAAAAAGAAAGCCTTGTGGGACCAGCAGTTAGTGTAATGGCTATGTCGCTGGACTCCCATGTAGTCGACTGCGGGTCGAGTCCCGGACTCGGAGGCTTAAACTCACACTGGGCCTGTGCACGTGTGTGCCCAAGATCATGAGAGGAGAATGAAGGAGAAGGGATTGTGGCGTGGCCATCCCCCCGGGGGGTGATTTCTCGCTTTCTGTCTCTCTGTCTCTCTCTGTCTTTCTGGCGAGCGCACACACCCTATAGCAAAAACCCTCTCCAAAAAAAAAAAAAAAAAAAAAAAAAAAAAAGCCTTGTGAATAATAGGAGTAATTCAGCCACCCCTGAGCTACTTCCAAGGGCCATGCATTGTCTCCCTCTTAGGTCATAGGGCCAGTGAAATGTTCCATGTGCACTAGAAGAATCAGGCACAAAATGCATTGTTATTGGGGCCAGCTGGTGGCACTGTGGTAACCCAGTGGGGCCCACAGGAGAAAGGTTCTGGATTCGCATCCTGGGACCGGCCTGTGTACATGGACTAAGCATGCACACATGCCTGCGACTGTGGTTGGCTGAGACTGAGGGCAGATGGTGGCAGGAAGACCCTGTTGGGGGTTCTCTCTTTCTATCTCAGGCAGAAGTAAACATTTTTGGCAAAGGTGGCATCATCAGTGTAAGCATACAGTCTTCCAAGATGACAATTCATTTGACTATATTCTGGTGTCTCTGTCTCCCCCTTTTAAGAGCAGCCTTCATATTGTTATAGGCCCATTATTATAACAAGAATAATGTGATCTATAAAAAACAAATATTAGACAAATGAATGTGCATGTGAAGAAAACTTACTCCCTTGAAAGGCCCCAACTTTTAGAATTTTATGATTTTGCATAGAACTTAACAATGTACCCACATGCCTCCCCTGCCTCTTTTAAAATAGAAGCTTCTGGATATAATTTATCCATTTCTTGATGACTCAGCACTATACTTGCAAACATCAAAAATTTATTATGTTTGGAGACTCTAGAAACTATGGCACAACTATGGCTGGCTCCTCGGAGCATCCCGAGAAGCGTGCTTTTCCGTCTCTGCATTGCATAGATCCATATTGCTATTTGAAAGTCACTCTGCTTCGTTTTAGAACCTCCTTGTACTGGGCTCTTCCTCCTTGCTTGCTCCTAATCCCAGGCTTGGATTTCAAACTCATACCCTCTCTTTGCTTGTTACTTCAGTTCAATGGGAAGAGTCACCAGATGTCAAAGAGAATATAACTTTGTCCCAGCTGAGTACACAGCTGTTGACGAAGAAGTCGAAGAGCCCTGCTGTCTCATCTGCTCTGCCTGTAGGTTGTAATAATGCCTTTACTGACTGCTCCAAGGTCATTTTTATTGACTTGTATGTTTGGCTGAAGTTTGGATACAGGAGGTTTCAGATCCCGGCCTATGGGGAAGAGAGGTATCACTTGAAAGCCACTGGATGGATGGAAAAACCAAGGCTCAGAACGCTTCTTAGCAGAGCTGTGACTACAGCCCCTGAGCCCTGACTTGGACCTGTCCTTTCCGCCTTCAGACTGTGATCTGTGTTATTTCTGCTGTTTTGGCTGCCCCCACCTGCTCGCGTTGCCAACTTCTCTCCAGCACTGCATGGACATTTGAGGTCTCAGGTCTCTCCCTTCCTCCAGCTCTGTCCTCCTTAGAAGCCTGCGATTGCATGGGGATGATTTTTAGTCTTCGGCTTGCATAATTCCTTCCCACTATCCACTTTACTTCTGCCTCTCTGAGCACAGGGGAGACCTTGTGACCTGCAGACCTGTCCCTGAGTCAATCCTACCCAAGGCCGGCAGATTCAGATTTGCCATAAGGTGGGCATTTCTTGCCCTAAGTTTAGGATTTGGGAGATCAAACACACTGACTTAAAGTTTCCCCGAACTCCTACTGACGGCTGGGTCTATGAAACAGAGCTTCTGCTTGGCTTCCTGATTTCTTCTGTAAATCTCTTTCTGAAACTGAAAATGTAATTTTTTTTTTTTTTTTTGAGAGGTTTCTTGCGTAGGCTCACCAGAAAGACAGAGAGAGACGGAGAGACAGAAAGCAAGAAATCACACCCCCAGGTGGGGATGGCCACACCACAATCCCTTCTCCTCCACTCTCCTCTGGGGATCTTGGGCACGCACACACACATACCTAGTGGGTCTGGGACTTGAGCTGCGGTCGATGACATAGGAGTCCAGCGACATAGCCATTATGCCAACTGCTAGTCCCAGAAACTGAGAATATAATTTGAATTGCAGTCTGCTTAGACCCTCAATCTCCTTTCTCCCCTTGAGGTAAGAGAATGGAGTTAGCTTTTCCTGGGCTGCAAATATATGCTAAAGCTTGCAGAGTGACCTGCATGTAGACTGCGTTATTACATATCATTATTATTATTTCACAGATGAGGAAACTGAAGCTTAGAGAAATCAAATTCCTTGAAGAAGTCACAGAGCACTGGAGCTTCCTACATGAAAAACAGCTTTGTTTTTTTGTATGTAGAATTTTTTTTTTTGAGAGGATTTTTGCTATCGAGTGTGTGCGCTTGCCAGAGAGACAGAGAGACAGAAAGCAAGTAATCACCCCCCAGGGGGGATGGCCATGCCGCAATCCCTTCTCCTCCATTCTCCTCTCAGGATCTTGGGCACGCATGCACACATGCCTGGCATGAGTTTAAGCCACCAGGTCCGGGACTTGAACCGTGGTTGACTACATGAGAGTTCAGTGACATAGCCATTACGCTAACTGCTGGTCCCTGTGTGTAGAATTTGGACAGTCAAACCTACCTCATGATTAGAGCACCACCTTTAAGCACCACTTACTGATTTTATCATCTCACTACCTATCAGTCCTTGTTTTCACACCTGCTTATCACATCAGCTCTCCTGGATGTTAACCTGGTCAAGATCAGAATTAATGCCCCACACCTCACTGGACTCTGTAACGTACACAGTGGGTTAGTGACTGTGAAGGTCAGCCCATCCTCAAGGGTCCCCCTTTCGCCCTGGCTACCTGCCTAGTCCCTGACCCCTTTTCTTTTCCATAGATACCCTCTGAGGTTTCAAGTCTGTCTTATACCATTTGCTCGAGCTGGAAACCAACAGTTTCTACCTTATTTTCCATTATTGCTCCTTGCTTGGCTTCAGTCAGATGGAACTAATTGCTGTTCTATATGCGTCTGCTATGCTGTTCTGTCTCCTAGCCTTTTAATCTTATCTGCTGTGTGAGAAATGTCTTTAACAATGTCCCGTCAGCCACCTCTCCTCCCCCAGCCCACTTGAATCTCGGCATATACAAATCTTTTGATCTTTTAAAAAAGAATTATTTAACTTTATTATTATTAATTGAAAAAACTTTGTATGGCACATACACTCATCAGAGAGAGAGAGAGAGAGAGAGAGAGAGAGAGAAAGCAAGAAAGCAAGCCTCCAGGTCTGGGACTTGAACGGTGGTTATTCACAGGGGAGTCCAGTGCCTTAACCACTATGCCACCTGCTGGCCCCATAAATCTTTTTATCTTTAAGAGCTGGTGCATATGTTTTTTTTCCTCCATGAAGCCTTTCTTTAAGGCACACTTAGGAGCAAGCACTCCTTACTTGACCTCCTATTTGACTTTGTTGGTTCTTCTCCTGGGGCTGGTCACCACAAGTCAAGTGTAAATGGCACACTGAACACATCGGCTCTAGTCATAAAAGGACATTGCTTTGTCTGTAACTGTCCCTCTAAGCCAGATCAAAGGGCTAAGCTCTTTCCTGCATCTGACAAAAACTCAGGCACATCGCTTTTTCTCAAGAAAAAGTTGTATGTTCACAGGAAGTTACAAAACAGTCTCCCGAACAGCTTCAACTCAGAGATCAGATGGCCCAGCTCAGTGTTTGCCAGCACTTGAATCATCCCCTGCGGGGACCAGTGTTCGGCCACCTGACAGTCATGGCTGTCCGCAGGCAAGCTGCTATCTTCAATATGAAGTATTCCATTGCCTTTCTTATCTTTCTCATTTCCACCCTCTTTTTCTCATTCCCTGCTGTTTCTAATCAACCTCCAGCCCTAGAGGTGAAGTAAGGAAAGAGATACTGGGACCAGAAAGAACTTTTCTGACTAATAGAATTGAAAGATAGCTCGGCCAATATTTAAAGTCGATCCTTTTCCTCTAAGACCGCTTTCTTGGGTTCCGCAGAGATCTCCGGTTTCTCCCTGTGGACTCAGGCAACCTCCCGAGTGCAGGCGGCAATTTCTTTCTCTGCCCTCAGGAAGCAGCAGTCCACCCATAGCTTTTCTCTGCTGAAGTCCCTTTACCTTTCTAGGTGGCCATAGGTGCGTCCTCACGCCTTTATAGGACAAACTTCGGAGGGGCAAGCTGATCTCCACACACCAACAACCTTTCTTTTCCTGCCATCTGATGACCAGTCAGTCATGCTGTATCCTTCCCCGGATTTCTCAGTCCATGTCTGCTTGCTTCCAACCCCAGGGGGTACGTGTTAAGTTCTCAAAATAGTGGGTTGTTGGAAAAAATCATGATGCATTTTTGCATAGAAAACCAGAACAGTATGTCATGGCTTCTCTGGCGACCCAACAGTATTGTTCAAATCAGTCATAGTAGAATTTAGGTAAGGGGGCAGACAGCCCCCCAGCCTTCATCCTTATTGGAAAAGTAAGTATTTAAAAAAAAAAAACAAAACAAGCAAAAAACAGACATTCTTCTCTTTGAAATCTCCTTTAACCTTCACTCCTGGAGGCCTTTTATATCCTCTTGTGGCCGAGGGATTTTCAGTTTAGAGAACCCGTTCTTGATTTTTGGTGCCTTGATCTTCGGCCTTGCTTTGGAATTTAATATCCATCAGAACTAGGAGTCCCAGTAGAAATGTCCAATGTACCATGCTGTCGTACAGGTAGAAAACAGTTATTCTCACAGTGTGCTCCTTGAGAAGCCGGTGTACTGACTGAGGGCAGAGGCAGTCTCTGATTCATTGTCTCTCCTGTACAGAGACTAAGATCGAGCACTCTCTCATAGGCCATACATAGCTATGGCTGCCTGCAATCAACATGCTTGGCCTCGTATTTCCCTTATTTTATGTATGTACGTATGTATGTATGTATGCATGTCAGGTTTTTGCCATAGGGCACGTGCACTTGCTCTTGGGACCAGCAGATGGCGTAAAGGTTACCTTGCTGGACTCCCATGTAGTTGACCGAGGTATGAGTCCTGGACCCCATGACTTAAAAAACTCACACCTGGCACATATGTGTGCATGCCCAAAAATCCGAAGAGGAGAATGGAAGAGAAAGGATTGCAGTGTGGCCATCCCCCCTGGGACATGATTTTTTGTTTCCTGTCTCTCTAGTGAGCGCACCCACTTTTTAATTAAAAAAACTCTCTCTTAAAATAAATAAAACTTGCTCTAGGGAGCATGTGCTCATGAGAGAGAGGGAGAGGGAAGGATATCTGTCCATGCTGTATGTCATTCCTTCTTCTCCATGCTTGTCTTGGGATTCTGGGCATGCATGCACATGTACCCAGCATGTTCTTCCAAGCCACTGCGTCTGGAACTCAACCCGTGCAGTTGGCCATGTGGGATCCAGCTGCCTTAACCACCACACCACCAGCTGGTCCTCTAATAATATATTTCTAAAAGCAAGATGTGGAAATTTCCCTAGGACCTTTTTTTCTCACTTCGCCAAAGAAAATGCCAAAGTGTGTTTCTTCAGACTTCAGGTTAACATGATCGATTCCTTTCTGAGACAGTTCACACGCCCCAGTCTACAACCCACGTCTTACTGCTCTTAAAAGGTTCAATGATTTTATTTTTAGTAAGAGAAATATAGAGCAATTTTTTTCCCTCTTCCATCATTTTCTAAGGCCTGTAGGCTTCGAATTTATTTTTAATTAAAAAATTGTTCTGGGTATGAAGGTGTAGAGTGGGCATAATTAAGGGATACTAACCTAGGGACTAGGCCTCCCTCCTGCAGGGCTGCAGTTCAGGATGTGGGAGGCTGTGTTGCTGAAGTAGGAGAAAGACAAGCTCATTCAACCATGCAAATTAAATTACAAGACTTGGAATCGTTATTTCTGTGAAAATGTGTTCTCTGTACTTGTGTTTGTTCTGACATTCTTTTCAGATTTTCACCATAACAGTTCAATTTGGCCTTTAAATAACACAAGATCGGTAAATGTCTCTGGAGAAAGAGAGGATGTATGAAATTCCAAGGCTGAATTTAAACATCCATGCGTCAAACTTAAGAATACTTAAAGAAAGAAACACCAATAATCAAAGAACAGGAGAGCTATTATTGAGGAGTACAAAGTCTTAGTCTGTACAGTTTAAAACAGTTCCCAAATCCACTTTGGATCTGTGTGTCAACCCCATTTTTAATAACATGCAAGGAAGACAATTCTATCTTCCACTGTTATCTGTTTCAATATTCAATAATATTAAACTATAATCATTTTTATGTTTTGACTAAATCATTCTTACAGTCATCTAAAAGTATGTATTTTTATTCCCTTTGAGGAAGGACTGTTATCACTATCTTATTAGTCTTGACTATTTTTTTAGTTTTTAGAGGTTTTTGCCTTATGGTGTGTGTGCACTCACCTGAGACAGAGAGAGGGAGAGTGAGAAATCATCCCCCCAGGGGGATGGCCAAGCCACAATCCTTTCTCCTCCATTTTCCTCCTGGGATCTTGGGCATGCAACACACACACCCAGTGTGATTTTTAAGTCACTGGGCTGGGACTCAAACTGTGATTGGCCATATGGGAGTCCAGTGACATAACCACTATGCCAGCTGCTAGTCCCAGTCTTGACAATTATTATTTTTTTTGAGAGGTTTTTGCTATAGGGCATGTGTACTTGCCAGAAAGACAGAGAGAGAGAGACAGAAAGTGAGAAATCACCCCCAGGGGGGATGGCCACGCTGCAATCCCTTGTCCTCCATTCTCCTCTTGGGATTTTGGGCATGTACGCACACGCGCCCATCGTAAGTTTAAGCCACTGGGTCCGGCACTAGAACCACAGTCAACTACACGGGAGTCCAGAAACAGCCATTATGCCATCTGCTAGCCCTAAAGTCTTGACAATGTTAACTTTTTATCTTCTAGGTATTCCAAGGGAAAGATAGAAGTTTGTACCTGTAGATTAAGGGACTGTGGCTTGACAAGTCATTTCCACTAATTGCTGCATTGAATTATAACAGCCTTTGGAATCTCAAGGTAACCATAAACTAGCTAGAGATTTTATAGAGAAGTTGCTGGAAAAGTCAATGATGGTGATTAATCATATAGTATTAAAAACATATTCTAAAGAAAGTAAATTTAATTTTATGGGGAACTTACTATATGCCAGTCACCAAGAAAATGCAAAGGTAATTCCAGTAGGTACTATTCTGATTTTTATGAGCAGCTGAATGGTTTATCCATTTTAGGTGTTCCTCAATGCTTATTTCTTTATAATTTTTAGTTCTCAAAGAACAATCTAGGAATTCTAATGATACTCTGCCAACTCTAGGAGAAGAGTTCAAAAAATTCACAGAAAAGTGAAATTAAAATATGAGTTTATTTTGGTGCAAAAAGTTTTTAAACCTATTCATAGTTTTATTTATTTTATTTTTACAATCTGCATTTTCCATGAACTCTCTGAAGACCCTTCGTCTGGTTCTGACCTACCTTTGCTAAAATTTTATTTTACACAGGGAGTTAGATACTATCGTTGTCATCAACTATTGTGATGTAGAGTATGCAAATTAAAGGTTCATGAAGTCACCTCAGATGCTAGGACATGAAACCTGATAGAGGCCTTAAAAATAGCAGGAGGGGGAACCAGCAGTTGGCATAATGGCTATGTCGCTGGACTCCCATGTAGTCGACCGTGGTTTGCGTCCCGGACCCAGTGGCTTAAAACTCACGCTGGGCGCGTGTGCATGCATACCCAGGATCCTGAGAGGAGAATGGAGGAGAAAGGGATTGCGGCGTGGCCATCCCCGCTGGAGGGTGATTTCTCGCTTTCTGTCTCTTTGTCTCTCTCTCTCTGTCTGGCGAGTGCACGTGCCCTATGGCAAAAACCTCTCAAAAAAAAAAAAAAATAGCAGGAGGGGTATATGAGGGTCAATAATCATTTCTAGAAATCAGAATACTCTTCTGGGGAAGACTCCTAAGTACAGTTTCAGAATTAAAAATTAATAATTATATACCTTAAAGATATTTGATATATTTTTATTAAATATATATTCATACACTGCTTAGACCAATGGCCAAGTGAGACTGACAAATGTCCTTTCAAATATTAACACGGAGAACACAGGGAATGAACATAACCCCTCCCTGGGGCTCCGGCTACTTATAATTTTAATGGCCTTATTTCTTTAACACCCTTGACTAAGCATAATAAATCACAGGTAATGACTATGAGTTCTTCATCCTGCTTCTCTTCTACTCTACGTATTCCTTTACTCCACTGCAGCAAAATACATACTGAAAGTGTAAATTTAAAAACATAAATAACAAAAACCTAAGGGAGAACTACCTGCATTAGCATTTCCTGTACATAGTAGGAGTTTAGTGCCTTTCTTAGCTCAGTGTCGTCCACTCCAACCGCAGGACCTCAGACAGTCCAGGAATGCTACCCTACACAAAGATGGGGAATATTTCTTTGCTTGGAGAAAGGTATTCAGACTCAACTTTAGCTGATGTAGTGTTAATTCAGCTTCTCTTAGAAAGAGGTATATGGCCGTTAACAGCCGGGCCAGCCAAGGCCTTGGGTCTGATTGCTTAGGTAATCGCACTAAGACCGCAGTGTCATGTAACTAAGAATTATAAATGCCATTTTACGAAGGCAGAAAATAAAACTATTCCTGTTGTTCATTTGAAGCCTTTGGCCTTGGCTTCTCCTAGTTCAAGCTTGGTAAACTCTGAGCGTGGAGCTTGTCTTAGTGGGTGATGGAAGACTTTGCTCCAGTTCTCTGGGACTTGGAGCTCGTTAGCCACAGACGCCAATCGGAGCTTTGTGAGAACTGGAGGAATGCACCGCAGCATGTGGAGGCCCGGAAGCCCCTTTCACGTCTCACACGGATGAATGAGTCTCCATCACACGCCAAGCCGCACATCAGTAGGGGCGTGCGCACCAGCAGACAGGATCAACAAAAGCAGCACAAAAATGTTGGAGTCAGCACTTCCTGGAGCCAGCCCGGTTCATTCCCACTGATAAGGATTGAAACATTTTCATTAGCCTTGCTGAACCCAGCCGTTTAAAATTATTTTTAAAGCAAGTTACATAATCCGAGGGGGGTGCAGGCCATGCTTGATAATTTTCTAGAAATGATTATTGACCCTCATATACCTCTCCTGCAAGCAGGAGGGGGTCAAGTTGAGGTTAATGTTCTGGCAATCTACTTAGGGTCTAGAGTAACTACTGTTTGGGGAGGGATTAGTGCCATTGTAAACCACTGACTAGGGCTGGGAGTGGTAATTCTTAATTAAGAAAATAAAAAGACTCAGCGTCTGTGTTCTCCTCATGCACCTAATGACTGGCTCCACTTCTGCCCAAAGAGAATAAAATTCCACCAAGGGATGGATTTATTTTTCTAATAATTTATTTTAGATATTTAATCTAAACTAATATGGTGAGGTGTCAGAAATAACTTTAGCAACTTAGTTGCTAAAAAATGCATGTGAGGAGGGACCAGCAGATGGCATAATGGATACGTTGCTGGATTCCCACGTAGTCAACTGCGGTTTGAGTCCCCGATCCGGCAGCTTAGCCCACACAGGGCGAGCGTGCATAAGTGCCAAAACATGGAGAGGAGAATGCAGGAGAAGGGACTGCAGCATGGCCGTAACCCCTAGTGGGTGATTTCTCACGTTCCGTCTCTGTGTCTCTGGCAAGCGCATGAACCCCATAGCAAAAATCTTTCTCTCAAAGAATACATGTGAGGGTCAGTCTGTGGTGTGGTAGTTATGGCAACTGGAGCCCACATGACTGACTGGGCATTTTGAGCCCTGGATCCTGCATCCATTTTTTTTTTTTTTAAAGACTTTTTGGCATAGGGCATGTGTACTTACATGAGAGAGAGAGACAGAGAGAAGGAAAGTGAGAAATCATCCCCTACGGAGGTGGCCATGCTGCAACCCCTTTTCCATTCTCCTCTCAGGATTTTGGGTGCATGCACACACACTTTTTGGCATGATTTTCAAGCCTCCGGGTCTGGGACCTGAACTGCAGTTAGCCATGGGGAGTCCAGTGCCTTAAACACTATGGCAAATCAGCATTTGCCATAGTGGCACACGGACCCTGCATCTTAAGAAACACACCGAGTGCATGTGTTTGTGTGGCCAAAATCCCAAAAGGAGTGGAGGAGAGAGAGACTGTGGTGAGACCATGTCCCATGGTGAGTGATTTCTCATTTTCTCTCTCTTTCTTTCTGTGACCACATATGCTCTTGGGTAAAATAGTTTAGAAAAGAAGATATGCATTATATTTTTAATGAACCCTTTGTTTTTATTTCTTTTAAAAATATTTAGTTAATTTTATTTATTATTATTATTATTTTTTCTTTTTTGGGATTTTTTTTTTTTTTTGCTATAGGGTGCGTGCCCTCGCCAGACAGACAGAGAGAGAGACAGAGAGACAGAAAGCGAGAAATCACCCCCTGGGGGGATGGCCACATCACAATCCCTTCTCCTCCATTCTCCTCTCGGGATCTTGGGCACGCATGCACATGCGCCCGGTGTGAGTTTAAGCCACCGGACCCGGGACTCGAACTGCGGTCGACTACGTGGGAGTCCAGCAACATAGCCATTACGCTAACTTCTGGTTCTATTATTATTATTATTATTATTATTATTATTTTTAATTTGACCAAAACGAGAGAGAGAAAGCGAATGTAAGAAAACAAGCTGCCAGGTCCAGGACTGAAACTGCAGTTGGCCATGTGGGAGTTCAGCACCTTAACCACCATGTCACCTGCCAGTCCCTGTTTTTCATTTCAACTGTGTCTTAGTGCTTATTTAATACTAACTTCCTGCTTCCAAAGAGAATTAAGGGCAAACTATCTTAAAATTATAGCATGTTCAAGGAAAGTAATAAAAACTTCCAACAGTGTATATTGCAAAATGTCATGTTTAGACAACATTTAATAATTTACGTTCTTTTTAATCATCAACTAATTATTTTGTTTGCTAATGTATTCTTTAACTTGTCATAAAAATCATGTGGACAGTCAAATCAGAGAAGTAATAACAGTAGAGAAAAGGTAGAATAAAGCCTTCTTCATATCTATGAACTTGCTGGGGTGCTGTGGTGAGTTTAGAAAGAACTGTAGTGCATTTTGAGAAGACTGGACAGCTTTGATGTCTAAGATTTGGTTACATAGCTGTATATAGGCTATGAGATTTGTCATGAAAATGTCTCAAGGTAGTAGAAAAATCATAGCTATGTGGGGCTACAAAAGGCTTTGAGATTTTCATCATAAATTAAAAAAAAAAAACGAATCCTCCTAATCTCTCAAAAAGAAGAAGCAAAAAACATCTGCACTATTTCAGAAAATATTATTTTTTTCTGGACCACCCCTGTAGCATAGCAGTTAAGCAACAACGCAAAGGGAACTGGATCCCACATGGCCAACCATGGTTTGAACCCCAGCTGTGGTGGCTTGAAAAACACCCTGGGCACATATATGTGTACCTAGATTATGAATGGGATGGAAAAAAATGGGGGGAGGGAGATTATGGTATGACCATGCCCCCCTTGGTGGTCTTTTTTTTTTTTTTTTTTCCCTCTCTCTGGTGAGTGTATACACTCTCTGGCAATAAAATAAGGAAATATTATTTTTCCTCTGTAGTACACTCACTGCACATTTTTTCAAGGTAAGATAGAAGCCTATCTTAACCCTCACTCCATCTTTTTTCAACACATTAGGCTGTATGGCTGAGTTTACAGTAGGAGTTTAAAGGAATGCAACTCCTTGGGGGTTACATAGTAAAATATTCAGGGTTACATCAGTTTAATAATTTTTCAAGCTGATTTTGGACAGTCTACATTTCTACCAAAGCTAGCAAATAAACTTTGCATAGAAAATATGACACTTGTTTTTTGTTGTTGTTAAATGTCCAAAGAAGTCCAAGTAAAACTTCTCACTCTGTGTTTTTTCTCAAAAAAACAAAACAAAACAAAACAAAACAAAACAGAAAATGTTCCCATCACAAACATTTAGAAATAACAGGTAAAAAGACATTCTTTAAAATGTATTACTAAGCTTACAGAAAGAGTAAGAATAGTGGGACTGGCAGGTGGCATGGTTAAGGTCACTGGACTCCCACATGGCCAACCCTGGTTCGAGTCCTGGGCCTGGTGGCTTGCTTTCTCACACACTCTCTCTCTCTCTTGTTCTCACTCTGTCCCTCTCTGATCAATTTAAAATAAATAAATAAATAAATAAGTAAAGTTAAATAAAATAATTCTGTTTTAAAAAAGAGTAAGAATGAGAGTGAACAAGAGAAGTAGGATATTGAGATTTACAAGGCGGTATGGTTAGGAGAAAACCAGATATTGACTTGCTTAATACAGGGGACTTTTGGTTCTCAGTAACTATATGATTAGGTGGTAGTTCATATGTAGGAGCAGGTGACAGGTGAAAGTTTTATAGAAAATGTACACAATAATGATGCTTATCTGTCTCTATCTATATGCCAAGTGAAAAGAAAGGACAGTATCCACTCAGAATTTATAAACAAGGCCATGTGGGTGATTAGGGAATACATAATTCAAGACATTAGCCTAAGGATTCACCTAGTAACCAAAGTCAAAGGCACTATGTCTCTAAGGGCTGGCTACGTTCACCCTGGTTACATAGTTACAATATTATTCATTGACAATGAACTCATTATCCCAAATTACAAATCACTTGAGAAAACAATCTACCATGAGAAGAATCACATCACTAGAATCATAATAGAATCTGAACTCTAAGAACTTTGGATAAACAAAATAGAAGATTTTTTAACATAAATTTTTAAATAACTAAGACTAAGGGGAGTATAAACTATATGAAAAAATAAATATGAAAATAATAAGAAAATGAATCTTTTAAACATGAAAACTATAATGGTGGGATGAAGAACTCAATGGATAGCTATTTAGACTTAATCAAGGGCCTAAAGACAGATGTAAGGAAATAACTGAGAATGTAGCACAGTAAGCTAAAGATGCAACTAAGAGAGCATAAACTAGACAAAAACCCAACATATTTAATATAAATATCAAAAATAAAATTGAATTATGTAGTACTGATATTCAAAATATATGCCTGTACATTTTCCAGAACTGATTTAATACACGATTCCTCTGTGTGAAGAAATCAAGATGAATAAAAACAAATCCACAGTGAGATACATTGTAGTGAAACTGCAGAACCACAAAGTCAAAGGCGATCTCAAACAACCAGAGAGAAAAGACAAATTACCTACCAAGGGATGACGATTAGACAAAGTAAGTATCAGAAATCAGTGGAATATTTTAACAGAGAAAGTAACTGTCAATTTAGGATAAAATACCCAACTAAATAATTGTTTGACCATTTAGGGTATTTGCCATTCATTGACAGAGATATCCTAGAAATCCAACCATGAATTCTTTGGAGGAAACAAACAAACTAATACATGAAGTTCTTGCAAAGTTGATTTAAAGAGAGTGAGGGAAAAATAAAACAGAAATGGCCATTTATATTAGTATGGGAACAACAATGAAACAACTACAGAGATTTTTTGAAATTTATTTTTATTTAAGATTTTTGCCATAGGGTACATGTACTTACTGGACAGAGACAGAAGGGGAAGTGAGAAATCAGTCACCCCTTGGGGGGATGGCCATGTTGCAATCCCTTCTCTTCCATTCTCCTCTTGGGATCTTGGGCATGCATGTACACATGCCCAGTGTTATTTTCAAGCTGCCAGGTCTAAGACTCAAACTGTGGTCGGTTATATGGGAGTCCAGTGCCTTAACCACTATGATACCTGCTGGCCTCAATGGTAGAGTGTTTTAAAGAGAACAGCAGGAAAAATTTTATGTCATTGTGTTTGAAAATCTAGCCAAAATTGTCATTATTCAAGAAGGAAGAGAAAACTTGAATTGACCAATAATAACGACAGAAAGGGAACCACTACAGTCTACTCACAGACAGACAAACCCACCAGATCTGGAATTCTTTCTGAGAAGTTCTACCGCTTTCAAAGTAAAAGTAATTCTAACCTTGCAAAACTGTTCCACAGAAAAGAATAAACTGATAATTTGTGTTAATTCATTTCAAGAGGTAGGATAAACGATGTAAAATAAGCAAAAGAAAATTATAGGCCAGTCTCACTTATGAATAGAAAATTTTTAAATGAGGCCCAGCCTGTGACACAGTGGTTAAGATGTGACCAACTGAATGGTTTGAGTCCCAGACCCTGTGACTTGAGAAATGCCAACTTTGTGTGAGTGTGTGCCCAAAATAAGTCTTTAAAAAGTGGAAGAGAAAAGGATTCTTAAAAGAGAAGTGGAGGAGAAAGGATTGTGGCCTTATCATTCCCCAGGGAGAGTGCTTGCTTACTTTCTTCGTCTCTCTCATTCTCTCTGGTGAGCGCATGCACCTTCTAATTAAGTCTTTTAAAAAATGTAAAGTAAAAGAATACTAAATGAAATTTACAATGACTATTTTTAAACATAATCCAGTAGGAGAGAATATCCCAGAATAAAAGGATGGCTTAATTTTAGAGAAGTTATTAAAATATAGTAAGTCACCAATTAACATGTTAAGAGACAAAAACCATAAATTCATTTCAATAAATGTAAAAAGTATATGATAAAAGTCAAAATATTCTCCTAATAAAACCTTGGCGCAAACAAGACAGAGGAAGAATTTCCTTAGCCTGAAAGATGTCAGACACGGAACAGCCCAGGAATTACCACACTCAGTAATGCAAAGCCAGGGCATTTTACATGCAATCTGGAATGAGACAGCTTGCCTTTATCTACGCTTTTATTCAGCATTGCCCAAGGGGTCCTAATCACAAGAGCAAGAAGGGAGCAAGAAATAAAGACAATACATAAATCTTAAAAGAAAAAAGAACAGACTGCCATTATACACATTTATAAAGATTATTTTTTAGAAAATCTAAAAAAACTTACAAAACTTACTTACTTTTTTTTTTTTTTTTTTTTTAGAGGTTTTTGCTACAGGGCGCGTGCGCTTGCCAGACAGACAGAGAGAGACAGAGAGACAGAAAGCGAGAAATCACCCCCCAGGGGGGATGGCCACACCGCAATCCCTTCTCCTCCATTCTCCTCTCGGGATCTTAGGCACGCACGCACATGCGCCCTGTGTGAGTTTTAAGCCACCGGGTCCGGGACACGAACCGCGGTCGACTACATGGGAGTCCAGCGACATAGCCATTACGCTAACTGCTGGTCCCAACAACTTACAAACTTTAAAAACTATTAGGTTGTTGGGAAAGTCATGTTGTATTTTTCTATGCAAAAATCTGTCATGACCTTCCTAACAACCCAATAATGAGTTCAACATGGATGGAAATAAGACAGGCAACTAATAAATTGTCCTGGAACCATTATCTATTCATACAAAAAGAGATAAAATTGGGTAAATGCATCACAAAATACAGAAACAAAAATTCTATTGGGTAGTCAGAAAGGTTATGATACGTTTGTTGATGTTTTTGTGTGCAAATAGATTAAAGATCTCATCAGAGAGAAATAACTGTAAAACTTTTCAAAGAAAGCATAGAAATGAGACCAGCAGTTGGCGTAATGGCTATGTCCCTGGACTCCCATGTAGTCAAGTCCGGACCCAGTGGCTTAAACTCACGCCAGGCGCATGTACGTGCATGCCCACCCAAGATCCTGAGAGGAGAATGGAGGAGAAGGGATTGCAGCGTGGCCATCTCCTCTGGGGGGTGATTTCTCGCTTTCTATCTCTCTGTCTCTCTCTATTTTTTTGGCAAGCGTATGCGCCCTATAGCAAAAATCTCTCCCAAGAAAAAGAATAGAAAGCATAGAAAATAACTTTATTAAATCATGTGGGAAAAGATTTCTTTCTTTTTAATAATTTTGCTATAGAGCATGGGTGTTTGCCAGAGAAAGAGAGAGAGACAGAGAGAGAGGGAAAGTGAGAAATCACTCCTGCCCCCGGTTGGGGGATGGCCGTGCTATAATCCCCTCTCAGGATTTTGGGCACATATGCACATGTGCCTGCCGTGTTTTTCAAGCTGCCACATCTGAGATTCAATAGGACTGGACCACGTAGTCCACCATGTGGGATCCAGCACCTTAACCACCATGCCACCTGGCTGGCCCAATATTTCTTAAGATTTCACGAAGAACAAGTCATAAAAGAAAATATTGACTGATTTAACTATATTAAAACTTTTAAACTTCTATAGAATGAAAGACGACACAAAGAAAGCAAATGGTGCGTTATTGATGAGGGGTAGCCATTTACCAATTAAATAACAACCCTTTCAAAATTAGAATATTATTGGGTTGTCTGAAAAGTCATGACACATTTTTACATAGAAAAAAATAGAAAAATACATCATGACTTTTCCAATGATCCAATAATTTAAAAAGTACCTACAATCAAAATAAAAGACAAAGAAAAAAATGGGTAAGATATATATTATATAATTCTCAATGGAAGACATTGGAGTGCTCAATGATATTATAAAAACATACCCAGTTTTTCACCAGTAATCAAAAAGTCCTCACACCAGAGAGATGAGGAAAAAAATCTACTAATACCAGTATTGAAGAAGATACGGGAAAACAGAAATGCTCTACCAGTGAATCTGAACTCTGGCTATACATTAGAATCAGCTGGGGAGCTTTAAAACAAATACCATTTGGGAGTTCCATGTCTAGATATTACTCTGAGGTGGAACTTAGGCGTTGGTAATTTTCTTTATTTCTAGTTAGCTATAGGGCATGTGCACACACTGGAGAGAGACAGAGAAAGACAGAGAGAAAGGGAAAGTGAGAAAGCACAGCCCCCCAGGGAGGTTGGACATGTTGCAATTCCTTCTCTTCCATTCTCCTCTTCGGATTTTAGGCATGTATGCACAGCATGATTTTCAAACTGCTGGTCCAGGAATCAAATCGTGAAGTCAGCCACGTGTGATCCAGCCACTCTTTACTTTTTCTTTTTTCTTTTTTTGAGATGTTTTTGCTATAGGGCTTGTGAGCTCGCCAGAAAGACACAGAGAGACAGAATGTGAGAAATCACCCCCAGGGGAGATGGCCACGCTGTAATCCCTTCTCCTCCATTCTCCTCTCAGATCTTAGGCACGCACGCACACGCGCCTGGCTTGAGTTTAAGCCACCGGGTTCGGGACTCAAACCGCGGTCGACTACATGGGAGTCCAGTGACATAGCCATTACGCCAACTACTGGTCCCAGGGATCCAGCCACTCTAATGCCACCTGCTGCTTCCAGCATTGATAATTTTTTAAGAATTTTCTAGGTGCTCCACATTGTTGGAAGTTGTGTAAACTAACAGAATCTCTAGAGCAATTCAGCAACACCTAGTAAAGCAAAGATAAGCATCCTCTAGGACCCAGCAATTCACCTTCTAGGTAACTCCCCATAATGGCCCAGCTGCAGGGGCCCTAGCGGTAGTGCTGCTGTGTGATAATGAAGCCAGATGGGAGGCCTGGGCTGGGCTGCAAGGTCGGTCGGAACACGCCCTGCTCAGCTGCCTGCGCCTGCCATCCTGGTTGGCTGAAGGTAGGGGAAGGACTGTGGTGTGGCAAGATACTGTGAAGGGTAATTTTCTTTCTCTCATCAAAGCAGTAAATAAAACAAACTTAAAAAAGAAAAGACATTCTAACACGTGTAGAAATCCTGGCGCATGTACTAAAAGATGCATCCAAGGGTCATCGCAGCGTGGCTGGAATAGCAAAACAGCAGGGGCACCCAAACTTCCCTCACTAGGAAGGCGGATAAATCAACCTTGGATGATTCATCCACACAAAACTCTCCTACAATGATCAGAAATGGACTAGATCCGTGTGTATCAACACGTATGCATTCCCAAAACAACGCTGAGTTAACAGCTGTGAAGGAATATGGACGATTCCGGTTTTTAAAGTTTATTTTCATGGATTTCTTCTATCAGAGAGGAAGAGAAACACTCCCAATAGAGTCTCTGCATCATAGTCAACCCCAGCCTCAGCAGGCCCGGATCACAGACGTGCATGTGCACACCTGTGTATGCAGCGAAGCCTCTGGATGTGAATCCAGGACCTTGCTATGGAGCCCCAGTTGTGTTCCTGCTGCACAGCCATCTGGCTCTTGGACAATTCTTCATCTATTTCAAAATGTAAATAAGGAACCAGCAGTTAGCGTAATGGCTATGTCGCTGGACTCCCATGTAGTCGACCGCGGTTCGCATCCCGGACCCGGTGGCTTAAAACTCACTCCGGGCGCATGTGCGTGTGTGCCCAAGATCCCGAGAGGAGAATGGAGGAGAAGGGATTGTGGTGTGACCATCCCCTTTGGGGGGTGATTTCTCGCTTTCTGTCTTTGTCTCTCTATCTCTGTCTGGCGAGCGCACGCGCCCTATAGCAAAAACCTCTCCAAAAAAAAAAAAAAAAAAAAAGTAAACAGGCATAGCATAGCAGTAATGCAGCACTCCATGGTACTGCAGCCATATGGAAAGGTCCCAGGACACGCTCTGTGTGTGTGTGTGTGTGTGTGTGTGTGTGTGTCTGTGCAAACTCATGATCCTGACTGGCTGAGCTGGAGGTGGGTTGCCACATGAGTCTCTGTTGGGGCTACCTGTTTCTCTGACTTTCTCTATCATAGAATAAATAAATAAAAACAAAAGCTATTATTGACACAAAGCAATAGAATAACCACAAATAGATCTAACCACATATAGATATATCCACATCTGTATCTAACACATACACATTGTTAAAAAAATATACATGGGAATGATATACAGCACTTTCAAGATAATAATTATCTTGGGAAGGAGGGAGGTGAGAGAAGCGTAGTGCTTTAGCTGTATCTGTAATGTGCTTCATTTTATTTTACAAGCTCTCTGAAGTGAAGACGGCAAAATAACATATATTCTTGGTAGTGGGTTTGCAGATACTGATTACATTATTTTTTGCATGCATGAGATAGTTTATATTTAAAATATTTAAAAGGCAAAAGAGCAATGTGATTGGTATGACTATGGGGCATAACTTTATCATTTTAATTGCCATAAAAATATTATACTTTTAAAACAAAAGAACTAAAAAATAAACAAGAGCATTGGGTCTGGAGGCCAGAGGCTAGAATTCGCATCTCAGTTTTGAAGCTAATTAGTGATGCTGTGCAAATCTTTTTACTGTACTGTCTTGTTTCTCTCTATATAAAGTAATGGAGTTGAATAAGATGATCCAAAATCCACTCTAACTTCACATTTCTCTGAATTTGGGGCAGGCTATGGCTCGGGCATTAAGCACTGTGCATGGGGAGCCAGATCCCACATGGCCGACTGTGGTTCAGATTCCAGGCCTGGTGGCTTGAAAGACATGTAGGGTGTGTGTGTGTGTGCAGAACCCAAATCCTGATGAGACAGGGAAAGGGAGGAAAAAGGACTGAGGCATGATCACGCCTCACTGGGGATGCCCTCTCTCTGTGAGCACATGTGCCTTCTGGCAATAAAATTTTTTTTCTATGAATCTAAAGATATGAGAGGATGGTATTTCTAAATTCCATTTTGCTTTCTCCTTAGATCCATCTTCTACTCGCTCACCTTGTAGCTGTTTAATTGTTTTCATATGTAATTATGGACTTGCATTGATGTAGCTAAGCTTTTAAACACAGAGGAATAGTATAACTACATAAAGTGATAGCCATGTTGGGCCCAACAGGTGGCATAGTGGCTAAGGCACTGGACTCCTACACGGCTGATCACAGTTTGAGTCCCAGAACTGATGGCTTCATAACATTGGGCACATGTGCTTGCGTGCCCAAGATCCCAAGAGGAGAGTGGAGGAGAAGGGATTGCAGCATGGCTATTCCTGCTGGGGGGTGAATTCTCACTTTCCCTCTCTCTCTGGTGAGCACGTGTACCCTATGGCAAATCCTCTATCCCCCCAAAAAAGATATATGCATGTCTGTATCTAACACACACACACACACACACACACACGCACACACACACACGCACACACACAAAGTGATGTCCCAAGAGCTGTTCAATAAATAATCATTGAATAGATGGTATAATAAAAGTGGCAAATTAGCTTTAAAATATTCCAAATATCCCAGATTAGGAACAACACAAAAACAAACAAACGAGAAAGGAGATACTAGGCCTCTAGAGACTTTTCTTCTCAAATGTGTAAACTTATTTCTTTATTCATTTGTTCATCGATTATTTCACATGCCTTTTGTTCTGAACAATTGTCTATAAACCAGTTAACCACTATTTGCCATAGATGAATAAAAATTTTTATAGCAGTAAATGTTATAGTACATTTTACTTAAGATGTATGTTTTATAATAGCAAAGTCTGAGCTCTGCCTTCTGGCATGTTGAAGCATTCCATTCCCTTAACTTCTTTTTCTTTTATTCTTTTATTATTTTTTTCTTTTATGAGCAAGAAAGATAAGCAGCCTCAACAAGTTTTCATGGGGCGACCTTGTCCACACCTCCCAGCCAGCCAGGATCATGGGCACATGCAGATGTGTACAGGTCAACTGCAGAACCAAACCCGTGATCTTCCACGTGAACCCAGCTTCATTAAGGCAGTAGGTCACGCTGCGCCACCCAGCTGGCCCCATTGTACCTCTGAGTCTTACCTGCTCCAGATGGGATCTTGGCCCAAAATAAACAACTTGAGCACATTTTTATTTACCACCGAAGTCTTATCTTTTCTTTTTTTTTTCTTTTAAAGAGAGATGTATTTGCTATAGGTCTCTAGAGAGACAGAGAGAGCCATAGAGACAGAAGGTTAGAAATCACCCCCCCTCCCCAGGGGGGTGGCCACACTGCAGTCCCTTCTCCTCCATTCTCCTCTCTGGATTTTGGGCATGCACGCACATGTACTCTGCATGAGTTTTAAGCTGCTGGGTCCAGGACTTGAACCACAATTGACTATGTGAGAGTCCAGTGACATAACCATTACATCATCTGCTGGTCTCAGCACTGTACTGCTTTCACCCAAGGACTCTGATGCTTTTAGCCAAGGTCTAAATATCCCCATAACCCTGCAGAAACTGAAGCACACTTTCTGATGTGGCTGGATGTGACAGGAAGTCACACTTTACCTAGAGATTATTCAGAGCAGAGAGAATGGAAATCCATTTCTAACATGCCTAACAAAAATACCCTGCTGAGGTCCAATTTCTGCTCCTATCCCACTTCCAACCCAATCTGCTACCTATTCTAGGCTACCTATATTCTGCCAGAAATGCTATCCGTGAATTAAAGTAATACAAAAAAGAGCCTGGACAACCTTGTTAGTTAGACAGTCGAATGACAGAAACGACAACAGACACGGAAAGAATACAGGCCTCTAGTTGATAGGAACATTCAGGGATCCTTTTTGTTCCCCATTCATTGAAATATGAGACTGCAGCTGCCTTTATTACCTGCATTCCAGGGTAGGTAAGAAAGATTTAATGTGATAAGTGTCACCAACTATTGAGTATCACACCTGGAAAAAGCTGGCAGTCATCCTCGTTAGATGTCATCATTGTCTCCACTATCATCATCTCCTAGTACCACAGGACATGGCACTTCAGGTCTGCCCAGCACATAGGTTTACAGAAAAGCTACTCCAAGCCACCATTCTCTTTACGAAGGAAAGCTGCATGAGCTTGCAGACATGACCAAATGTCTCTCTTTTTTTTAAAAAGGTTTTTGCTATAGGGTGTGTGTGCTCGCCAGAAAGACAGAGAGAGACAGACAGACAGAAAGGGAGAAGACAACCGTCCCCAGGGGGGGTGGCCATGTCACAATCCCTTCTCCTCCATTCTCTTGGGATCTTGGGCATGCATGCACATGCACCTGGTGTGAGTTTAAGCCACCGGGTCCGGGATTTAAACTGCGGTCAACTTCATGGGAGTTCAGTGACATAGCCATTATGCCAACTGCTGGTCCCAATGACTGAATGTCTTTTGAAATTTGGCAATACATTTTCCAATGAGGAAAAAAAAAACAAATACTCGCTCACTCATTTACTTAAAGAAGGTAAAATCTAGTGAGTATTTTCTGAAATGGTGAAGAAGGAGTGTGACAAGCAGGAAAATTCAGATTCATCACAGAGCTCCTTTGTAAGGGTTGCGCACTAAGATCACCATGGTTGATGGGCTGTCAGCATCCACCAGGGGCTGTGGGGACACTAACACGCCCCACAGAAAGAAGCACACAGCCTTAAGCACAACTGATTCAGAAAGCAAGTAACTCCTCTAAAAGCAATGGCCATCCCGGACAGCCATGACCAGACTGGTTTTGTTTAGATTTTCACAGTTCCCAGGCCACCCGGCCCCCACCCCCGAGGGTGGCTTGGCGGCCGTCTGAGATTGTACCATCGCAGCTAACGTTTTCGAAAGTGGGGCACAGATTCCGGTTGCTCACCACAGGACTTTACCCTTGGATTACCTCTCGCTCCTACATAACTCATTGGGGGAATTTGAAAAGGTTCTTACAGATCTGAAATAATACACTCTACTAAGAAAATAACAGAGAGCCAGGCAGCTAATGATCTTTAACTGAAGAGCTTCGACAGTAACCAGGCTGTGACTGGGAGCACTCGGCTACGGCAGTGGATGATGAATAGCAATCATGATTCTTAGAGGATGAGGCAGGCAGTGTCTTTAAAGACCACGGGAATTTGGAGGGAAGAATGTGCCGCTCTGCTTTCATGGAAGTGGGTTGCACCATTATCTTTCTTTTGAATACCTCCTTTCAGACCAGTTGGTCTGTAGAAAGCCATGGCATGGGTGATGGCTTTGGTGCTGAAAGAGGGGACTTGGACACAGCATTCCTACTCTCTCTCTCTTTTTTATTTTTTATTTATTTATTTATTTTTGAATGAAAGCGTCTTTCTGTATCACAATCTTCCTGACTCAGCCTCCCAGTGGAGACTCCAGGTGCATGCCATCACACCTGGTTTTTGTTTTGTTCCCAGGCACAGTCTTGCTATGTCGCCCAGAGCAGCCTTGAACCCCTCATCCTCCTGCCTTAGCCTCCTGAGTCACTGGGATTACAGGTGCACACCACTGTGCCTGGCTTACATTAGACTGGGAATGGAACTCAGGCCCCTCCCAGGGGGGTTCCAGCCTGGGGAGCATGGTGTCTTAGCAGGGTGTGCCCCTGTGGTTGGGCTGCTACGTTCATTCTTGCCCAAATGTCAACCAGACAGCACAGAGAAGCCATCTCTTCCTCTAAATGACTACTGGGAAAGGCAGCAAGACCTCTCCAACAGCAGACTCAGGATTTACAGCTCAGGCTTAAGGTCGGGAGGGCTGAGGGTTGGGCAGTAGAAACCAGGAGCCGCGAGGGGAATCGGACATTTGGACCCATCTAGATTCCTCCATTTTCCTGTGTGCCATTTAACCACAGCGTGCTCAGCTTCAGAGCTCTAGGTTCCTGGAGTCCTGAGGAAGCTCCAAGCCACACAGAACAGTGACACCAAGGAAATGCAACAACAGCTGAGCTATTTTAATGTCGTAGTGCCCTGTCCCCACAGAGTAAGGATTTTATATATTTTGTTTTTGTCTTTTCTTTCACATTTGCAGCATGACTTCATGGCATTTCCAAAAGGGTTCACCAGAGTCAGAGTTTTAGCTAATTTTATTCTCTGGATGTACAGATCCTTCAACAAATCCACCTAAATATTCCAGCAAAGTCTACAAAGGCTGATTTACTTGCTAGGACAGCAATGCTCATTTAATAAGAAATTTTTCCAATTCAAAATAGAGTTTTATATTACTGGAGGAAATGAAGCAAAAGATATTCATTTGAAACCCTAATGAAATTAAATGATGCTCCACATAAAAACATACGAGTTACTATATATTACCTACAACCTGCTCCACAGTGTTAAAAACAGAAAATTCAGTATCTCGTCTTAAAATTAATTTACAGGTTGGCAAATGGTCTTATTTATATTTATAGTCCAACTGATTACTTCAATGAGATTACAATATGCAAAAAAGATGCTTATTAGAGGATTAAGAAAGAAGAGAAAAACAAAGTACTTACTTGCAATGATATTTTAAAAATAATCCTGAATTTCTAATTAGGCCTTTTGTTAAAAGGAAAGAGATCTAGTTATAATCCTTTGGTCCTTGGGGTATACTCCATGACTCCATGAGACAAATCTTTAGGAAGTCTTTCCTTTCTTTATGTGTATTTCTCCAAATATCCAAGCTCTACTAGGAAGTAGTAGAAAACAAAAGACTGCTCTTAAAAAAAGAAAGCAAATCCACCACATAAGCAACAAAGGAAAAAGAAACCCTCTCTAAAACTACTCTCTAATTCGGAAGCTAACTGTCTCCGCCATCTGTAGGCGTCCTCTCGTATTTCTGGTGACATTTCTCATCACTCAGTCCAAGGCTGTTTTACAGCAATGTGAGGATGTTTGAAAAGAAATGAACTCATTCTCAGAAGTTCCTTGTAGTAAAGGGAAACAGATGGAGGATTTCCTGCTGAGGACTCCCCACCGAGGCACAAATTCGAGGGGGTGTGGAATTTACTTGTTAAGGCTCTCGGTTTTCTAGGCTCAGCAGTATGGACTCAGCAATGAGCCCACATGCATTGGCTCTGCTGGGGAGCCTGTGACTCTGCGGCACCTCCCCGACAGCATGGCTTGGAGGAAGCGGGTCAACAAGATTTCAGTGCCCTGTTTGTCATTGTCCCTGTTTTCATCACCTCTTATCTCTAGGACCAGATAAACACATGTCACAGCATCGTGTTGGAAAACAGTCTTCTTCTCCCATACTTTTCCTCCTGTCTTTTTCACATTCATCTCCCAGGTCTCTCATCTGATATCAATATAAGCAGCTTCCAGTACAGACTGGATGTGAGCACATTCCCGAAAATTAATTAAAAATGTTATCTAGGCCTTCTTTTTCCTTTCAGCCGTTCCTCATAGGGAAGCACACTTCTAAGGACAGTGAACTTCAAAATACATTGTGAAGACACTGGTTGGCTCAGAAATGTATAATTGCACACGTGCTAATAAAGCTGCACACGTGCTAATAAAGCTGCACACGTGCTAATAAAGCTGCACACGTGCTAATAAAACTGCACACATGAATATATAAGTACAAGCCACGGAGTCCTGCCCACAGATGGATACCCCTCGATTTGAAAACAAACAGAAGCAGTTAGTGGCCCAAAACTAACTTTAAAGAACAGTATTGGGGGTTATTTCCTTCCTCTGACCAAGAGTGAGGATGTTACTTCCCACCAGAGAAGGTTTTCCCTATTAAACTAACAATCTCATTAATAAAGTATTAACCATGCATTAGTTTCAATGATCCTAATAATTCATTCTAAGTCCCTGTCCATCTTTCATATTACAAACTTGCATTAAATATCCCTTTAGAAGTAAGTACTACATGCTTTTTCTTTCCACATCAACATCTTGATGCAAGACTTTATTTTTAAAGTTTATTGAGAGAATAGGAGAGAAAGAGAGAGAAAGAGACAGAGGGCCTCCTGACAAAGTCTTGCCAAGCTGCAATCCACCTCCCATCCTTCCAACCAGCCAGGATCACGGGTGAGTCTAGTATGTTCAGAGCAACCTGGGATCTGAACCCTGGGCCTTCCCACAAGGCACTGGTGTCATGGAACAGAATCCTACTGCTGCACCACCAGAGCAGAGCCAAGAATTTATTTTTGTGGGGCAGAGTTTTCAATAAGCCTGGCTGAGTGACAGAGTGAGTGATTAAAAGAAGAAAGGATGAGTGTGATAAAGACAATGTATAAGTTGCATGTGGAGCTGTGTCCTACCCGTGTGCTTGAGGACAAAGAAAACTTGTATGTGCTTAATGGAAAATGTGCAAAATTGTCTGGAAGCAGGTTCTCCACTGGGGTTCACAATCTATGGTCCATGGACAAATTAGACCCACTGCCTATGCTTGTAAATAAAGTTCTTTTTTTCTTTTGGCTATAGGGTGTGTGCCCTATAGAAACAGAGAGAGGACAAAGTGAGAAAGCACCTCCTAGGAGGAATGGCTACACCACAATCCTCTCTCCTCCATTTTCCTCTCAGGATTCTGGGCAAGCATGCACATGATTTGACATAATTTTCAAGCATATGCACCCAGCGTGGTTTTCAAGCCACTAAGTCCAGGACTCAAACCATGTAGTTGGTTATGTGGGATCCAGCCACCTTAAACACTATGTCATCTGACTGGCCCTATAAATAACATTTTTTTGTTTGTTTGTTTGTTGGTTCATTTTAGGTTTTTGTTATAGGGCACATGCTCAACAGAGAGAGACAAAGAGAGGTAAAGTGAGAAGTCACTCCCTGAGGGGATGGCCATGCCCCAATCCCTTCTCCTCCATTCTCCTCTTGGGATTTTGGGCACGCACGCACACCAGCCCAGTGTGATTTTTCAAGCTGCTGGGTCCAGAACTCAAACTGTGGTTGGCCATTTGGGAATCCAGTGCCTTAACCTCTATACCACCTGGTGGCCCTATAAATAAAGTTTTATTGGAACACAGTCATATCTATTTATTGTCATGTAGTCCGTAATAGCTTTCATACCACAGATAGCAAAGTTTAGTATTATGACAAAGTTTGGTCCACCAAACTCAAAATGATCACTAATAGATTGTCAGGAAAGTCATGACATATTTTTCTACTTTTTCTATGTAAATTGCATCATGACTTTGCCAATAACCCAGGTCCTTTATGGAGAAAGCTTGCAAACCCCTCTTCTCTATGATAGAGGGTCACCAGATTGCTGAATCTTTTGGCTTTCTTGTTCTGAGCTGTGGTATGGGCATAGCTGTGTTTAGGACAATGCTGAGAGCACAAATGCCTCACGACTACCTTTGGCAGGAAGACACCCTAGGGTCTGGAGTAGGGGGGCTGGTAGAGCACCAAGCTCCTAGGGGACAAGATGGACCAGACCATGTACGAGTGTTGTGAGATGACAAAGAAACCAGAAAAGCAGGGCTGGGTATAAGGACCAAGAAGCCATAAATGGAAGGAAAATAACAGAGATTGATTACAAGGTAGTGTCTGAATATGAAGCGGGCAGGAGCAAGATGGCAAGAGTAAGACCTTGAACAAAAACAAGGATGTTGGACACCTTTCTGGCAGCCTCGTGGAAAGGTGACTAAGTCACCGATTTGCCCCTGGACAGTTCCAGTTTCACAACTGAGGGCCCTGCATGTGGGAGTCTCGTGGTCTTGAGGAACCTGCATAGTTGACCACCCCACCCCCACCTGGTGATGCTGCTCAAAACCCATGGAAGTCAGGCTGAAAGACCAGAGCTCGGTGCTGATTCTCCTGAGAGAGCTCAGATGAGAGGAAGGCAGCCTCTGTGCTGTGACTGGGTCACTGGGGCCACTGGACAGAGGCAGGAAGTGATCCCGCTGTGAGACCACACTCTGTGAACAGGAAGAGAGCCTCTGAATGACCCGGAAACACCGCGCAATCATCTGTGCTCCCAGACAGCTTTTGGCCTGGCCTTTTCACCCCCACGGCCGCCTGCATTTTCTCCACATTAGCTGACCTGCAGGATTTGATGAGCTTCTGTTGCAATCAGCTCTCTGCTTTAGTTTTCCCAAACTCCACACACATTCCAGATAATGCTCCTTTTTTTTTTTTTTTTTTTTTTTTTTTTAAGAGAGATTTTTGGTATAGGGCACTTGTGCTTGCTGAAGAAATAGGGAGACAGAAAATGAGAAATTACCCCCTAGGAGGGATGACCATGCCTAAAAATCCCTTTTCCTCCACTCTCCTTTTGGGATTTCGGGCATGCATGCACATGCATCCAGCATGAGTTTTGAGCTGCCAGGTCTGGGATTTGAACTGCAATTGACTATGTGGGAGTTTAGTTATGCCATCTGCTGGTCCTGATGAAATGTTCAGTTTTTACGTTTAATTCCTTTTACCAAAATAAGAATGTTGACCCAACTTTTTGGCCTCATGAAAGCAACTATTTTTTTTTTTCTTTTTAAAAAAGTTTATTCATTTGTTCCATGAAAGAGACTGAGAACGAAAAAGAGACAGAGACAGAGACAGGGATCATCAAGGTCTTCATGTCGTAGTCTGCCTTGGCTCAGCCAGCGGGGTCATGGTTACGTGTGTGCACTCCCGGAGGTCCCGGCTTGCAAACCTAGAACCTTTCCCGTGTGGGTGCTGTTGACTCCTACTGTGTTGCTGCCTGGTCCCATGGCTGTTTTTCATTCACCCATTCGTCAGGAAGTTAGCTCAATGACTATTTTGAGTTCCTGCTACTTTGTGGGCATTGTGCTCAGCCTTGAGTGAAGGACTGAATCAGGAGGCAAAGTCTCGGCCACATGGACAGGAAAGAGAAACACATAAACATAGAAAGACCACAAGTTCAGGCTGTGACAAGTGCTGAGGGAGAAATAAGCAAAGTGATACGATGCAGCCTACCTGGACCAAGGTGGGGATTCTGTCTCTTGTAGGGTGAGCTGAGAGCACCTTCCTGAGAAGTTAGCATGTTAGCCAGTGCTGAGAGCTCAGAAAGAACATGTGCAATGAGCTCGGGGAATTTAGGTCCAAAGGCAAGGGCAGAAAGGAGCGTGGCCTGTCCCCAAAGCACAAAAGACACAGGAGTGGTGTCCTCAGGAGGTCCCAACCTGCAAGAAACCCCCTGTGAGGGGGGGAGGGGTAATGATAAGGGCGGTCTTGTCGGGGATGGGGGAGTTCGGATATTTTCCAAGGGCAAGACAAAAGCCTAGGAAGGATTTAAGCAGGGGAATATGTGTGATCGATGAGTGTTTTTAAAAGGATGTCTTGAGTCCTGTTGTTGAGAACGGACTGGAGGATGTAAAGAGTGGAAATGAGATGAGTTGGGAGTCAGGTGCTAGTGGGGACCAAAATGGGTCCATTTCTTTCAACAAGAAAGAATGGTTTTGAGATTGATTCTGGAGACATGGCATCTCTGTGCCATGAAACGGTCACCTGCAGTGACCTCATTTAGTTGTTCACTTATTAATTTTTTATTTCTACCCGCTTGAGGGAAATCCAGGGACAGGGACCTCGTCTCGGTCACCACCATACCCTGGGCACCTTGCACATGCCTGGTGTCAGAAAGATGCTCGTGATTCTGCAGCCCAGGTCAAACGTTAGACAGAAAGCTGCAACTACAGGAGGCAGGTCTCTAAGGGAAAGGCGAACACACTGCCCCACAGAACGCTATCTTTCCTTCTGGAGTGTAAACGCTGGGCGTGTACAGTAGATTGGTTTATTTGGCATCTTTCCTAGCTCCTTCCAGACAACTTCCTTTACTCTGGACAGCTAAAAAGGACGTTCATCAAAGAGACCTGCCAGTTTTACAGACTCTCACAGTTTTGAATTTTGTGCTGACTTAAGTGGGGAAATAGTTCAGGACACATTCATGGCCACCCAGGTGGGGTGTGGACAATACTGCAGGCCTCCATGGAAGTTGGGGCCAGCTTCATAGGCTCTGAATGTGTGGTTGGAAGTGCCCTGTTCTTGGCACTTGGCTTAATACTCTGATGTCACTGTCTTGATTCTTTTGTAAAAAGTTTGCTTACTCATTTCTTCCATGACATACAGAGATAGAGAGAGAGAGAGAGAGAGAGAGAGAGAGAGAGAGAGAGAGAGGAGAGAGAGAGAGAGACAGCTGGTGATCCCAACAGACTCTTCATACCACAATCCACCCTCAGTTCCAGCCACCTCAGATCACAGGCATGTGGTGTCCTCAGGAGGTCCCAACCTGCAAGAAACCTGCAAACTAGACTTTCCCATGTGGGTCCAGTTGCATGACCACTGTATCACTCCCCAACCCTACTGATTCTTAATCATTATAAACAAGGGATCTACATTTTTACTTTACACTGGGCCATGCAAATTATACAACCAGTTCTGTCAACAGTTCTAGAATCAGCAATGTGTTCCCAACAGCCAGCAGGATATTGCATCAGGCAGCAAGAACCAGGAGTCAGCAGCTGTGACAGTGTCTTCTGGCACCCCATCTTCCTGTTCACAATGAGGGAGTAGTTCCCTTCCGGGCCAGCTCTGCTTGAAGATGCCATTTTAGGAGGCATCTTTAAGATCTTTGTTTGGATCCTGTTCTTCTAGCCTTCCAGGTGATTTTGTGAGCAGAATTCTTTTTCTCTTTGAGATAGACTCTTATTTATGCTCAATAACACTCATTCTTAATTAAGGACATTCTTCTAGGGATAAGCTGGTTTCCTTAAAGAGCTTTCCTACTGTTTTGTCATCAGACCATATTGAGGTGGTGGCTCTTAGAGCCCTTTTGAGGTTCCATGTTCTAGACATGCTTATTATGTAGAAAGCCTGAGCCACTGGTAACTAGGGATGAGCTTAGGCATGCGAGTTACACCGTTATATTATGGCGATGCATTTTTCTTTATAGATAAGAGTGTTGATTTCCCACTGGGGCCTAGAAGCTTTAATCTGCCTACTCTCATGGGGTTGCCCAGTGGGCAGGTGGAATGTGAGCAAGCTGTCTGAACAGGTGCATGGGTTACCTTTGGCTGCTGTAACAAGTTATCACAAAGGAGGTGGCTTAAAACAGTAGGATGGGGGGACCAGCAGTTGGTGTTATGGCTATGTCACTGGACTCCCATGTAATTGACTGCGGTTCGAGTCCTGGACCTGGTGGCTTAAACTCACGCCGGGCGCGTGTGCATGCATGCCCAAGATCCCGAGATGAGAATGGAGGGGAAGGGATTGTGACATGGCCATCTCCCCTGGGGGGGTGATTTCTCACTTTCTGTCTCTCTGTCTCTCTCTATCTTTCTGGCAAGCACATGCTCCCTATAGCAAAAACCTCTCCAAAAAACCCCAAAAACCAAAAACACCCCAACAGTAGGGATGTACTCTCTCACAGGTCTGGAGGCCAAAGGTCGAGGTGTGGCAAGACCGAGTCCTCCTGAAGGCTCCAAAAGAGATGGTCCCATGTCTCTCTCCTACTTTCTGACAGTTGCCAGCAAGCCTTGGCATTCCTGATCTCGCCCTGTCTTCATACAACATTCTTCTGGGTCTCTGTGTGTCCTTTCCTTTTCTTAGAGAGACACCAGTCATTGGAGTTAGGGCCAATGCTACCTCAGTACAATCTCATCTGAACCTAATTATATCTACAAAGACCCAATTTCCGAATATGGTCACATTCTGAAGTTCTGGGTAGACATAAACTTTGGGGGATGCTATTCAACCTAAAACACCAGGGTATACATTTGAGTCTATGAAACAAAATAAAGCCATCAGGTGAACTCAGAAGTCACACATCATGGCTTGTTGATTATCTGTTCCTGGTCGGCTGAACTAACCAGCTACATACATGTGAAGTTGAAAGACTAAAGGCAATCATCTTTTATAGTATTTCAACTTGACTGGTCTGAGGTGTATTTCAAATTGGATGAATTCTCCATACAAGCTAAATGATGTATAGCAATTGAATGCATAAAAGAAAAAAATAGGGACCAGCAGGTGGCGTGGTGGTTAAGGCACTGAACACTCCCACACTGCCAACCACCGTTTGAGTCCCAGACCTGGTGGCTTGCTTTCTCACTTTCCCTCTCTCTTCTGTGTCTCTCTCTGGTCAAATTAAAATAAATGAATAAATGAATTAAAAAAAAAAAGAAAGTGCCATGAGTTGCCATTTGTTTTTCCAGCAAATCTACCCTACCGTTCATGAGACCTCCACATACGTAGTGATGTTTTACTTTCTTCCAAAGTGTTTGTTCTTAGAAAGTCTTAAAATTACAGCAAAATGTTCATAATTAAGGTTAGCCCATCTAAAAATACAAACCCTTTCATCTAAAATATTTTCCTCCATGAATACGCCCCTCTGTGTTCTGCCTACAGAGATTTCCATAGAGCCATCAGCAAGGACAAGTGTTTGTACAGAGGAGTTGAAGGTCGGGCAAAGTCATTAAAAAAATGTGGCTTCACTTATCCACTGGGAGGATTTTTTACATTTCACAAATCAGAAAACAACTGAAGCTATTTTATGTATATTTTTTCTAGTTCAATGAAATCTAATTCCTTAAAGCTGAAGAAGCAAGTGTTTTTTCCCCCCAAAAAATGAATACCTAAAATGACACTACAAAATATGGCCTTAGGATGAAGATAACTCTTTTTATTGGTACAGAAGAGAAGATTTCATTATTCAAACAGACAAAAAGCCATTCCATCAGAACTCTTTTATTGTTTTTCACTGTACCTATCTTGCCATGAGAGAATTACATTTATTAGGCGGCATGAAACTATTTGTTCTCTTTTTATTCCATTAATTAAACTATAATACAATCAGTTAGGTTACCCATAGCCAATCTTTGGAAGATTAATACAGGATGCTACACTTTTGCTCATATTTGGCTTCTGCATAGTAATGAGACAGCAATAAAGTTTATGTTCCCATTATATGTAAGAATTGTATTTTGTACCAAATAGCTAACATCAAAAATAACTACTGATATAAACAAACCACACAACATAGTCATTACCGGCATACATTAATTTGTCACTGAAAATATTCATACAATGACTATTGTAGCTAAAATCTGAATATTTAAGTTATAAGAATGCATAAAGGAAATATTACTAAAAGTATGTCATATCTGTAAAAAATAATTTGAAAATGGATTATGGTGGTTAGCTATCAAATTACCTCATTTTTAATATGTACTTTGAGAAAACTAAAACCTATATTGCTCCAACTTAAGTATTTGTTTTCATATAATTTAAAATCAACATGGAAATATTATGGCATGGTGGGCAATGAAAACCTATGCCATTTGGCAATATTTCACATTTATTAATGCATTATTTCTCATAACACTTCTCAAACCAGGTCTATAACCCGTTTCCTTCAGGTGTAGAAATGAAGACAAATGTATTTTGAGATTTGTTTTCTTAGACCCACAGAAGGAATCAGAGCCTCAGGAACATAGAAAAAAAAAGTTATTGGTCATTACTTTGCATAAATATGCCTCATTTATATATATTTTTCTTCTCTGGCCACATAATTGCAAAACTTCATTTCACTATTAAAGGGATGCCAAATAACTTTAATTTGTTTTTATTGTTTAATCTTAGAAATTATTAATAGTATACACAAAGTCCTTCGAAGAATGAACCTTTAGCCTAGCCATGTGGCACCGTGGTGATGTAATGCCAGACAATGCTGCAACCACATGGAAAGGTCCCAGGTTCATGTCCCAGGGTCTCCCTGTGGGCACCAAGCTCATGTGTGCATGCCTGTGAGCCTGGCTGGCGGAGGCTGGAGTGAATCATGTATGAAGACCCTGTCTCTCCCTCTTGGGAGAAATAAATTTAAAAAAAGGTTTATAGTTCTACTGTTTGCTTTGTTTTCTAAGGGCACTAGATAAAACGCTACTTAAAATATCTTTTATATAGAGAATGGAAAATTCTGAGATCTATATTATTACTTCATTTTCCTGTAATTGAGACAAATATACAACCAGCCTGTCTTCATGTGAAGACAGATTAACTGACCTGCCAACACTGAAAAGGCAAATTAGGAACAAAAATTTTCTTACGTGAACTCCGTAAGACTGTCCCGAAGTCTAATTCTTAGCCCTTGTTATACCAGGGCCATGCTGTACTTGATGGGCATGCAGAAAGTTGTGAATGAGAAACCATGAGTAGCAACAATATTCAAATGGAATTGTATTTAAATTTTCCCCAATTCCCAGTTGGTCTCAAACCAAACCCCTCATCACAGTGTTGGATTGCTGTGGCTGCTAGGCCACGTCACCACTATGTAGAGGTCTCACGAATGGTTGGGTATGTCTGAAGGTAAGACAAACTGCAACTCACTGCACTTCTTTTACAAGATGGGTACCTTTAAGCCTTTCAACTTCACATGTGTATAGCTGGTTAGTTCAGCCGGCCGAGAACAGATAATCAACAGGTCAAGATGTCTGACTTCTGAGTTGACCAGATGGCTTTATTTTGTTCAACAGACTCAAATGTATACCCTGGTGTTTCAGGTTGAACAGAATCCCCAAATGGTTATGCCTACACAGAACTTCTCCCTATGTCTTTTATACCTCAAACCATTAATTAATTAATTAATTTATTTAAAGAGAGAATTCTGCAAGAAATAACCATCCCCCCGTCCCCCGGGGGAAAGCCATACCTCAATCCCTTCTCCTCTAGGGATTTTGGGCATGCACGCACATATCGCTGGCATGAGTTTTAAGCTACTGTGTCTGGGACTCAAACCGTGGTCAACTACATGGGAGTCTAGCAAAATAACCATTACATCATCTGCTGGTCCCAGGACCATTTATGTTTTATTCCTTTTTATTTTTTTCTATTTATTCTTGGGTTAATCTTTTATCTTTCTTCCTCTGCCCATGGGGGCATGGTCACCCCACAGTCCCTTTTCCTCCATATTTTCATCCTGTTGGAATTATGAGCACACATGCACACCCATCCAGCGTGCTATTCAAATGGCCAGGGCTGGGATTAAAATTCATGCTGGGTTCGTGTGCAATCATGCCCAAAATCCTCGGAGGAGAACGGGGGAGAAGGGATTGAGGTGTGGCTGTCTCTTTTGGGCGGGGGGTGATTTCTCACTTTCTTTCTCTGATCATCAGTAAACTGAGTGACAGTAAAACCCAAGCCTTCCTCACTGCCTCTCGCCTCCCCAGTCATCCATGCTTAGATTTTGCCGAGATCCACATCTCCTTTCTCACCGGGTGACATACAGCCGTGGGCTGCGTACTAACGTGTCGGTGGAGGATGGAACACACGCGGTGGTGACCTCGCAGGATTGTAATGGGGTGGCCCACGGCCATCGCCATCCCGGCATCCATGCACAGCACATTCCTCCTGTGTCTGCGAGGATGCTGGGTGAACAAACCCACTGTATGCCAGCTGGAGGAGACGATGCCACACACGAGGAGGTACAGATCACGGTCTCTCATGCTAACTACATGACTGGCTTCTGTGCTTACTATATGGTGCTTTTCGTCATTAACTTAAGGTGCACCCTCTCAAGTTATAAAAAGCAGAAGTGTACTGTACAATCCTACGCGTGCTACGCTGGCAGCACCTCACGCCACGTCGACCCTATCTGTTGAGTGCATCATTTTCTCTTTCGCTTGATTTAATCTCGTATTTTGTTCATCATGGCCCCTTCCAGTGGGACAAGATGTGGCGAGGGAAGACAGTGATGTTGAGGTTCCTGACTTGGTGTAAACCTAGGTTAATGCATTTGTTTGTGTCTTAGTTCTTAACAAAATGTTTCATAAGAAAAAATAGGTAACAGAATAAAGATATAAAGAAAACATTTTGTACAGATGTACAATATGTTTGTGTTTTATGTTATATGTTATCATAAAAGTTAAAAAAAATTTGAGGGACCAGCAGTTAGCGTAATGGCTATGTCACTGGACTCCCATGTAGTCGACGGTGGTTTGAGTCTTGGACCTGGTGGCTTAAACTCATGCCGGGGGCGTTTGCGTGCATGCCCAAGATCCCAAGAGGAGAATGGAGGAGAAGGGATTACGGTGTGGCCATCCCCCCTGGGGGGTGATTTCTTGCTTTCTATCTCTCTGTCTCTCTTTTGTCTGTCTGGCAAGCACAAGCACCCTATAGAAAAAACCTCTCCAAAAAAAGAAAAAAAAATTTTGAAGTCCATAAGTTAAAAAAGGTACAGTAAGCTGGGGCAGCAGGTGGTGTGGTGGTTAAGGCACTGGACACTCCCACATGACCAACCATAGTTTGAGACCCAGACCTGGTTGCTTGCTTTCTCACTTTCTCTCTCTCTATGCCTCTCTCTGATCAAATTAAATAAGTGAACAATTAAAATTAAACAATTCTTTAAAAAAAAAAAAAAAGAAAGGTGCTGGATCCCACGTGGCAGACTCCATAGTGTGGCCATACCCCCCGGGGGATGATTTCTTGTTTCCCCCTCTCCCCAGGGGGGATGGCCTGGGATTTCTTTTTTTCTCTCTGTTTCTCTCAAGTGAGGGCACATGTCCTATGGCAAAAGTCATTAAAAAAAAAAAAGCTACAGTAAAGTTAAGCTTAAATTATTATTAAAAAAAGAGAATTTTGAAATAAATCCAGTGTGGTTTACATGTACTGTGTCTCCACAGTGTCCAGTTGTGTGCAATGGTGTCCTAGGCCTTCAAAGTTCACGCTCCACTCACTCCCTGACTCACCCAGGGCAGCTTCCAGTCCTCCAAGCTCCACTCATTGTATGTGCCCCACATGGGTGCACCTTTTATTTTTTAAATCTTTATATCATATATATATTAAAATGTACCTTTTCTATGTCTGGAAATATTTAGATACACAGACAGAGTCCTGACTGTCTGCAGTGTTCAGTACAGTATCACGTGGCACAGGTCTGTAGCCTCGGTGCCACGTACTGTACACGCAGGCTAGGCGCAGAGTGGCCGACCATCCGCACAGCCTGTGGAAGTGCACCCTGTGGCATCTGCATGATCGTGCGCTTTTCTCAGAGTGTATCCCTGCCAATAAGCGACACGCATGACCGAACTGAGACCTCAGCGCATTTGAATTGATCCGCCATATAAAATTTGGTGACATGGCAAGAACCGTTTTCTTGTTTGTTTTTGTTTTTGCCATTGAGTGTGTGCACTCGCCTGAGAGAGACAGAGAGAGGGAATGTGAGAAATCAGCCTGCAGGGAGGATGGCCATGTCACATCCCTTCTCCTCTGTTTTCTTCTCAGGATTTTTGGTAGGCACATATGTATGCCTGGCATGAGCCACCAGGTCCAGGACTCACACCACACTTGGCCATGTGGGAGTCCAGCTGCCTTAACCACCACACCACCTGCCGGCCCCAATAACTGCTTCTTGAAAGTTCAGAATGCATCTGTTACTTTCTCTTCGTTCATTAATTTTGTTCCATTAAATAATTGCATAAAAAAGCAATAGAGTTAGTAACTAGCAATAGAGTCCTAATTAGTAACCACATTGGTCCTAACCAGTCACAAAGATGTCCCTGTCTGTAACTGAGCTGGACCTGACAGGGAGAGGAGAAAGCCCCTCAATGGGGTGAGGTCACTCTACAATCCCTTCTCCTCCATGTCCACATCCTGCTGGGGTTTTGGGCATGCTCACACACACATTCAGTGTGCTGTTCAAGCTGTGGGGCCAGGATTCAAACTGCTCAGTCAGCCATGTGGGATCTAGCTCCCTTAGTCACCAGGCCACGGAGTCGGCCCTCTCTAGGTATTTCTTGAGCCTGTTTCTCTGGGACTGTCTTGCACTTTGTATTGCTGCCTACTTTTTTCACCTCTATGAATCCCTAGAATTTCAGCCGGAACCCAAACACCGGACTTCAGAGGTGTATTAGCTGGCCATGCATGGCTATGTCCACGTAAGTGTAAGATGAAATGTGCACAAATGTCACCCTCTGGTGGGAATTTTAGTGACTTTTAATATTTTCGTTGTCTTCACAGAACTCCAAGCAGAAGATGACTCTGAGAATTTAAACAGAAGCATATCTGAGGGGAATCCCCCTATTATTCCAAATACGATTTTGCAGTGGGTGCAACCATATACACAGACAACATAACCAAATATAGCATTACTGTTTATTAAAAAAAAAAGTGCTTTAGGGCAAATATGCTTGGCAGAGAGAGAGGGAGGAAGAGGGAAAGTGAGAAAGCACCCCAGGGGGGTGGGTGGTGGTGGCCACACTGCAATTCCTTCTCCTCCATTTTCCTCTCAGAATTTTGGGCACTCAAGTACACATGCCCAGAATATTTTGCAAGATGCCAGGTCTGGGAGTCATCCACGTGAGCTGCCTCAGCCACGCCTTTGGCTGGCGTGGCTTGAATAATTTTTAAAACTGCCCCTTATCGTTTTTCTGTTTAGGTACAGATACATTTTTAAAAATACACTGGGGTCAACACATGGCCTGGTGGTTAAGGGCATCAGATCCCACAGAACTGACCATGCAGTTTCAATCCTGGCCCCGGGGACTTGAAAAGCATGCTAGGCACATGTGCGGCCATGCTCAAAACTTCCAACAGGATGGAAAAACGGAGGGGAAGGGATGGAGGCATGAACACACCTCACTGGAGGGTGCTCGCTCCCTCTTGCCCTCTGCCTGTCTCTCTCTGGTAAGCATAGGAGCTCTCTGGCAAATATAAATTTTAAAAGGAAAAATACACTATATTTTTAGAGCAGTTTTCGATTCACAGCAAAACTGACCAGAAATTCCAGAGATTTCCCATAAATTCCCTCCCTCCTCCCTCCCCACACAACCTCCCTCACTGATACCCTGCACCACTTTGGTACCTGCAGTATAATCAGTGGGTTTACACTCACTCCTCATTATCACCCACAGTTCTTAGTTTACCCTAGGATTTTTCTCTTGGTGTTATATATTCTACAGTTTTTGACAAATATGTGGCTATTTATTTTTTTAAGGAATTATTTAATAGCTCATTTTATTTATTACTATTTAAAAAATTTGACCACAGAGAGACAGAGAAAGGGAAAGTGAGAAAGCAAGCCACGAGGTCCAGGACTCAAACCATGGTCGGTCACATGGGAGTCCAGCACCTTAACCACCATGTCACCTGCCGGCCCTAACAAATGTGTGATTATATGGACCCATCTATCATTATAGTATCATACAGAATAGTTTCACTGTCCTAAAAATCCTGTGTTCGACCTATTCATCCCTCCTTCCTCCTAGCTCCTGGCAATCGCTGATTTTTTTGTTTTTTAATGTCCCCCCACCCCCATAGGGTGCATGCCAGAGAGAGAGAGAGAGAGAGAGAGAGAGAGAGAGAGAGAGAGAGAGGAAAGTAAGAAATCACCCCACAAGGGGTTGGCCACACCACAATCCTTCCTCTTCCATTCTCCTCGAGATTTTGGGCACACATGCACACTTGTCTGGTGTGATTTTCAAGCTGCAGGGTCCGGGACTTAAACTGCATATATTGTATATATTTTGTTAGTTTTATACTTAGCTATACAGATTTTCTGTTGCTAATGTAAATTATGTTGTGTTTTTAATTTCAAATTGCTGGTGTATGGGAAGACAACTGACTTCGGTATATTAACCTCATCTACAAAACCCTGCTATAACCATTGATTAACTCCAGGATTTTTTTATTCCAGTTCTTTCAGATTTTGTACATAGGCAAGTATGTCATCTGTAAACAGTGACAGCTTCGTTTTTCCCTCCCCAGGCTTTGTACTTTTGGATAATTTTTTATTGAGACAACTGAGGCCATAAAGATGACCCATTTAAAATGTACGATTCACCAGGTTTAGCATTACACACAAAACTGTGCAACTGTCACCATGAATTCCAAACTAACTTCATCACCCCCAAAGTAAATTTTATACTCATTGATCATCATTTCTCATCTCTACTCTCTGCATATGTCACATTTTATACCAAGGACCCAACATCTAAGAGAAATAAACTGCCATTATGAAATTTAAAACTATAAAAGGAAAAAGTAAAATCCAAAATCCAAAACAAAACACAAAATCACAATATAAATTATTTACAAGTGAAAATAATAGGATGACCACTATAAAATTGTCATTTTTCCAGGCAAAATTACTTAAAGAGAGGAATTTCATATGGTTCAATAAAATATTTGCATCAGTATACTGAATGATTGAATTTCTTCAGAATGTCTTAATAAACATAGCCTTCAATTTAACTTACAATCATCTCCCAAGTATAGTAAAATAATGTCTAAGGAAAACTTAGATTAAAAGAAATTGTGGGACCAGCAGTTAGCGTAATGGCTATGTCGCTGGACTCCCACATAGTTGACGGTGATTTGAGTCCCGGACCCGGTGGCTTAAACTCACGCCGGGTGCATGTGTGTGTGCCCAAGATCCTGAGAGGAGAATGGAGGAGAAGGGATTGCAGCGTGGCCATCCCCCCGGGGGGTGATTTCTCGCTTTCTATCTCTGTTTCTCTCTGTCTGTCTGGTGAGCGCATATGCCCTATAGCAAAAACCTCTCCAAAAAAAAAAAAAAAAAAGAAATTGCAAACATTAAAAAAAAAAATCACATTGGGGCTGGTAAGTGGCGTGGTGGTTAAGGGTGCTGAACTCCCACATGGCCAGCCGTGGTTCCAGTCCTGGACCTGGTGGCTGGCTTTCTCACTTTCCTTCTCTCTCTCGCTATGTCCCTCTCTGGTCAAATGAAAATAAATAAATAAATAAATAAATAAAGTTAAATAAAATAATTCTAAAAAAAAAAAAAAAACACATTAAAGTCCTTGATAAGTGTTTACTTATGCTTTAGAACTCCACAAGAATGGTTATCCTGGATGGTTTTTAAGCATGGACAGAAAGAAATACAAACACTTAAAAACTAATTGGAAAAAAAAAAGCCAAAAATTTTTTATAGCACTTAAATTTGTTAGCTAATTTTATGAATAATTTATAAACATATTATAAAATTCTACTAATAACCATTAGAGAAAAAAACATGGAATGTGTGCCAATATGATGTGCCCACTGGTAATAATCTTCTCAGATGTCCTATCAGCTGGGATTCTACCATCATATACGCCGTAAACACAGCGGCTGTTCTCATCAAGCTGTGACTGCATTTTGACCTTGACTATGATTTGATTGGACAAATTTCAGTTTGTTGTTTTGGTTTTTGTGAGCAATTACAGCATGTGAAATTTTTTTTTTTCGAGTATTAAAACCCCCATAAAAGCCAAAAGAGAGTTTGCTAGCAAAGCTAACATTTTCAACAAGTGGCCACAATGTTCCTGATACTAATTCCTGATTCATCTCAGGTCCCTAGGACATATTCTTTACATGTGTTTTCTTAGAGTATTTAATAACGGGGTTATACATTATACTTCAAAATGTTGGTGGAACAGTGGAATTAGAGTAAAAGTTCATTGCAGTACAAAAAAATAAAATCATGCATTAATTTTTTTCATAATTTGCATTTTCCATGAATTTTTGAAGATCCTTCATATATCTTTTTTTTTTAATTTCCAGAGGGTGCATGCACTCATTAGAGAGAGACAGTGAGACAGAGAGAAAGCACCCCCTCACCTCTATGGGCAGGGTCATACTGCAATCCCTTCACCTCCATCCTATCAGGATTTTGGGTGCACACACACATATATATGCCTAGCATATTTTTCAAGCCACTGGGGCCAGAATTTGAACCATAGTCAGTCATATGGGGTCCGGCTTCCTTAACCACTAGGCTATAGTGATAGCCCCATACATCTTAATTTCTTTTTTCTTTCCCAGCTTACTTGGGTGATGTAAATGTCAAAAAAGCAATTTTCCTAAAACTGATGAAAAAAAAAAAAAAAACAGAAGAGTGAGGCAAACTATCTGGAATCATTTATATTTAAATAATAAAAAATCACACTAATGCTAGAAATACATCCTTTAATATGAATAGCGATATCCTTGCAAAAGAGTTGAAAAGGGAAGAGTTAATGGTATTTTTTACCTTTAAGGCAACTATCTAAACTGGGCCAGGGCACAAATGAAATGACAGTCTTGCTTAAAGCAGTATTAATTTTGTATACTAAGCGCTTGCCTTACGTATAACACTGAGTAAAAATGCATCTTACTGACAGTACAAGTTGACAATCAGTAGACGGACTTGACAAAGAGTGTATTATGATTTGGGCAATACGCGGTTATGTTATTCTGTACTCATTCTTTTGTGATCATTTTTGGGCCAAAGTACTGAACATATTGGGGGAAGTTAATCTTCTCCAAATTGCCAGTACACTATTGTTGCTTTCAGACTTAGCACCAAGAGTCATAGAACGTCCCATCCAGGAACTTCTAGAACACACATCCAAATGGCTGCCATCTACAGGGAAACCTTTATTTATTAAAAAGAATTATTTTATTATATTATTATTATTATTATTTTAAAACTTGCTATAGGGCATGCCTGCTTACCAGAGAAAAACAGACAGAGAGAGAGAGAGGGAAAGTGAGAAAGCAAGCTGCCAGGTCTGGGACTCGAACCATGGTCAGTCACATGAGAATCCAGGGTCTCAACCACCATGCCACTTGCTGGACCCAGAAGCTTTTTATTCTTAGTGCAATGGATAAGCAATCTGCTGTGCTCAGAAGTTATTGGCAGAGTAGAGAATCGACGTCAGGCTTGTTACCAACATAATGATCCTAAAAGTCACCTTAGACTCCTGTTCCTGGAGGGGTGACAGAAAAAAACCCTGTAAGATTTGACTATCACTGAAATAAGATACAAAGACCTAGCAGATTGATTAGTGAGGACAGGGGAGGGAGAAGAGAAGAAGAAATAAAGGAAGGGGCCATCCAATAATGCAGAACGCATTCGCAGGGCAGACATCCTCTTACACTGTAGGATAGCTTCAGCTGGCAACGAATGCAAGGATATCAAACCATGTCTCCCAAAGGGAGGCAGAGTGTGAGGGGGGCGTGGTCTCTGTAGTGGCAGAGCGAGTACCCGTGCACCTCTATGGAGTAAAACAACAGGGCCTTTCCCTCCTCCTGACAGCTTGGAAACGGGATTTCCCAAATGAGGGTAGTATTCATGAGCAGGATTAGAGAGGGAGCCATAGAGATTTCCTTGCTGTTCTGTTCTACTGTGGTTGAAGAGAGGAGACTAAAGGGGATAAAGTCTGGCCTTGAATCCCTTATTTTATTTATTTAGTTAGTTATTTTTTAATGTTTCTTTCTTTCATGAGAGTGAGAGAGATACAATCGAGTACTCCAATGGAATCTCACACTCCTTGTCAGCCATGCCCAGCCTGGACAGGTGCACTTGGGATCAAACCCGTGTCCTTCTATAGAGATTCAGCATAGCTTGGGCAGCTTGTTATGACTATGCCCCCACTGAGTAGGCCTTGAACTCCTTCTAAGATGGACACTGGCAGGTTCAAGCCCTGTGGTAGTGGCCTTCTTTTTCTGTTTCTCTGCCTCTCTCTCTCTCTCTCTCTCTCTCTCTCACACACACACACACACACACACACACACACAGATGGGAATTACAGCTGCTTTTTCACATAGTCGGATTCCTGGGGTTTGAATGAAGACTGATCCTATGGAGCCCACCTTAACACCTCCCCCTCCCCGCACAGAACTCAGAGAAATTACCTGGTTTCAGGGCTGCCAGAGAGCGGCTGCACGGATTGCACTCCGCAGAGAACCGGGGGGCCTTGGCTTCTGGCCTCTGGTCTCTGTAGGCACAGCTGGGCAGACCCCGCTCCACTCACAGATAGAAGTCACCCATGTGCAGTCTCAGCGGGCATTAGTGCCCCGCGGTCCTACCTTCTTCCCTGTTTGTGTCTCTGCAAACTTTAGTTCCATTTATAGACATTCTTTCTCTATGCTTTGGAGTATGAAACCACTCTTCATTTTTTTTTTCCTCTAGGTTTAAGTTAGGCAAAACAGCAGCTCCCTCTCTGCACGCAGGTGAGAACCTCAGCCCACTGGCAGTCACAGGTTTCTGGACTCTCTCCTCTCACCCCACACCCCCTGGGGCCCATTTGCTTTCTGTTTCCATAGACTCCCACGTGCCTCATTGACAGCTTCTTTTCTCCCCTTGACTCAGGACACCAAAGTTCGCCAGTTCCACAGCTCACACACTCATGTGGCCCTGCGCTGTCATCAGAGGGGTACCTGATCTTTCTCCTACATCAACTCTGCCAAAGGTCGGTGGCACCTTGAGGGCACGCAGGTAGGAGGGACATTGTGATGGCCCTGAAATACGGCATCTGCAGCCTCCAGTTTCAGCAGATTGAAGTGCCGCGGCCATTACAGCTCCGAAAGTGGTCTGTCCCCAGCACAGTCTGCCTGAGGGAAAGGCGACCACCTGCAGAGAAAATTATCTTCATAAATAATGATTTCACTGGAGCTTCTCTTGCAGATGGTCCTGATTTGGAAAAGGTATGCAGACAGGCTTTGAAATATGACTGCTGTTTTTTTCGGCCCCTTGGAATTCTTCTTGATAAATCTCATCATCACCATGCCAGTTTATTGACCTGGAATCACTGACTTCTTCTGAAACCCACTTCGCTTTTCTTAGTTTAAAAAAGACTTATTTATTTATTTTTGTCATTAATATTTTTTAATTTAACCAGACACACACACACACACACACACACACACACACACAGAGAAAGACAATGTGAGAAAGCAAGCTGCCAGGTCTAGGACTTGAACTACGGTTGGCCATGCAGGAGTCCAGTGCCCCAACCACCATGTCACCTGCTGTCCCCCGTTTTTTCTTAGCTTACTCTTTTAAAAATGACTGCACCCTAATTTCTGATTTTTTTCCTTCTAAATACAATTAGTTATCAAATGCTTTTTTTCTTCCCTATTCCAGTCACTATTCTACTCCATGTCCTATTCCTCGTGCCTAGCCTATTACCTTAGAATCTCCACGTTTTCAGTTTCCCCATCTCTCCAGCACACGACTGCCAGGTTCATGCCATTACACATCTGCCCCTTGACTTTCCAGGCGTGGATGTCCTCACTGGCTCCCCATCACCACATTCAGTGTGATATACCGTGCATTACTCAACTTACTACTTAATTTTTTAAGTGTTTATTTATTTCTTCCATGAACATGAGAGAGAGAAAGAGAGAAAGAAGAGAGAGACAGGGAAAGGGAGAGATGGTGAGGTGGAAGCCCCAGCAGGGTCTCGACACTGTGATCCTCCTTCTGCTTTAGCCAGCCCTGGGTCATGGGCACATATATACCTGGTGTACCCAGAGAAGTCCCTGGACTTGAACTTGGAACCTTCTCGCATAGGTCAGCCTTGCAAAGCACTGCATTTTACTGTGGTATCCCTGTGTGGCCCTCTATTAACTTGATTCTTATTCACTTCCAACAAATACAAGGGATCATCCAAAAGCTCATCGAAAATGAACAAATTATGAACAAATTATGCATGGATTTCAATTTTTTTCCACCAACCTAGATTTGTACTTCAATTTTATTTTCCATAAACTCTTTGAAGTCCCCTCATATTTCTTTTCTTTTTTTCCCCCTTCAGATTTTTGCCTTAGGGCATGTGCACTCACCAAAGAGAGAGACAGAGACAGAGAAAGGAAAAGTGAGAAATCACCCACCCCCTGGGGTGGAGAGACAGTCATGCCAAAGTCCCATCTCCTCCATTCTCCTCTTGGAATTTTGGTCAGGCCTGCATAGGTGTCACTGCAGCTTGAAAATCACGCTGGGTCTGAAAATCGCCTCATACTTCTTGAGTACCTGAAGTGCTAGTCCATTGCTGGTTCATTGCTAAATCTAGGGACAAAATCATGAATAAGCCAGACCCATCTCCTCTTTGCCTTCTAGAGGAGGCTGATATGAATGAGAAATGCATAGAAAGTGAAACTATGAAAGTATGCAATGAGGGAAGCAAATCTAGTCTCTGGGGTCATAGCAGTCTTCCTCAGAAGTGACATGTCAGCTGCGGTCTGAAGAGCAAATAACGAAGAATTAGTGACGTGCAGGTGAGGGAATAGGGCGCGCAAGGGAACTGAGGTGGGAGAGAGCCTGCTGCATGTACAGGGGGAGAAGAGCTGGTGTGTTTAGACACAGGGAAAGATGGGGAAGCCACGTGAGTGATAAAGTCAGAAAGGTTGCCATGCAGAGCTGGTAGGACCTGCTGGGTATTGGAGCTTTGTTTTAAAAGCAGTGGGAAACCACAGCAAAGGAATTAACAACTGGGTTTCAAAATGATCACCCAGCTGCCTAGTGGAGAGGTTGACGAAGAGGCTACTGGGTAGCCAAATAGAGAGGGAACAGGTAAGAGATGGTGGCGGCTTGGGCAAGTGCCAGTGATGTGAGCAGAAAAGGAAAAAACACATAGATTCAAGAAGCAGGATGTTGGGACCAACAGATGGCATAATGGTTACATCTCTGAACTCCCACGTAGTCAACTGCAGTTCGAGTCTCGGACCCAGTGGCTTAAAACTCATGCCAGGTGTGTGTGTGTGTGTGCCCAAAATCCTGAGAGGAGAATGGAAGAGAAGAGATTGTGGCATGGACATCCTTTCTGGAGGGTGATTTCTTGTTTTCTGTCTGTCTGTCTCCAACAAGCGCACATACCTATAGCAAAAATCTCTTAAAAAAAAGAAGAGAAGAAAGAAGTTTAGTGATCAGCAGAGGGAAAGAGGTAGAGAGAAGTGCCAGATAGGGACCTTAGGGATGACATTAAAGTTTTAGCATGAATAGTCAAAGACAGTGGTTGTCTTCAATGATCTGGGAGCCCAGAAAAATAACCCGGTATGGATGTGGGAGGACTAGATGCTGAGTTTGGATTAGGCAATTTAGCCTAAAACACATTCCTCTGGGGAACCAGCAGTTAGCGTAATGGCTATGTCGCTGGACTCCCACATAGTCGACCGCGGTTCGCGTCCCGGACCCGGTGGCTTAAAACTCACGCCGGGCGCGTGTGCGTGCCCAAGATCCTGAGAGGAGAATGGAGGAGAAGGGATTGCGGCGTGACCATCCCCCCGGGGGGTGATTTCTCGCTTTCTGTCTCTATGTCTCTCTCTGTCTGTCTGGCGAGCGCACGCGCCCTATAGCAAAAAAAAAAAAAAAAAAAAAAAAAACAACAACAAAAACAAAAAAACCTCTCAAAACACATTCCTCTGGAAGAGAGGTGCCAGCATGAGACACCCGTGGACATTCCCTAGAATAGCTGATAACCGAGACCATGGGAGTGGAGGAGGAGGTTTAAAAGAAACTTGCAGGGTAACAAGAGTGGCCCCAGCCTGAGCCTCCAGGAACAGCGATATGGAAAGGTTGAGCAGAGAAGAAAGCTTGAAAAGAAGTCTGAGAAGTTAAGCCTGTGAAGTAGGAGGAAAACAGGATACCGTAGTTTCTAGAAAGCTAATGAGAGGATGTATGTCACGTGGGATAGGAAGTGGTGGGGGTGTCAAAGTAATTAAATGTAGAAACTATGGACTGTTAAATCCCTATGGAGACATGGAGGATATTAATAGAATTTTAAAATAAAATTGTTTGAGTTGGCCCCATGATCTATGGGTTAAGGGAACTGTAGCCTATATGGCCAACTGTGGTTCAAATCCTGGCCCCAGGGGCTTGCAAAACACACTGGGTGCATGTGTGTGTGTGTGCTCAAAATCCCAACTGGATGGAGAAATGGAGGAGAAGGGATTGCGGTGTGACCTCGCCCCATTGGGGGGTTACTTTCTCCCTCTCTCTCTGCTTCTGTGTGGCGAGCTCATGTGTACTCCGGTAATAATAAGTAAAATAAAGGAAAAATTGGTAGTTCCTATTCCATTTTAGGGTCCCTTTTCATCATGGCTGATAGTTTTAAAAAATTACATTCAGTGACCTTCACTCTACTGTAGAGTTCTAGGAGTTCTGACAAATACAACGAATCATGAGTCTACGGCACAACCTCGATACAGGTCCATCCCCTCCAGAGTTCCTCACGCTACCTTTCATTGTCCTGTCTTTTCCCACCGTTCCTGGAAACTTTCGGCAGTCCCCTCATGTTTCTTGAGTACTTAAAGTCTGAGCACATTGTTTCCAATTCTAGCATGTCGTCTTTCTCATCGTGCCAGGAATGGAATCATGGATTTACTATATAGCATTTTAGGCCAGACATGTCACTTAACAAAACAAATTGAAGAATAATTTATGCTATTGCAGCAGTTGATAGTTCGTCCCTTTTCATTGTTGTGTAATAGTGCATTTCTTGGCTATACCAGATTTGTTTTTCCGTTGTAGGTTAAAGGATGTTAGGTATTCTCGGTGTTTGTTGATGATGAACAGAGCTGTTAGCAACATTTGCATACAGGCATTTTTCTGAATTTATTCATTTCTCTTGGGAGTGGGATTGATAAATTATATGGCAAAACTGCTTAACTTTATAATTCTTTTTTAATTTTTAAAAATTTATTTAATTTTATTTATTCATTCATTTATTTGAATTTGACCAGAAAGAGGCAGAGAGAGAGAGAGAGTGAAAGTGAGAAAGCAAGCCGCTAGGTCCAGGACTCAAACCGTGGTCAGCCATGTGAGAGTGTCTAGCACCTTAACCACCATGCCACCTGCTGGTCCCCTATAATCCTTTTATTTATTTATTTTTTAGGTTTTGCCATAGGGCGCATGCACTCACTGAAGAGAGACAGAAAAATGAGAAATCACCCCCTAGGGGAGATGGCCACACTGCAATCTCTTCTTCTTTCAGAATTTTGGGCACTCACACACATGTGCCTGCTGTGATTTTTAAGCTACTAGGTCCAGGACTTGAACCACAGTTAGATATGTGGGAGTCTATGGTCTTAACCACTACACCACCTGCTGGCCCCAACTTTATAATCTTTTTTTTAAAGAATTATTTTATTTAACTTTAACATTATCTTTTTTTTTTTTTTGAGAGGTTTTTGCCACAGGGCACATGCACGCACCAGAAAGAAAGAGAGAGACAGAGAGACAGAAAGTGAGAAATCACCCCCCAGGGGGCATGGCCATGCAGCAATCCCTTCTCCTCCATTCTCCTCTCAGGATCTTGGGCATGCACACACATGAGCCCGGCATGAGTTTAAATCACTGGGTCCAGGGCTCGAACTGTGGTCGACTACATGGACTCGATGCCGCAATCCTCCAGCCTCCATAGGTTTTTGCCATAGGGCGGGTGCCACCATGCCCTGTGGTCGACTACATGGGAGTCCAGCGACATAGACATTACGCTAACTGCTGGTCCCAACATTATCATTATTTTTGAACTTGACCAGAGAGACCGAAAAGAGAGAGAGAGAGAGGAAAGCAGGAAAGCAAGCCACCAGGTCTGGGACTTGAACTGCGGTTGACCATATGCGAGTCCAGGACCTCTAACTACCACGCCACGTACTGGTCCCAACTTTATAATCTTTAGTGCTCTGATGACCATAGTAATTGGCGAGGTGATAGGGTCAAACCAGGAATAGAGAAGGTTAAGAAGTGAGAGAAAAGTGAATACAGAGATACAGTGACTGAAAGCAATGATAAGAGAACTTGGGTAGACATGAGATAATGAGGCAGAGCTGTGGTTGGAGGGGGTGCTAGGGAGGTAGGGTTTCTCACAGATAAGAGGGATGTGAGCATGTTCCAAGATGATAGGAAGGAGGATGCAGACAGGGAGAGGCTGAAGATAAGGGAAGGAGAAGGATGTGGGGGAGAAGGGCACAGATTTCTGGGGGTGTGGGAGAGTGGGAAGGACTAGCTGTTGATAAGAAGGTAGCTTCTTCATTATTTACTTTTAAATTTGCTATAGGCATGTGCACTCATGAAGGGCAGGGGGAGAGACAGAAAGAGAGAGAAAAAGAGAGAGAGCGCACTCCCCAGAGGGAATGACCACATGACAATCCCTTCTCCTCCATTCTCATCTCAGAATTTTGAGCATGCCCTCCTGTTCCCCCAGCCCACCCCGACCTGCCCCCAGCATGTTTAAGTCACTGGGTTCAGACACAAAATGCTCATTGGCCATGCGCTCTAGCTGTCTTAGCTTCTTCATTTTTTTTTTTTAATTATTTATTTTATTTTATTTATTCATTCATTTTATTTTTTTAGTTTGATCAAAGAGAGAGACAGAGGGTGAGAGTGAGAGAGAGAGGAAGTGAGAAAGCAAGCCACCAGATTCAGGACTTGAACCCTGGTTGGCCACGTGGGAGTGTCCAGCGCCTTAACCACCACGCCACCTGCTGATCCCAGCTTCTTCATTTTAATGAGACGGCACAATAGCCTTTCGAAGCTCTTGTCTGACCTTCACTTGATCTTAGGGAATGGCAGAAGACAAGTTCAGCCTTCAAACTGTATGTCTGAATAAACCCTTGATCCTAGCTAGATGTCTTAGGATACACCACACTCATGCTGTTTTTGTTTTGTTTTGCCATATAGCGCTGTGCTCACTGAGAGAGAGAGAGAGAGAGAGACAGAGAGACACAGTGGGAGGGAAAGTGAGAAGTCACTTCTCAGGAGATGGCCATGCTGCAATCCCTTCTCCTCCATTCTCCTCTCAGGATTTTGGGCACACACACACAGGGACTCAAATTGGAGCTGGTCATGTGGGAGGCCAGCATGTTAACCACTACTCTGCCTGCTGGCCCTGCTCATGCTATTTTTAAAGAGCCAATCAATGTTTTTGGAGGAGTCTGACAATCGCCTTTGCTAGATTGGCCAGCAGTGATGAAGTGTTTGTGAAGGAAGGGACGCAAAGCTACAAATTCAGCCGATTATTGCTATTTATCTCCCAAAGCACGGCTTACCTTGTTTTTTCTTTTTATAAAAATACTCTTACCACGTTCAAAATTTTATCTCAGTGTCTCAGTAACTACCCATGTCACCAAATACTCCTACCTCAGACCACAAGATCTGCCTAGGATGTGCCTTGGGGACTGGTGATCTGGTTGCAAAAATCCCCCCAACTTTGTATGGCTTGGCACACTTGTGAACTTTCTTGATTACATTAACACGTTTCTTTGCTAGAGGTCTTGACATTGACCCCTGATAATGAGGAGCTGAGGCGACTTTTCCTCTGACTCATTAATGAGTAAAGCAGGCTAGATATTTTTTTCTTATATACTTCAAGTCTATCATTTCAACATTATTGGCACAATAAGAAAAACTGCATTTACATTCACCAAGATGATGAGGATGCAAGTCACTGGGTATGTTGTTGAGGAAGTTCTGGTTTTAAGACCTTCTGGGAAATACCTGAAAGCCTCCAGCCAATGATCCTGATGCCATAAAACCTCTTTCTGCGATGTAGCAGAGCAGTTTGTGAGCCAGAACTGATAATAACACAGTCAGTTGTTGGATTTCGGATTTAATACCTTAAAAACTCATAGGAACCAATAAATGTTTTGTGGACTATTTCTGTATAAAAGATCTTATTGTGGTAGATCTCATCTTAATGTACCTGAAAACATTAGAGGCTTTAAGCCAGGAAACATCATTTCTTATTTTTTGGAAAAGATGTTGAAACAGTGTAAGTCTAATAAAATCAGGAAAGAGTTTTGCAGATGGCCACTTGGACTGTGAACCTACAAATAACCTAAACTAGTGACTAGTTTTTTTTTTTTTAAGAATTATTTTTAAAATTTAATTTATTTATTCATTTATTTTTAATATGACCAGAGAGATGCACACACTGAGAGAGGAAGAAAGAGAAAAGAGAGAGAGAGAGAGAGAGAGAGAGAGAGAAAGCAAGTCACCAGGTCCGGGACTCGAACCATGGTCAGTCATGTGAGAATGTCCAGTGCCTTAACCACCATGCCACCTGCTGTTCCCCAGTGACTAGTGTTTTAATGATTTTTGGCTATTTTGATTTGATCAGTCAAACGTTATCCATTACAAGGCTGCTGTATTATAAATAAGATTGCTGCATTTGGGAAGAATTCCTTCTAGAATGCTCTATGCTATTAATATTAAGGCAATGCAGGAAGTAGCTCTGTGATTATCAAGTTGTTGCCCGATTTTGACTCACAGACTTCTGCAGAGGGGTCACTTTATGCTGGGGATGGGGGCCCACTGTGGATGAGAGCCAGTCCCCAGTCCCTCCACCAAATGCTCACCAATTCCTCCCCACAAATGCTTTTTGGGAGAAACCCAAAAGCAGAGATTATTATCCATAGCGATTAGCGTCATTGGATTTGGGAATTCTGGAGGTAACGTTAGAGAAACCATCTGCATCAATTGAATCCCAACAAATGAGTGGGATCTCCCCATTTTAGGAGTCAGAAGACAGCAGGCCAAAGGCAGAGTCGTCAGCATGCATTAAAATATGGACACTCGGAGTACATGGCTTTGCAAATGACACCTTGAGCCTGCTCAGGGGAGAACTATGGGCCTACAGGCATTCCTGCCTACTTAAAGCCATAAGCTTCTCTGGGGAGAAAATATTCTTTTTTTTTTCTTAGAGGTTTTTGCTACAGGGCGTGTGCGCTCACCAGTAAGACAGAGAGAGACATAGAGACAGAAAGTGAGAAATCACCCCCCAGGGGGGATGGCCATGCCGCAATCCCTTCTCCTCCATTCTCCTTCCGGGATCTTGGGCACGCACGCACACGCGCCTGGTGTGAGTTTAAGTCAACGGGTCCAGGACTCAAACTGCGGTCGACTACGTGGGAGTCAAGTCATTACACCAACTGCTGGTCGCAGGAGAAAATATTCTCTACCTAATCTTTTTTTTTTTTTTTTTTTTTGGAGAGGTTTTTGCTATAGGGCGCGTGCGCTCGCCAGACAGACAGAGAGAGACAGAGAGATAGAAAGCAAGAAATCACCCCCCAGGGGGGGATGGTCACGCCGCAATCCCTTCTCCTCCATTCTCCTCTTGGGATCTTGGGCACGTACGCACACGCGCCCGGCGTGAGTTCTAAGCCACCGGGTCCGGGACGCGAACCGCGGTCGACTACGTGGGAGTCCAGCGACATAGCCATTATGCTAACTGCTGGTTCCCTCTACCTAATCTTTAGAGTTCTTCCAAGGAGACAGAGTTGTGAGGCTGCTGAGATGTGGAATAGGAATGTCATAGTCTGATCCGGGCTCCCAGATTCCCACGAGAGACTCAGAATAACCTCAGCCCAGCGGTTCAGTTGCCCCAGGCTGCTTTCCTCCATTTGCCCAGTGGAACATTCCCGTACCTGTGAGACACTGACTGTCCAGCTGGTGCCAGGGTCTCGGAGCAGTCCTACGTGTGGCAAGGCCTTTGATCCTCCTAACCTCCCCATCGTCTAGTCAGGCTCTGAGTAGAGGCTTTCATCTAATTTAAAGGCTCACATGTGATATTTATGGTATCCAAATTCTATGGATGGACTATGTGTTTATTTTTTTTAAATTATTTTATTTAACTTTCTTTCTTTCTTTCTTTCTTTCTTTCTTTCTTTTTTTTTTTTTTCCTCCCTTGGAGAGGTTTTTGCTATAGGGCGCATGCACTCACCAGAAAGACAGAGAGAGACAGAGAGACAGAAAGCAAGAAATCACGCCACAGGGGGATGGCCATGCCGCAATACCTTCTCCTCCATTCTCCTCTCAGGATCTTGGACATGCATGCACACGCGCCTAGCGTGAGCTTAAGCCACCGGGTCCGGGACTTGAACCATGGTTAACTACATGGGAGTCCAGCAACATAACCATTACGCTAACCGCTAGTCCCTATTTCTTTATTTTTTAATTTGACCACAGAAGGACAGAGTGAGAGGGAGAGCGAGCCCTGGGAAGGACCACCATTTGGGTTACCTCGTCAACAGGTGGTCTACTTAGTTCTGGGAAACTGGCGGATGCCTGTGATTTACATCTCATCTTGGAAGCCCTGAAGCCAACAGCTCTATCTGCTATAAACAGAGAATTACTCACAACTTCCTCTTTCTAATTCCTGCGCGGTCAGGAAATGCACACACCTCCTAACTCCCGGCACTGATGTATAAATGTGGCATGCTGAGAGATGCCACCGTGAATGAGAAGACGGCGTGATGGAATAAACCCATATAATAGAGCAGCAATCTGTTTTCCTTCATGGCCAGGACTGTAGAAATGGCTTTTGCAAATGGCATCCAGTGGATGGTCAGGATTCAGGTCTCTGCACAGGAATAACATGCCGCTAACTAATGAGTCTGAGGGTTGACTCTGTGGCTTTTTGCCATTCATTCATTTACTAATTAACTCACTGCACTGTTTATTGTATGAGCAGAGAAAGCCTGGGATCAAGGATAAGAGGACCCCGATGGCAAAACCTGATGTATTTTAGTTAAGAATTTGAGGAAATATATAAAATTGAACACAGAAATACATTCTTAGGAAAGCAAAGAAGAGCATGTAAGACAGTTGTGGAAGAACGTTCAAATTATGTAAGACAGTGGTTTTCAAGAATTTACTTTAGAAGTACCTTTAGAAGCACACAAAGACAATATGTCAAAGACAGGCCATTCTCAAAGTCGTTTCTGGAAAGAATTGCCATTAGGCTGGGATTTCACCTGGTTACTACACATTTTCAAAGTAATAAGACTGCATTTCTTAAAAATTTTCCTGTGAGTCTATATTTCCAACTAAATCAGACTGATGTTTTTCCCCTTCCACTCTAAGTCATCGTTGCTATTAAAGCTTCTCCTTGCAGAGCAGCTTTCATTTAAGGATTAGTAGATTTGCAGAATCTGGATACCATAAATATCACACGCAAGTCTCCAAATTAGGTGAAGGCCTCTACTCAGAGCCTGACTAGATGATGGGGAGGTTAGGAGGATCAAAGGCCTTGCCACACGCAGGACTGCTCCGGGACCCCGGCACCAGCTGGACAGTCAGTGTCTCACAGGTACAGGAATGTTCCACTGGACAAATGGAGGAAAGCAGCCTGGGGCAACTGAACTGCTGGGCTGAGAATATTCTGAGTCTCTTGTGGGAATCTGGGAGCCAAGATCAAGCTATGTGTTTATTTATTTATTTATTTTTGGAGAGGTTTTTGCTATAGGGCGCGTGTGCTCGCCAGACAGAGAGAGAGAGAGACAGAAAGCGAGAAATCACCCCCCCCAGGAGGGATGGCCATGCTGCAATACCTTCTCCTCCATTCTCCTCTCAGGATCTTGGGCATGCATGCACATGCGCCCGGCATGAGTTTAAGTCACCTGGTCCGGGACGCGAACTGCGGTCGACTACATGGAAGTCCAGCGACAGCCATTATGCCAACTGCTGGACCCTGTTTATTTTTTTATAAGAATTATTTTATTTAACTTTATTTATTTATTTTTTAATTTGACCAGAGAGGGACAGAGTGAGAGGGTGAGAGAAAGAGGGAAAGTGAGACAGCAAGCCACTGGGTCTTGGACTTGAACTGTGGTTGACCATGTGAGACTCCACGCCACCTGCTAGCCCTAATACTAAGTGTGTTTTAATGTCTGTAACCATCTCCCTCCCATTCCTTGTATAAGAAATTTCTATTTTAAGTGTGTTTTTGTAGTGATTTTGAGCTTGAGATGCTGCTTCTCAGTCATTCTCTCTTCTTTCCTTCATTAATGTTTGGCATCTCTATTACAGGAAAAAAAAAAAAAAAACCTCGCTATTAAACAGCCAAGTTATGACATTTATGGAACATTAGCCAGAAAATGTGAAACTAAAGCTTCATTCCAAGTTTATTTAGACTGCATTCCTGATAAAATTCAGGATTCTGACATGAACAAAAAAGAAATCATCCTAGAAATACTCCTTATTTAAAATCTTGTACACTTGAAAACTTCCAAAGGAGATATAAAAAATAATTAGGCTAACAATCATTCGCATGTCTTTGTTGACATTAAAATATTCTGGCTAATGTCAGTCTGGTAATGAATGACTGCCTGTACTCTCAGACATGAGGGAGGCCACCCTAGTTTGAAATACTGTCAGAAGCCAAAGAAACGCTTAATTTGCTCAACTGCCAAAGGCAGAGGCAGCCCTGGAAAAAAGCTTCCCTTTGGAGAGGCTCTTTTTCAGAGTTACTTTCACTCTGTGTTTAGGAATCTTCTTTTAAAACTGTACTTCGTTAACAACCAACACCAGGCATCATATCACATGAAATCTCACGTGCCCAGGGGTGGTGCTCAGCTTTAAGATGCAGCAGCCATGGGTGTGTGTGTGTGTGTGTGTGTGTGTGTGTGTAAGGGGGACAGAGAGGGATGATCCAGAAACTTGTCTTTCAGTGACACAGCGAACACATGTTAAATTGAGATGGCATGACTGTCTATTAGTGACGAGGGCTGGAGGACAGTTGGGAGTACCAGTGGAGGACGCTCTGTACTTTTAGGCTACTCCTTGGTAACACTGGGATTTCTGTTTTTTTTTTTTTTTTTTTTTCTAGCTCTCCCTCTCTTTTTTTTTAATCTTACTTATTCTTTATTTTTTCTATAGGGGGTGTGCACTGGCCAGGAAAAAAGGGAAAGTAGGAATCCCCCCCCCCCCCCAGGGGAGATGGCTATGCTACAATCCCTTCTCCATACAAAAAAGTATTCTAAAATATAAAGTGCTATTTATTTATTTTTTTAACAGACATTTTTAAAAATAATCTATTTATATACTTTTAAATTTGACTGGGGAGGGGGAGAGAGAGAAAAAAAGAGGGAAAGTGAGCAAACCACCAGGTCAGGACTCAAACTGCTGTCAGCTATGTGGGGATCCAGGCCCTTAACCACCATGCCACCTGCCGGCCCCTAAGAGAAATTTTTGCTATAGGGTATGTGCACTTGCCAGAGAGACAGAGAGACAGAAAGTGAGAAATCACCCTCTAGGAGGATGGTCATGCTGTAATCCCTTTTCCTTCATTCTCCTCTCAGGATTTGGGCCACACATACATATGCACCTGGCATGAGTTTTAAGCCTCTGGATCTGGGACTCGAACCATGGTCAACCATGTGGGAGTCTAGTGATGTAACCATTATGCTATCTGTTGGTCCCAAAGCGCTATTTCTTTATTGCAGATAAGTGCTAGATAAGGACATGGAGATTAATTCTCTCCCAGAATATATAAGGGCCCACAAATTATCCTAAACTTTATTTATTTTTAGTTTGTTGCTATAGGGTGCCTGAGCTTACTGGAGAGAGACAGAGAGAAGCAAAGTGAGAAGTCATCCCTTAGGGGGGACAGCCACACCACAATCTCTTCTCCATTCTCCTCTCAGGATTTTGGTCACACTGGCACACCCAGGTATGCTTTTTTAAGCTGCCAGGCCTAGGACTAGAACCATGTAATCAGCCATGTGGGATCCACTGCTTTAACCACCACGCTGCCTGCTGGCTCAGTCTGTCCTAAACTTTAAGTCATAATGCCAGCTAGCGATTATTGAGCGCTTCATTGCGTTTCATTGACTATCTCATTGTATTTTTCAAAAAACCAAGGCCTGGAGTAATTTGCTAGAGGTACATGACAGTGAACAGGAGGGTCTGGATTCGAACTTGGGCAGGGTGATGCCCATGCACTCTGCACCAACAGTGTCTGTGGGGCCGTGGTGCCCACCTTGATCAGGAGGCCGTGGCTGGAAGGTCATACCAAGAGGGACGGTCTTTGGGGTCCAAGCAGCAATAGCAGACTGGTGCTGGAGGAAGGCTGGGCTCCCTGGGTCCTGCTCCTTTTCTGTCTTTTTTCTTTAGTAGAATTTGACCTCGGTATCTCACAAATGCTTTAATTTCACGTACAATGAAAAATTGTAAAAAGACAACAAAGGTGCCAAACAAGGAACAGACACACAAGAAGGATGTTGAGGCCCCCAAAGAATCCGAACAAGGTCCAGCTGGTACCCTGGGCAAGCACAGTGAATGTCTTGGGTGAAGTTACTCACAGCCTGTCAGTCCTCCCCACCCAGAGGCTGACTTAAAGTGGGGACAAAGGCCCCTGGACTTCAGTAGCAGAAAGCTTCTTCTCATCTTTGGTGAGCCCTAGCAATGTTAATGGCACAGTGAGTCCCTTCTTGACCGGCTAAGAGATCTGCCAAGGTCATGTCTCCAGTAGAACTGACCCGGTAAAGTCAAAGACGCACTTCTGCGACCCGCTGAGCAAGGCTGTGACTTCTACAGGAAGGGGCATGAGAAGGTAGGTGGTTTTTAAGTCCTAAAAACCTGCCTATAGACCGGGAGGTGCTGCAGCAGTAACACACCTGGACTCACTTGGGAGAGGGCCTCAGTCTGCATCCTGAGGCTTCCCTGAGCATGCTCAGCATGTGTAAATGCCCACGATTTGGGGTTCATTGAGACTGGAGGTGGGGATCATGGAGTGAATACCCTGTAGGGTGTGCCCACCTGCCTGCCTCTCTGTCTCTCTCATGAAAGAAACAAATAAATTAAAAAACAAAGGCCCAAGAGAGAGTTTTTTTCTAGTTTGTCTTACTAGACCATGTAGGCCATTTCAGGGACTGAGGTTAAAAGGCAGGCAGGAGGGACCAGCAGTTAGTGTAAGGGCTATGTCGCTGGACTCCCATGTAGTCGACTGCAGTTCGAGCCCCAGACCTGGTGGCTTAAACTCACGCTGGGCACGTGTGCGTGCGTGCCCAAGATCACGAGAGGAGAATGGAGGAGAAGGGATTGTGGTGTGGCCATCCCCCTGGGGGGTGATTTCTCACTTTCTATCACTCGATCTCTGTCTTTCTGGTGAGTGCACGCGCTCTATAGCAAAAACCTCTCCAAAAAAAAAAAAAAAAAAAAAAAAAAAAAAAAAGCAGGCAGGAAGCTGAAAGCAGCCCACATAAAGGAAAGGGAGAGAGTGGCCAGTGGGAGTGGGCTCTCAGGGGCTCCTCAGCAGGCACTCCCCAGAGCCAGCCCAGGTGTTGTGCCTAGATCTCTCATCCCGGCTGTATCCACCTCCCTCACAGAAAACAGACAAGAACTCGCCTTGGTGGGCCAACGTAGCTTACATCTGCTGTTCCATGTCTGCAGGCTTGAAATCAGTGCTGCCATTTAGATCTCTCTGTTGGTAACTCCAGTCTTGGTCTCCCAGCTCCTTTTCCTTAGATGTTATAAACAGGAAACAAACAACAGGAGAAATGATATGGGGCAATAAACATCCCATCACAGGCTCCTTCTTCTTTTTTTTTTTTTTTTTTTTAGGGATTTTGATATAAGGTGTGCACACTCACCAAGAGAAACAGAGGGGGAGTGGGGGAGTGATAAATCACCCACCAGGGGATGGCCATGCCACAATCTCTTCTCCTCCATTCTCTCATGGAGTTTTGGGCACGTATGCACATGCACCCAGCGTGATTTTCAAGCTGCTAGGTCTGGGACTTGAACCATGGTCGGCCATGTGAGAGTCCAGTGCCTTAATCACCATGTCACCTGCTGACCCCTGGCTCATTTGCCTTTATCCTATCTGTCTGTAAACTGGAACCATGGTGTAAAGTTTAATGTTATCAACATGCAGGAGAAATGATTGTTAGCTCATCGACAACACAATTTCACTAGACTCTTAAATAAGTCAGCTTCCTTTTCAGCTGCAATGTAAAACCCTAGGAGAGATTTCCATGACACGTTAGCTCATACCATTCATTCCCCTAATCATTGTCATATTAATCCAAAAATACAATAATCTCTGTAATTCGGGCTCTACTTGTTTAAAAATAATTTTGACAAGTGTTAAGATTAAGTTAATCATTGTGTTTTCAATGGTTGCAAAAGCACTTGCCCAACTATTAATACTGTAAGAATAGAAGTAGAATGCTTAAATTGCCTCCCTCAAAGAACAAGCTGTTCCTCGAAGACCATTTACGTATCAAAAATGCATTTATTAAACTGACATGCTGTTTACAAATAATTTTTATTTATAGATTAAGTCAAATATACTCAGCTAGCCTAATTTAAATCACCATATGAAGTTGGAAGACATTACAATGTTGCTTCTTTTAGAATCTTAAAATCGAGTCGGGGCTTTTTCTCCTAATTATGTTTAATTAGTGAGGTTTTATTATAATACTAAATCACAGAGGAAGCTGCTAGTTTCATGGGTGGTTGATGCCGATTCTAATCAGGATTGCTGACTGAATGCCTGAGAAAGAATTGGCTGCTTCCAGAAGGATCCATGAATGACCTAGGAAAACAGATGTGCCACTCAACAATACTATTCCTGCCAAGGACAGAGTGTCCCTTATTCTTCCTCCGTCCTCTTAAACCCAAGGATAAACACTGACCCAGGAGCGCTGGATAAACAAGCAAACAGCTTACAGTATCCTCAGACCTTCCGAGGTCCTGCACAGCCCACAGCCATCCCCATGAGAGTGACTTACTGAGATTCCACTGGGTTTGGCACACCTACAGGACACCTTAACAAAAATGAGAAAGGAAAGAAGGCCTTGGACGTCAGGGTGTTTTAATTAGGGATCTTTTGGTTGTAGGTAAAAGAAACCCATTTTAGTTTGAATAAAAAGGGGGATTTAAAGGAGGTGCGGGTGGGGCCAGCAGGTGCTATGGTGGTTAAGGCATTGGACTCCCACTCGGCCAGCGTCAGTTGGGTCCTGGCCTCAACAACTAGAGGATCATGCCGGGTGCATGTGTGTGTGCATGCCTAAAATCCCAGGAGGAGAATGGAGGAGAAGGAATTGTGGCATGGCCCTCCCCCTGGGGAGTGATTTCTCACTTTCTCTCTCTCTCCAGCGAATGCACACACCTTATGGCCAAAACCTAAAAAATAACATAATAACATAAAATAAAGGAGGTGAGGGTATTGCACACAAGACCCAGGAAGGAGGACAGAGGGCCACAGAAGAGTCTGGCCTCGGCCTCTGTCCTGTCTCTCTCTTCTCTGCTTGCCTCTTTATTTATTTATTTTTTCCTGTCAGCCATCTTTCTCTGATTGTGTACTGGGCCAAATATGGCCGTGCCTGCAAGGTCTGGTTTAAGTACCAAGAGCAACTCAAGTCCCCAGAGCCTCTCAGATCCAATGGCCGAGTTTCAGAACAGACTGTTTTGCCCGTGTTTCAGCTGCTGGGACTGGCACTGGAAACACAGATGCTGAGTGTGAGTGATGGGGTCGCGCTCGTGCGCTGCACTGTCGACCCCAAGGTCGTCGACAACCGCCATCCGGGGCAGCCCTCGCCTTTGTAAATGACCTATTTTCTGGGTACAAAAACTGTTATATCACAGAATGGGTAATTTCATACGAAGCTTTTATAGGAAGCACGTTTCAGTATTTCAAAGGAATGGGAATAATCAGAGGCCTTACTTGTATTTAAATTGGCTTATCTTATTTCCTTTTTATGACAATATAGTACCATTAAGGAGTACATGGTGTTATCTCATTTATTTTTGAAGGGAAATGAAGATTGTTATCCTGCTCAGACAGAGAGAACGATAAGAGCTGGCCACTTGATAAGCTTAATAGTGCAGGCAGTGTTACACACTGCGACCTCCGGGGCTCAGGGTTGCTCTGGGGCCCTGCGCGAGCTCCACCTGGCCCTCTGTGGGGGGCGTCGGAGACCACTGTCCTCCCACCACCCTGAAACTGTGTCTCTTCTCCAGTCCTCACTGTCACACCCCACAGCACGTCTCCTATTTCAGTGTCTGCTTTCTTTCTTCATGCGGTTTTCACAGTTGTCTTTTTCCCACAATCCCCACACATCATAGAAACTTGATAGGTCCCTTCGGGAGTCGGTTCAATAATGCAAGAGCGAGGTGGGTTCGCACCAGTCTCCGGTATGTTCCATATGCAAGAGGCACCCCCAAAAAGCCATAGCACCGACCACTATCTCATGGAACTGTGGGAAGAAATTTAGAAATCAATTAGCCGCTCTGCTCCCTTCATTTTATAAGAGAAAACGTAGGTTCAATGAGCTGACTGGTCACACAGCCAGTGGGAGGGAAGACCAAGATGAGAGCCCGGCACTTGCCCGCCATCGGCATGGCCGGTGAACATACGAGATAATAACTCTCACTGAAGTGAAAAAGAGTGCAGTACAAAGCTAATGGATTTGGCCTTTGCTGGGGGAAAAAAAATCCTAGAGAGTGGCCAGTCTAAGTTGAAGCTGTGTGATAGGAATAGCTTCCCTCTTGATCGCTTGTCCCTTCTCCAAGTTCCCTGACTTCTCGAGGTCCCCAGGGCACTACTCAGTCTGAGCTACTCAGTGTAATAATGGTGGCCCGCCTCTAACCCCCAAGGTCCAATACAAAGCCTTGGGCTAAACTCTCCTATGAATAATGTTTCTTCTCTTAGTGTCTGTAGTACTTTACATCCGAGTCTCCTTGGAATAGTATTTTTGCTATTGGTAATAACAGTGCACATTATTACTAAGTGGTAGTTTTAGCTTGCCTGAGAGTAAAATAGAATCCATCGCTTTTAAAGATGTCTGAACTCATGAGAATTCAAGCGTCTCTATATCTTATTTTAGTGTGACCTTAGCATCGAAAAGAGAACAGGCTTTTGTTTCATTTTCTTGGTTATGATGGGGGGGGGAGGGAGCATGGACTTGGGAGACAGAGCTCCCTAAGTTTGGGTTGCTGCTTTGTCAATTCTGAGCCTCTGCAATAAGGTCTCAAATGCCACCTTCTCTAGGCTTCAGTTTCCTCATTGTAAATGAGCTTGTGTTGCACATTGAGAGAACCTAAGCACGTGACTCCTAGAATCATCAAGAGGCAGGAGCCGCATGCCTTTCTGCTCTTTAAGAGTAAGAGAAGGGACCAGCAGATGGCATAATAGTTAAGTCGCTGGACTCTCATATGGTTGACTGCAGTTTGAATGCTGGACCTGGAGGCTTAAAACTCACACCGGACATGTGTGTATGCATGCCCAAGATCCCGAGAGGAGAATGGAGGAGAAGGGATTGTGGCGTGGCCATCCCCACCACCCCCAGGGGTTGACTTCTTGCTTTCTGTCTCTCTGGAGACTGCACGTGCCCTATAGCAAAAAATCTTTCTCTCAAAAAGAAAAGTAAAAGAAAAGATTCAGCTACCACCATCCTGAGGTTCTTGGACTCTGCGTTCCAGAACACTAGAATGAGTTTGGGTGGGCTCCAGGGCAAGGCCCAGACAGGAAAGCCCGAGGATGCACGTCTTTCCTCACGGACACAGTGCAGAGATGCCGTTTATGTCCACAGCCACACTGCCAGGTCAGGGGGCAGTCCCAGGAACTCTGCGCTCTGTTTGATGTCAGTAAGGTATCCAAGGAGCAGGCACTGGGAGTTCAGTATTAAACATGGAATAATTGTTTGATATTAATCTTTTGATTAGCTTGGCTGGAAAATAGTCCCATAACCGGCTGTGACTTGGGTTGACCATGCTAGTTTGGGCCAGCACGAGCTGGCCACCAATCTCCACATGGGGTCTCAATGAAACTTGTAGGAAGACGAAGCTCACTGTTGGTTGTCCCTTTGAGGCCCAGGAGTGAGGCTCATGACACTCTACAGTGGCCCCTCCATGGAAAGATGTTTCCAGTTTTCTAGAATAACAGAAGAATTCCTAGACTTCTCTTCCAGGTTAGACTACATTTAGTAATAACCTTTTCAAATTAAAAGTAAAAAGTGATTAGATAATAAGCACAATAATAAGAATGAATGAAATGCTTTTAGATTTGGGGACAGAGTCAACAGTTTTTGTTTTATTTTTAAGAAAGAGATTTTTGCTTTGGGGCACGTGTGCTCACTGCAGAGAGAGAGAGAGAGAGAGAGAGAGAGAGAGAGAGAGAGACTGAAAGTGAGAAATCGCTCCCCAGGAGGATGGCCATGCTGCAATCCCTTCTTCTCCATTCGCCTCTCGGGATCTCAGGCATGCATGCACATGCGCCTGGTGTGAGTTTTAAGCCACTGGGTCTGGGACTTGAACCATGGCCAACTACATGGGAGTCCAGTGACATAACCATTATGACATCTCCTGGTCCCGAGACAACATTTTAGGCTACTAGGGAAGCCATGGAAGAGATAATATCATCAGCTAATCAGGCTTGGGGCCTACACAGTTCAGTAAGCATAAATAATATGTCACTGACTGAAATCGTCAGTGTGACAATTAAAGAGAGGAAGAAAGAACTAGAAAGGATAAACTCAAATTCTGTGACATGTTTTTTTCACCAGAGTCAAAAACCCCAAAAGATATCAAGTACTGGCATCTGAAGACCAAATGGAAAGGAGCAGAGAGAGCTGCAGGTCTGCTGTCGTGGAGTTTTGCTGTACTTCACTTTACTAAAGTACAGAGTGAAGTACAGCAAAATTCTGCATTACCCCTGAATCTGAGAGTTGGAAGAAGTGGAGACCCACACCTAGTTCCACTCCCCACACAGTGTAGGAACTCTGCCTTACCTTGACCTGGCCCCATTGGCCCAGGGGCAGGAAAATTGCTGCTTCTCTAGGCACTCAGTTATGCACTTGGCCTCTCTTATATTCAGCTCAGTGCCCTCCGTTCTTGTCCCCTAGCTGGTCCCAGCTCTGTTCTGACAGTGTGCCTTCACACGGCACACTCACATTGGCAGCCTTCTGCTCTGGGTTCCCCAGTCTGTCCAACCAATTCCCCTGTCGTAAGGTTGTTCTAGCGGAGCGCGGCCTCTTTCCAAGTGCAGCAACCAGCATCACACGATCAAATCTCTAGGCTCTAGTTCTCAGCTCTTGATACGTTTTCTGGGCAATTTTATACATAGCCGAAACTTGAATAAACCTATCACTACCAAATTGCATTTCAGCTCCACCTGCAAGGGGACTTCAAAAGTTCACAAAAAAATGGACTAAAGTTTGAGTTTATTTTGGTACCAAAAAAAAAAAGAAAAAAACAAAAATCTCTCCAAAATCCATGCATAACATTTTTTAAATAATTATTGATTTTATTTATTCATCCATTTATTTATTTATTTTTTTAAATTTGACCAGAGAGAGAGGAAGTGAGAAAGCAAGCCACCAGATTCAGGAGTCGAACCCTGGTCGGCCATGTGGGAATGTCCAGCGCCTTAACCACCACGCCACCTGCTGGTCCCCCATAACTTTTTTTATAATATTCATTTTCCATGAATTTTTTTAAAGACTTGCTTCCTCTATATCCCAAACTGGTTCCTGGACTTCTCCTTGGGTGTTCCTCAAAACCTCAAGCTCAGCATGCTCTTGCCTGTTTGTAGTACCTTTTTCCATGGAGCTACTAGGCACCTCCTACTGCAGGGCTCTGTGAATGCCAGCTGGTCTTCCAGAAGTCTAGACTCCCTACCCCCTTGTAACCGCTCTCACTCTACTGTTGTCTGGATGTGTCAGCCATGCTTCCTTCATGTTCTCTTCTTCAGCCCTACTGCTCATGCCTTCCATCAGCTCTTAGCTGAGGTTTATGAAGTGACTGCTCTTGGTCCTGCTTGCCCAGTGGATCTGAGCTGCTAGAAGAATCAGGCCTTCTTTCTAATAGGATTCCATCCTTTATTGTTAGGGACACCTCTTCTCTGCTTTTATTATTTTTTTTTTTAACCTCCACTCCTAATTCTACAAAGAGCTTCTGAAGGTAACTTGATAGTGTAAATCTGACTACATCATCTCCCCTTCTCAATGAAGTTTTGTTAGCTTCAAAGTTTTGCTACATTAACAGTAATCAAAATATACTATGGACTTCCATGGGGGCAGTGCCCCAGAATGACCCCTGAAAGACCTAATAATCCTTGAAGCCATGTGAGCACAATTGGCAGGCAGCACACACCAACCCTCAATGGGCCCTAAAAGGTAACACATTACTGAGAACCTGAGTTTAAACATCTAAATGGTAGCATGAAACGATCATGCATATGATTATTTAATGATTATTTATGTTACCATCGTCCATTTACGGAATAGCAGTATTTATTTATTCTCCCTTGATTAATTGGTCAATTTTTTACATTGAGTGTGTCCACACTAAATTAGTGCTGCCTTTTTTTTTTTTCCCTGCTATAGGACACGTGCACTTGCTGGAGAGAAAGAGATAGAGACAGAGAAATCACCCCGCAGAGAGGATGGCCATGCCACAACCCCTTTTCTTCTGTTCTCCTCTTGGGATTTTGGGCACCCACGCTTGTGCACCTGATGTGAGTTTTAAGCCACCGGATCCTGGACTAGAACTGCCATCAGCTATGTGGGAGTCCAGCAACATAACCATTGTGCCATCTGCTGGTCCCAGTGCTTTTAAGGATATATCTCCTCTGGAACTGAGTTTTTATAATTAAAATAAAAACCAATGACCTAGGAGAATAATGCTCAGGAAGTACTTTTTCTTCTTTTTTTTAAATTAGAGAAAGAGCGAGAACACCAGTGCCCGTATAAGGTATTTTTGATAGGCTCTAGCCATTTCATAGTTCTTCCTGCCTCAGTCGCCCAGTCAGCTAGGACTGCAGGCACATACAACTGTACCTGGCCTACTTAGATTGGGCCAGAAACCAAACTCAGGCTCCCATGAGATCTCACCCATTGTATAGCAGCATCCTCCCACGTACACCATTGTGACTGGGCTAAGGAAGTACTTCTTAATCTATGCTAAGTTAAAAGATGGTGAAATAATATGAAAAATAAGATTCTAATATTTTAAAATTAAAAAAAATTTTTTTTTTGGAAAGGATTTTGCTCTTGGGTGCATGTGCTCGCCAGAAAGACAGAGAGAGACAAAAAGGGAGAAATCGCCCCCCTGGGGGGGGGATGACCATTCCTTCTCCTCTAGTCTCCTCTCAGGACCTTGGGCATGCATGCACACATATCCGGAATAAGTTTAAGCCACTGGGTCCGGGACTCAAACCATGGTCGACTACACAGGAGTCCAGTGACATAGCCATTATACCAACTGTTGGTCCTGATTCTAACTTTTAAAAAAAAGTTTATTTATTTATTTACTTTCCATGAGAAAGACAGAGAGCGAGAGAAAGAGAGAGAGAGAAGGGGGGCATCTCAAAAGGTTAAGTGATGATCCACCTACTCCCATTTTCTGCTAGCCTAGATCATGGCTATAGGTATGTAAATACCCATTATACTCAGGGAGCTCCTGGGATTTGAACATAGGACCTTTCCCATGTGGATCCAGTTATGTTACCAATGTATCACCTGGACCCGTGATTTCCCAATTACATTTTTCTCATCTCTCTCTTTTTTTTCCTCTCTTTCTATGCCATACTTCCTTATTCCATCCTCAACATCATTATGTTTTTCTTCTACTTTCTGACAATAATCTGTGTTAATGTTTTCTGGGGGTGATTACTACAATTGCAGTTCATGTTTATTGTCATCTGGTAACTGATGGCATTGAAACATTGAACATGGTACAAATATACTCTTTATCTTATGTAAGCCCATACTAGTCTGGACTTGATCTTTCATTCATTTGGCATTAAAAGATCATTAAAGCAGAAATGTGATTTCTCAAAATGCATACTTCAAAATCAGAAATCATTAAGCAAGTCGTCTTTTTAATTAAATACTAAGTTGTCAAGAAAGATTTAAAAATACTAACTTTCTCCTTCTCTGCTGCTTTCAATAATCAACTAAGGCTCAGATCTAGAGAAATAATGAGATTACCTGCATACAAGTGTCATGAGGGAAGCTAATGATGGAACATCCAGCGTTCAGTGCTTTAATTTCAGCTGGATGAAGTTGTAGATGAATGAGAGGACCAGAAAGTGCCAAGTACTTTTCAAACAATTTTTTCCCAGTGAAGATTTTACCAATGAACAAAGTTTGCAGTGTTTTGTCCATTTTTGATGTACTCGTAGAGAAGAGGATTATATAATTATTTGCACAGTTTTCAGATGTTCTAACTGTTTAGAAAGATAACTTGAAAAGAATCAAGTTTTATATTTTCTTCAGTAATTGGGGATTACCTATTAAGGAAGGTTCTAATTTCCTTGATGATGCCTGCCACAATGTTCTTTTTCATTGGTTTTGTTAAGTATGCTAGGAGAGAGAGTGATTTATTTAGTAGATACATGATCTACTTTAGTGAATAGTCAAGAAATGATGATTATAGAAATAACCTTAAAAGTATTAACAAGGCTACAATGTCATCCAAGCAACCTGAACACTCATCCAGTTCCATAGAGACAAGCTTTCAGTGATACACATGCTCTGAATATAAAACGATGACCATCTAGGAAACTATTTTCTGCTATTTGCATATTATTCTCTAAATAGTTTTTGCCCTTTTCTGACCTTTCTTTCAATAGATAATATGCAAATGAAAGTGAATTAAAAATACTTTCAGCAAAAATTGAACAAATTAGCACTATTTCTCCCTGTTTCCCCTTACAATGCGAAAACAGGTTATAGTTATTAAACTTGACCTTGAGAGTTTTTTTTTTTTTTTTTTTTTTTTTTTAGAGGTTTTTCGCTATAGGGCGCGTGTGCTCGCCAGACAGACAGAGAGAGACATAGAGACAGAAAGCAAGAAATCACCCCCCAGGGGAGATGGCCACGCCGCAATCCCTTCTCCTCCATTCTCCTCTCGGGATCTTGGGCACGCACGCACACGCGCCCGGCGTGAGTTGTAAGCCACCGGGTCCGAGACGCGAACCGCGGTCGACTACGTGGGAGTCCAGCGACATAGCCATTACGCTAACTGCTGGTTCCCGACCTTGAGAGTTTTAACTATAGTGTTTTTACACTAGACGTAGCTACAAAACCAACATATGCATTTGGTCATTGATTTCTATATTAATGTATTATCCAAAGACCTATCTGTAGCGTGCTCTCTACGAAAATGGATGAACTGTCATATACCAATCTATAAACTACTATTTGATCATAATGCTCCACATATACAAAAATTAAATAATTAAAAATAGTTTATATCTAGCTGTGAGGTTTTTTTTCCCCCCTTTGTTTCATTCTTTTCCAATGTACTTTGCTTGGGAGTTCCTGGACTTCCTAACTTCAGATGTTAATATCTTTTCATCGGTTCTGGAATATTCACAACCACTGTCTTTCATATAATGCCATAATGCCTCCTTCTTAGCCTCTATATGATCTTCTTCCAAATATTCAATTATCCTTATGTTGGACCTTCTCACTCTATGTTTATATCATTTAACTCCTCTTTCATATATCCCATAACGTTTTCTCTCAGTGTTACATTTTCTGGAAATTTAAAACACAAATTTAAAAGTCTATCTTGGAGGGATAGCAGTAACGTGGTGGAATAGGAAGTTCTACTATCGCCTTCTCCCAGAGACATAATCACTCAACAGAAATAAGTGGGTCACTTCCTTCTGTGAAATTATGGTAGCTAATTTAGAAGTTCCTGCACCCTGTGCAAGGGTGAAACCACCAAAATTGAGTATAGTCACTTATTATAATCCCTATCCTCTGCATAATGCCATGTCATTGGGAGACCACCAGCTCCCAACTTTTCCCTGAGGAGAGAAACATCTGAACCACATATCAAATGTTTCCACTTTTCCAGGTACTCTTCCCAAGGGATTGATTTCTTTTTCACTGTCTCAGAGTGCTGATGGGACCTGGTATATGCCAGACACCTGGGAGTTACAGAAAACAAAGGTGACAGTTTAAACTAGCATGTAAGCATTCACTAAAGTCCTCTGTCTGACTCAGCATAGAGGGTGTGAACAAAATAAAACAAAAATCAGTTCTCATCTTTTTCTGGGAAGGAAAAGAGTTGGAGTATGCATCAACCATTTTAACCTTTCCAGGTACGTACTAAGTGATTGTCTTTTGTATCACCTGTATTTCAGTTCTGATGAAGCCCAGCAAATGTTTGGCACCTGGGAGGACCAGCAAAAAAAGGCAAGGGTTTGTATCAGCCAATAGGCAGTTCCCATCATCATCCCCAAAGCTCAATACAGAGCAAATGAACAAAAAACTCCAGTAGTTCATTTCCATGGAGGAAAAGAGTTGGATTATTTGTTAAATTCCCCACCTTTTCTGTGGGTTGCCTGAGGGTCTGATTCTGGCTTGTGTGTTTCAAGAGCGTTTATAGGACCCAGTATATTCTATATGCCTGGGGACAACCAAGAACAAAGAATATCATTTACTCTCGTTAGCCCCTCCCCCTAATCCAGCACAGAGACAGGAGGCAAAAAACATTCCAGTTTCGACCTTCTCCCCAAAGAGAGAAAGAGTAAGACTATGCAGCCAACATTCCCACATCTCTAGGCTCTAGCCCAGGAATTGACTTCTGTCTTATAGTACTAATGAGATCTGGTATCCTCCGGATATCTGAGGGACATTAAGAAGAAAGAAGGCAGTTTGGAGTAGCAAAAGGTTTGAGAAGCCCACAGAAGTTCTGGCCAAGGGAACCAGCAGTTAGCGTAATGGCTATGTCGCTGGACTCCCACGTAGTCGACCGCGGTTCGCGTCTCGGACCCGGTGGCTTACAACTCACGCCGGGCGCGTGTGCGTGCGTGCCCAAGATCCCGAGAGGAGAATGGAGGAGAAGGGATTGCAGCGTGACCATCCCCCCTGGGGGATGATTTCTCGCTTTCTGTCTCTATGTCTCTCTCTGTCTGTCTGGCGAGCGCACGTGCCCTATAGTGAAAAACCTCTCCAAAAAAAAAAAAAAAAAAAAAAAAGAAGTTCTGGCCAGTTTGAATGATAAAGTTGTTCTTCTGTATGAGTTTTTTTTCATGAACACTGGAAAAGGTGGGAGTTACTTGTAATGTGTAGATGCCAAAGAGAGTCAACAAAAACAAGGATACAGGGAAACACAATCCAAATTAAGAAACAAGATCAAACTATAGAAGACAACCCTAATGAAATGAAGATATATACATTACTGACATAAATTACAGATATATAAACTGACAGAGAATTCAAAATAGCCCATCATAAAAATGCTTGACAAGTTCAGTTGAGCAGTGTATGAACAAAGTGGGAATTTCAACAAAAATATGGAATATTTTAAAAATAACAAAAGTTTTGGAATTGAATACATTAAGTAAATGGAAAAAACTCAATAGGGTTGTTCAATAGAAGAAGCAAAGAGAAAAATCAGTGAACTCCAAGGCAAGTCATTTGAAATTATCCAGTCAAGTGGATAACTATATTCATATGGAAGTCCCAGATAGGAGAAAGGATTAGAAAACTTATTCAAATAAATAATCATCAAAAGCTTCACAAATCTAGAACTATAAGTAATAAAATATACATAAGTAAATTATATCTAGAGCCAGAAAGCCAATATATCTTTAAATAAGATGAACCCAAAGAAATTCAAACCAAAATAGGTTCTAATAAAATTGTCAAAATCAAAGAAAAAGAGAATTTTGAGCACAGCAAGAGAAAAGCAATCTGCCACATACAAGGGAAATTCAACAATGTTTTCAGTAGATTTTTCAGCAGAAACCTTGCAGGCCAGAAATGAATAGAGTGACATATTCAGAGTGTCAAAAGGAAAACAAAATAAAACAAAACAAGCAAACAAAAAAACAGCTTACCAAGAACATTATAGTTCACACAACAAAAAATGTAAAAGACAAAAGATTTTTCAGGACACACAAAAGCCAAGGGAGTTCATTACCACTAGAACTGCTTTATAAGACATACTAAAGGGGACCAGCAGTTAGCGTAATGGCTATGTTGCCGAACTCCCATGTAGTTGACCGCGGTTCGAGTCCGGGACCCAGTGGCTTAAACTCACGCCGGGTGCATGTGCGTGCGTGCCCAAGATCCCGAGAGGAGAATAGAGGAGAAGGGACTGCAGCATGGCCATCCCCCCTGGGGGGTGATTTCTCGCTTTCTGTCTCTCTCTCTGTCTTTCTGGCAAGTGCATGCACCCTATAGCAAAAACCTCTCCAAAAAAAAAAAAAAAAAAAAAGACATACTAAAGAAAGTTTTTCAACTTGAAATAAAAGGATACTAAACAGCAATACAATACCATAAAGAAGTATAAAACCCTTTTTTTTGGGGAGGTTTTTACCATAGGGCGCGTGCACTTGCCAGACAGAGACAGAGACAGAAAGTGAGAAATCACCCCCCAGGGGGGATGGCCACACTGCAATCCCTTCTCCTCCATTCTCCTCTTGGAATCTTAGGCACGCACACACATGCGCCCAGCGTGAGTTTTAAGCCACCGGGTCTGGGACTCGAACTGCGGTCAACTACATGGGAGTCCAGTGACATAGCCATTACACTAACTGCTGGTCCCAAGAAGTATAAAACTCTTTGAAGAAAGGCGATACATAGATAAATACAGGATACTGTATTACTGGAACATTGGTAAGTTATACACACACACACACACACACACACACACTCAGACATATATATATATATATATACACACACATATATATATACATATGACTTATATGTCTAATATCAAAGCTAAAATATAAAAAATATTAAAAATAACTATATTTAAATTTTATCAATGGATAAAATATAAATAAATGTAAATTGCAACATCAATACATGTTGCATTTATTACATGTTTGATGTAACATCAATAGGTGTGGGAGAAGTAAAAGAGTAGTTTTGTATGTGATTGAGGTTATCACTTTAAAACACCCTGTTATAAGATATCTTAAGTCTCACGGTAAGCGCGCACATACAACATTATATGAAAGAAAAACAAATAAAAGCATATCAATGAAATTATGAAGCACAGGGCCAGCAGGTGGAGTGGGGATTAGAAGCAGTTGGATCCCACACGACTAACTCCACAGTTCATGTCCCAGACCGGGTGGCTTGAAAAACCACACTGAGTGCATGTGCATGAATGCCCAAAATCCCAAGAGGAGAATGGAGAAGGAATTGTTGTCTGGCCCTTCGCCCCAGGGGAGTACTATACTTTCTCAGTTTATCTCTTTCCCTCTCTCTCTCTCTCTGCCTCTCTCTGGTGAGTGTATACATCCTATACAAATTTTTTTTAAGAAAGGAAAACATGAAATTAAAGTATGAGTTTATTGTGGTGCAGAAAAATGTTGAAATCCATGAATGGTTTTGTCCTAATACATATTTTCCATGAACTTTGTTGAAAACCCTTCATATAATGAAGAAAGGTAGAATTCACCAGAGAGCTATAACAATTATAAATACATGCATTCAACATAAGAACACCTAAATACACAAAGCAAACATTGACAAATCAAAGGCGGCAGTTTAAACTAGCGTGTAAGCATTTGCTACGGTAAAATAAACAGCTATATAATAATGGTAGGAGACTTCAATATTCCATTTTCAATAATAAAATAACCAGACAGAAAATCAACAAGTAGAATGAACCTGAACAAAATTATAGACTAAATGGATCTAACACATATACAGAATAGCAACAGAAGAATACACATTATTTTCCAGTGCACATGAAACAGTTTTGTTTGTTAGGTCACAAAACAAGTCTTAAAAATTTTAAGAAGACTTGGGACCAGCAGTTAGCGTAATGGCTATGTTGCTGGACTCCCATGTAGTCGACCACGGTTCGCGTCCCGGACCCGGTGGCTTAAACTCATGCTGAGTGCGTGCGCATAAGTGCCCAAGATCCAGAGAGGAGAGTGGAGGAGAAGGGATTGAGGCGTGGCCATTCCCCTTGGGGCGTGTTTTCTCGCTTTCTGTCTCTCTGTCTCTGTCTGGCGAGCGCACGTGCCCTATAGCAAAATAATAATAATAATAATAATAATAAACCTCTCCCCCCAAAAAAAATTTTTTTAAGAAGACTGAAATCATTTCAAATATCTTTTCCAACCACAACAAAATGAAACAAGAAAATTGTAGAAGAAAAACTGAAAAGTTCCAAATTATATGGAAATTAAACTATACAAAAAAATTTAGATTTAAGGAGATAAATAGACTGACAGAGAAGGGATAAAAAGATATATTCCATGCAAATGGTAACCAAAAAAAAGTAGATTTGTCAGAGGATGAAGTAGTCATTGGAGAGAGAGAGAGAGAGAGATAGAGAGAGAGAGGAATAGAGAGAGAGAAAAAGTGAAAAAGCACATTGGAAATGGTCACACCACAATCCCTTCTCCTCCATTTCTCCCTTCTTTCAGAATTTTAGGCACATATGCACACACACACACACACACACACACACACACACACAAACACTTGACATGTTTTTTCAAGCCTCTGGGTCTGGGACTTGAATCACACAGTCCTCCTTGTGGGATCCAGCCACATTAACAACCATATCACCAACTATACACTTAAAAAATAAAAAAACTATCAGGTAAAAGAAGAAATCAGAAGAAAAATTTGAAAATATCTCGAGACAAACACATCAAAATACAGTACACCAAAACTTATAGGATGCAGCAAAAGTACTAGGAGGAAAGTTTACAAACACTTTCACTTAAAATGAATAAAAGCTCTCAAATAATCAATCTAATTTTATACCTCAGGAAACTAGAAAAAAATAGAAGAAACTAAGTCCAAAGTTAACATAAGGAAGAAAATAGCAAAGATTACAGCAAAAATAAGTAATATACAGAATAGCCAAACATGAAAAAATCGAAGAGTTTTTCTTTGAGACAATAAACCAAATTGGTAAATTTTTAGCTAGACTAAGAAAAAGAGGAGAAAGAAGACTTAAATAAATTCAATGAATAAAAGAGGAGCATTATAATAGCTGTCTCAGAGACAGGGCCAAGTGCTAAGAGGCCACTGTACACAGTTAGATGCCAATAAGCTTGGTACCCTAGAAGAATGGATAAATTCCTAGAAGCATACAACTTACCAAGAATGATTATGAAGAAACAGAAAGTCTGAATTGACTTATAACTAGGAAAGTGACTATATTAATAATCAAATAACTTCTAAGAAAGAAAAGTCCAGAACCAGCTGACTTCACTGGTGATTTCTACCAAAAATTTAAAGAAGAAATAACACTAACCCTCTCAAACTCTGAAAAAAAAAAAAATTGGAAAAGAAAGGAAGATTCTCAAACTCCTTTTATGAGTCTAATATTAACTTCATACCAAAGCCAGAAAAGAACACTCCAAGAAAAAAAAAATATAGATCAATATTCCTAATGAACATTGATGCAAAAATTCTCAAGAATTGGCATCCAGATCAAAAAGGAGAAAGTAAAATTATCCCCATTTGCAGATGATATAATATTTAATGAAGAAAATCCTACAGACCCTAGCAAGAAAATATTAGAACTAATAAATGAATTCAAACAAGTTTCAGGATATAAAATAAACATACAAATACCACTTGTGTTTCTATACACTAAAACTTTCTCAGACGAAAATTTCAAAAATCCCTTTACAATAGTATCAAAAAGAATAAGATACTTAGGAATAAACTTAAGTAAGGGGATGAAAGACTTGTATACTGTGAACTACAAAATATGAATGAAAGAAATTAAAGATGACACAAATAAATAGGAAGACATTTCACATTCATAGATGGTAAGACTTAACATTGTTAAAATGTTTATACTACCAGGACCAGCAGATGGCATAATGGTTATGTCATTGGATTACCACATAATTGACCGTGGTCTGAGTCCTGGACCCAGTGACTTAAAACTCATGCTGGGCACATGTGCGTGCATGCATGCGTGCTCAAAATCCTGAGAGAAGAATGGAGGAGAAGGGATTGTGGTGTGGCCATCCCTCCTGGGGTGTGATTTCTCGTTTTCTGTCTCTCTCTGTTTCTCTGGTAAGTGCACATGACCTGTAACAAAAATCTCTCTAAAAAGAAATCTTTATACTACCCAAAGTACACCACTAATTCAATGCACTCCCCATCAAAATCCCAACAGAATTTTTTACAGAAATAGAAAAAAAAAACCTCTAAAATTCATATGGAACTACAAAAGACTTAATAGTCAAAACATCTTCAGAAAGACCAAAACTGGAGGTTTCACACTTACTAATTTAAAATATATTATAAAGTTATAGTAATTAAAACAGAATGGTAATGACATAAAGACAGACGGATTGACCGATTGAACAGAATTAAGTCTAGAAGTTAATACATGCATAAATGGCCAACTGATATTTGTCAGGGGTGCCAAGATACACAATGGGAAAAGGACAATCTCTTCAAGAAATAGTGTTAGCAAAATTAGACAGCCACAAGCAAAAGAATAAAATTGAATCTGTAGCATACACTATACACAAAAATCAACTCAAAATAGGGCCAGCAGATGGCATAATGGTTACATCACTGGACTCCCACATGGCCGACAGCATTTCAAGTCCCAGACCTGGAGGCTTGAAACTATGCTGGGGGCATACTGAAAATCCTGAGAGGAGAATAGAGGAAAAGGGATTTCAGTGTGGCCATCCCCCCACCCTCCGTGGAGGTGATTTCTTGCTTTCTGTCTCTCTGTTTCTCTCCCCAGTGAGTGTACATGCCACAAGCAAAAATCTCTCAAAAAACAAAAAAAACCCTCAAAATGGATTAAAGATTTAAACATAGACCTGAAACTGTATAACTGCTAGAAGAAAACAGAAGAATCTTCATAACATTGACTCCAGCAATTATTTCATGAATATGACAATAAAGGTACAGGTAACACAGGCCTGGCATATAGTGTGGTGGTTAAGGTGGCTGGATCCCACACTGCTCACAGCACAATTCAAGTCCCAGACCCAGAGGCTTGAAAAACATGCCAAGTGCATGTATATGCATGTCCAAAATCCTGAGAAGAGAATGGAGAAGGGATTGCAGCATGGCCATCCTCCCTAGGGAGTGGTGCTTTCTCACTTTCCCTCTTTCTCATTTTCCCTCTCTCTTTCTCACTTTTCCCTCTAGCTAAAAAACAAAAACACAGGCAACAAAGTCAAAATAGACAAACGAAATTACAAACTAAAAAGCTTCTGCAGTGCAAAAAGATGCAATAAACAGTAAAGAGGCAACTTGTGGAATAGGAGAAAATACTCACAAGCCATATATCTGATAAGGGGTTCATTTCTAAAATACGTAAGGAAAGCCTACACTTCAACAATAACAATAATAATTAACCACCCTCAAATTCCAAACAAATGAACACAAACTAATAATCTTTTTAAAAAGGGGCTAAGAGCTTGAACAGACATGTTTCCGAAGACATTATATTGGGTTATCGGGAAAGTCATGACACATTTTTGCATTAAAAATCGAAAAATATGTCATGACATTCCAGACAATCGAATACAAATGGCCAGTAGGTATGTAAAAAGACGTTCATCAATGTCACTAATCATCAAGGACATGCAAATTAAAACTACAGTGAGTTATCACCTACAATATGCAATGACAGGGATAAACCTTTGGGCATTTTGCTAAGTGAAATATGCCAGTCTCAGGAGGACAAACACCGTATGATTCCATGTATGTGAGATATCTAAAACAGGCAAACGCTTAGAAACAGAGAGTAGAACTGAGGTTGCCTAAAGGTGAGGAGGAAGAGGAGAAACAGGGAGTTGCTAAATAACATGAAACATTTTGGTTATGTAAACTGAATACATTTTAGAGATAGGCTCTGCAATGCCATAATCACTTATTTTTGTTTTAGGGTTCAGCGCATTTTGATTGTGAACTCAAGCTGGTAGACCTTCATCTGTGGGAATTCTTATATGCCTGAATATAAAGTACATTCTTTGCAGGAGAATTTTAATTTTCTACCTTGAGGCAGATAGGGACGTGGTCAATTTGAGACCACTGAAAGGAATTTTTGGCTTTTGTTTTTTTCTTATCCTATGATAATGCAACATTAGGCCCCAAGACCACGTAAGTGAAGACATAAGGTTGGACCTTCTCAGCATATTTTTTGCTTTTTACGTTTCTCCACCCAGAGCAGGCAAAATCTAATGTATATCTAACACACATGCAATATGGAACTTAAATTTATTCATTTAAAAATAATATATAAATTTTTCCAGGAACAGCAGTTAACGTAATGGTTATGTCGCTGGACTCCCATGTAGCCGACCAAGGTTCAAGTCCTGGACCCAGTGGCTTAAGCTCACGCAGGGCATGTGTGCGTGCATGCCCAAGATCCCAGAAAGAGAATGGAGGAGAAGGGATTACGGTGTGGCCATACCCCCGGGGGGTGATTTCTTGCTTTCTGTCTCTCTGTCTTCTGTCGAGCGCACGCGCCCTATAGTAAAAAAACTCTCCAAAAAAAAAAAAAAAAGGAAAAATTTTTCCTTGTTTTTGTCTGCCACATGAGATCAAAGCAGAGACTAAGCCTAGAACAAGAAGTTCTGTTTTACTTTCTTTCTTTTTTTTTTTTTTTAAGGTCTCCCTCTATAGAGAAGGTGAGAAGGTATTATTATTATTATTATTACTTTCTCATTCATTCTCTTTTGGTGTCAATGTTCTTTTGGGACTCCAGATTTACTTATTGTCCTCTGACTATGTCTATCATCATTCTTGAGTCCACAGGGGATGGGCAGAGACCAGTATAATAAATGATAATGCCAGCTTTGGCTTCTTTCTTTGCATTGAAGCTTTTTTGTTTTTGCCTCAAAGGAATTCTTTTACTTTCCTGACAGATCAACCAGGCATTACAAATGATGTTTGTGGCATGTTCAAAAAAATTCATTATTTTAAGCTTTGGTTTTCAGGGGGGGCATTCTCTGAACATCTATTATGTACCATTCCTATTATTATTTGTTGGCGATGCTCCTAGTTATAGCTAGTCCAAAATCTTCGTGAAATAACTTTAACAAGTAGGACACGAATGGAATAGAATTGAGATTTTCCTAATGTATTAAGTATTCAAGATGCGTCTTCACAAATATCTAAGAATGTAAATAGAAGTTTCATCATAAAAAAATGACATTACAGTGTACTAGAAATTGAAGTAGCAAATTAGTCCTCATCTTCTTAGAAAAAGTTCACAATCTAAAGCAGAAAACTCCACTCTCAGGGATAGATGAAGGACAGCCAAAGAAATAGTAACAAACCACATAAAATAATTATGTGATACAAATAATGAAATTATAAATGAGAATGGAAGGATACTGGATGTCTCTTAATGACTCCCTCTTGCTGAGTCTTTCTTCTTGAAGTAGGGTCCAATACCCATAAAGATACATTACAGATTGTTGTTGATAAGTGAAACTATAAAATAAATATGGTAGAAAACTTTTGCTAAAAATGGCTAGAGGGTGTGTGTACTCTCCAAAGAGAGAGGAGAGAAGACAGAGAGTGAGAGAAAACCTCTGCAGTGGAGCATGGTCACCCCATAATTCCTCTCCTCCCTTTGTCCGTTCTGTGAGGGTTTGGGGCACATACATGCATGTCTGTTTTTTCAAGCTGCTAGGGCTGGTATTTGAATCATGATCAGCCATGTGGGAGCTGACATTTGGGATCGAACCATGATCAGCCATGCTCGGCATGACAGGGTCAGTCTGGTACAAAACATTTCAATGCTGATGGTAGTTTAGTCAAACACAATCGAATTAAGTTCAACAAGAATTATATTTTCAGAAAACAACCTCATCACCAGGGTCAAATATTAAAAGATTGGCTCAGGAAGAGTCTAGTGTATATCTAACACACATTCAATAATAATAGTAAAATTAAATAAATAATTCTTAAAAAAAAAAAAAGAAGAAGAAGAAGCCATGTACATAAATCAGTGTTGCTCTGTGGAATAAAGACTATATCCTTGGGGACCAGCAGTTAGCGTAATGGCTATGTCGCTGGACTCCCATGTAGACAACCGCGGTCTGTGTCCCGGAACCAGTGGCTTAAACTCACACCAGGCACGTGTGCGTGTGTGCCCAAGATCCTGAGAGGAGAATGGAGGAGAAGGAATTGTGGTGTGGCCATCCCCCCTGGGGGGTAATTTCTCGCTTTCTGTCTCTCTTTTTCTGTCTTTCTGGCGAGCGCATGCGCCCTATAGCAAAAAAAAAAAAAAAAGAAAAGAAAAAATAAGAAAGACTATATCCTTGAGCCAGCTCTTCTCAAACTGTGAGTGGTATTGGTCCCAAAGGCAGTGAGAGAAAGAACCCGCATATGCAGTACAACATACTTCCATAAACAGCACACAGTATTGACCCTACCAGTTGATGACATGTTTTCTGATACATCAGTCTGTAACCGGAACTAGAGTATGTTGTGCACACCTTTTAGAGACGCTACCTCCCTGAGGCACAACTACTCCACTGCGCGGGGCCTAATGTCACTGCATCACTGTCATCAGTAGCACCCAGAGTGAATTTGATCTCAACTAGAGAGAAGAAATATTTTTATGTCCCAATTATTAATATTTTTGACCTATGGGGCCAGCAGGTGGCATGGTGGTCATGGTGCTGGACTCCCACATGGCCAACTGTGGTTCAGGGAGAGTGCCTGATCTGGCCGCTTGAAGGTCATGCCAGGTGCATGTGCATGCATGCCCCAAATCCTTAGAGAACGGAGGAGAAGGGATTGTGGTGTGGCCATGTCCCCTGCGGAGAGGATTTCTTACTTTCCCTCTTCCTGTCTCTATCTCTCTCACTCCAGTGAGAACACATGCCTTATGGCAAAATTTAATATATATTATATATATATATATATAAATAATATATATAATATTAATTATTTATAATTATATACATAATTATATAGAGAGAGCACATGCCCTATGGCAAAATATTATATATTATATATACTATATAATATATAATATTAATTATAAATAATTATATATATTATATATAATATTACTTATATATATAATCTATAGAGATGGACTCTAGAGACTTAAAGGTAATCTCAATCAACGTTGTGCTATGGCAAATAAAATAAAGGTGAGGTTATCTCTCAGCCATAAAGAACAGCATAGGGTATGTGCTCATCAGCTTGGAGTCAAGTTTTCCTCCTGTAGGTACATGCATGATATCTGAGAGAGAGAAAGTTTTACCTTTCACAGCAGTCAGAAGAGAATAGAGACCTTCCCGTGCTGACTTGGCGTGTTCATGCGGCACACGAGCTCTCGAGAGCGCTGGACACACAGTAACTCAGTCGTTACTCTCCCACTGCTTCTTGCCATAAACCACACGTTATTATTCTTTAATGGTTGATGAAACTCAGTCGGGAAGGGTAATTGCCTTGCTCAAGGCCACAGTGAGAACCCATGTCACAGTAGAATTACATATAAAAGTGTTTTGGCCTGCAGATTTGTAACTTGGACCACCAGGTCATGTACGATGGAAGAGCCTTTCTGTTGTATGTAGAGAGTCTATGTGTGCATGTGTGTGTCTGTATGTGTGTGCAGTCAAGTGTGCAGTCAGTGTGTGCTCACAGGCGTGAGCATATGCATTAGGATAGCAAGGTCCTATCTCCAAAGTTTAATTTTTCTCAACGTGAGAATAGTATTACAGTGTGGGGACACATCCATTAACTCTGGCATTTGTTCTCTTTCTTCTCCATTTTTTAAAAATTTGTTTGTTTTGTGTAAGAAAGAGCAAACCTGGGCACCAAAGGAAAAGTAGCCAGTGGAAGATCTTATTCTGAATTACAGAATGGCACCAGAAAGTTTTCTTCAGGGACCAGAATAACTATTCACAAGATGTGGTTAATTCTATTAACTTATTTGACGAGTGGCTAGTCTTTCCATACAGGAAAGTGCTTTAGCATAGTGGTGACGTGTACATGATCAGGGGCAAAACTGTAGAATTAGAATCCTGATTTTACCTCCTCCCGCCTCCATGAGCTTAGGAAAACAGCTTGAATGTTATGACATGGTTTTCCGAGCTGCAAAATAGGGATGGTAATAGCACGACAGCATAGGGTTGTTGTCAGGATTATTTGAGATGATGCATTCATGATGTGCTTTAGAACTGCGCTGGGCATGCAGGAAGAGCCCAGGAGAGGTCGATAACATGATTACCCTCAGCATCATTATGAATATACAAGAAGGAGAAGCTATATTTAAAGTTTCTTTCTTTGAATAGAAATCAAGAGCACATGTGTGCACACATGCACTAGAGAGAAGGAGAGAGGGAGAGCAACAGAGACAAGCATCCCCGATGAGGTTGGCACCCTGTGATCCTCCCCTAGCTCCCACTGCCCCCAGGTCACGGGCACGTGCACACGCAGTGTATTTGGGGAGGTCTCCAGATGCAAACCCGGAACCTTCCCACGTGGTTTAGTCTTGCAAAGCATTGCATTCTTGCTGCACTATTGTCCAGTCCTCAGGAAGCTATTTTTTCAAACCAAGCTTGTGGTCAATGTTCCTGACCACTTTTTTTTCATTTTTTTAGAGAGAGATTTTGCTATAGGGCATGTGTGCTCACCAGAGAGATAGGTGGAGACAGAGAGACAGAAAGCAAGGGAGGATGGCTATGCCGTAATCCCTTCTCCTTCATTCTCCTCTTGGGATCTTGGGCATGCCTGCATGCACATGTGTCTGGCATGAGTTTTAAGCCACTGGGTCCAGGATTTGAACTGTGGTCAACTACATGTCCAATGATGTAACTATTATGCCACCTGCTGGTCTCTCATGACCACTTCTTAAACATGCTCTTCTTTATTTAGAACAGTTAAAGGGCCAGCAGATAGTGTAGTGATTATGTCACTGAACTTTCACATGGCCAACCATAGTTCAAGTCCTGGACCTGGTGGTTTGAAAATCACGCCAGGCATGTGTGCATGCATGCCCAAGATCCCAGAAGGAGAATGGAGGAGAAGGCATTGTGCTGTGGCCATCTCTTCAGGGGGTGGAGGGGTATGATTTCTCAATTTTCCTTTCACTATCTCTGTCTGTCTCTGTCTCTCTCCAGTGAGCTCATGCACCCTATAGCAAAAACCTCTTAAAAAAAAAGGTCAAGAGGTAAACAGCAGTTAGTTAACTAATTAAATCAGAATAAAACAATGTGGGGGAATACATCAAAAAAGAAATCAGGAACACAGAGAGTTGAAGGAGAAAGGCCACATTCTCGATATTGACTCATACCCTCACCTTGAATAAAACTGTTCGAGTGTATCAGCACATATTTTGACATTCATCTCCCATTTAGTGGGTGTTCATTGTGAAGAAAATTCTTCATGGGTGAAAACTAGCTGTTAATTTTAGTGCCCTAGGTATATTGATTTCTGGGCTCATTCTAAGGGCCTGTCTGGACCACTGGTTGAGAATGAAAAGCACAGCCACGTCAGTTAAACATGGGTATATGGTACCCATGGAAAACTGGAGCAGACAAAGGTAACTACATCGGGGAAGTAAAACACATGGGTATATTGTGTGTATACACAAAGTGTCACCATGTGTTTTGGCCTCAAAATAATAAGAAAAACTTCTTAGAAATCAAAATTATGATAATGGTCAAAATTAGGCAGTAGAAGAGTTGGAATATAAAGTCAAGAAAATTTAGAACACGTAGGAAGATAAGAACTGGGGACCAGCAGATGGCATAATGGTGGTCATAGTTGACTGCAGTTCAAGTCCCAGACCTGTTAGCTTAAAACTCACACCAGATGCGTTTGGGTGTGTGCCCAAAATCCTGAAAGGAGAATGGAGGAGAAGGGATTGTGGTGTGGCCATAGCCCCAGGGGGTGATTTCTTGCTTTCTTTCTCTCTGGCGAGCACACACACCCTATAGCAAAAACTTTCTCTTTCAATTAAAAAAAAAGAAAGAGAGAGAGAGAAAGAAAGAAAGAGTTGAAAAATACAAAGAGAAGATAAGAGTCAAAAAAATGTTCAAACCTGATTTAGCAGCCAATTCACCTGTAGTCCTTAAGGAGAGAATTAGAGCAAACACAGAGAAAGAAATTATGAAAGAGTTAACAACAACAAAAAAATACTTGGGACTGAAGGCTATTACTCTTCAGATTGAAAAGGCCCATTAAGGATTCAGTCAAAAGGAACAAAAACCTCCCACACTTTTAAATACTTCAATGAAATTTCAGAACCTCAAGAATAAAGAGTAGATCCTCAAAGCTTTAAGAGAGAGTGCAATCATCTACAAAGGGAACTGCGAAGGTGTGAATGACACAGGATTTCTCATAGACTCCTCTAGATCCCCAAAGAATAATGGACAAAGGCCTTTAATATGATGAGGGAAAAATTATTTTTCATCTAAAAATCTATGCCTGTTTAAACTATCATTGAAATATATATATATATTTAAAAAAGATTTTTTTTTTTTTTAGGAAGTTTCTTGGGAATATGCTTAGTGAAATGAATTAAATGAAGAGCTAACTAACTGTCCAGGTGCTCTAGAACTCAGTCAAGGAAGGTCCAGTGATACAGAGAAGTATCTGGCTAAAAAAGGAAGTTCTATGAATATGATTATATCCACGTTGACCTTGGAAGAATTAGAAATGCTGGGGGAACAAGGCTACAGATTTTGAAAAAATTATCACGGCACAGTTTTTGGCTTAGCAATGAAAGTATTTATGAGATCACATTAGTTATACGCTTTATTGATTTTCAACTTTTAGAGTTAGTCGATAGATAAACCATGGAAGACTTGATTATGACAACCAACGTAACTGTCATTCATACATACTTCAATAGACAAACATGAGCTAGAATATAAAGTGTAAGAAGGGGTCATAGAAAAGGAGAAAGATTTACACTATTTTCGGTAATATATTAAATGAGAGAGATACTTTTTAAAAAAGTTAGAAATGTACCAGAATACACTTAGATTACTTAAATTATACAAGGGGGGGGGGGAAGAAGTGATAATCTACAGAAAAAGACTAAGATAAACCTTACAGACCAAGTGAAATAAACATACTAAAGACTAACACTAAGTTCTTGGTGTGGTGGGCCAGAGCAAACGCCAATTCAACACAAACCCAACGCGATGTGACTATTACTCAGTTTTCTTGATCTTATGACACTTTAACTGAAAGTTTAATAGAACGTAGCTGTGGTATAAAGACAATCTTAGTCCTAGTCACCAACAATTGAAGGTTTCTATTGGTACTATCTGATGCAAGGTGCCACTCTGAAAAAGGAATTCTGATGAATAAATAAAAACAGATATATTCAATACATTCTGATGATCATGACTTTCAAAATAACCCAGTCCTGCTGCCAATGTCAAAACCCTTGTGGCAGAGCTCTGCCTTTTCCTCTCAGAGAGATACAAAGGAAACACCACATTAGTATTTTAGAATGCTCCCCCAGTGTATTTTTCCAAAAATGTACATTATCTCCATTGCTCTTGCACCCTGATCATCATTCTTGGTCTCAAATGAGTTTTCACTAATCCCCAAGCCAAATCTGTTTTCAAAGAAAATTATTTTCACCCACTAATTCTATTCAACGACATTCTCATTGGTTGCCAAAAGAAAGTCAGCATTTTGAGTAATCTTTGGAATAAGCACCTAGCCTTGGGCTGTTTGTGTCAGAAAACCCTTACACACATATAGGTGTATATGTTGTAAAAATGTTGGATTCTCTCTGGGTTGAGATGGTTGAAATTCCTTTTCATAAGAATTTTCCAGATTTTCACACATATTTTAACACCAAAGAAAGTTTCCAAGCAGCCACAATTTAGTCTATTCAACAACTTCTATCAATACATCCAAAGACTTTCAGTGTTCATGGTATGTGACTTTTCTAAAGTATTTTGGTGCCAGTTTTTGTACAAATACATCCCTGATCACAGTGGACTACATAATATGAATAAAACTAAGGAAAAAAATGTAAATTTTCTAGACAGGTATTTGCATCTTTGAGACACTAGAAGGCATAAGGACAGATTATTGCATACCCATTTGTAACAGTTTTTAATAAAAAAAGAGGTCAGGATTATAATGATAAAAATGAACTTTTTCCTGTAAAATAAAAACTTCTAGTTATAAGAATGAAAATATTAAAATAATTTTTTATTTTACTATAAAATCAGAGGACCAAATATTACGTTTTTAGTTCAGAGATCAAAATGTATTAAAACAAGCATTATAAATGTTGCTGAGTGACTTAATATGTAGTTCCTGGTATAATGGAAGAAATTATCATTATATTTTTGGCTATGATTTCATTGTCCCCTATTATTATTATTATTATTATTATGTAACTAAAATAACAGCTTGATTTAGTTGCTATATTTCTCAAGTGTGGATCAAATAGTCAGCAATATTTTGCTGTGTAAAACAGTCTAGCATTTATCTGAGAGGACTTATTTAAATGCACCAGGTAACAGTGCTAGCAGGAATTTTTGTCACATTTGCCATGGGACTATGGCATTAAATGAATATTTCAGACACAAATTCATCTTCTAAAAAGAGACAGTCAATAATTAAGCATGCAAAAATTCTATTGCTCATTAATGATGTGGTTGTAGAATATTTTCTCTCTTTTGGGCTTCTTTCCATGTAGATACAGAGAAGCAATAAGAAAGTTTGCATGAATGTAACTGGATTATGAACAACTGTAAATAACCAAGAATCAAACTTGTCATTTGAAAAGAGAAGTGAAAAGAAATAGTTTTTCTTTAATTATTCCTTAATTAATGCTAGCTAATTCTATTGCCTCTATCTTCTTAGTTATTGCTTATTTCAGCACCATCCTGCAGGATTTTAGAAAATGTTACCTTTCCTCAAATGGGTAAGTTTTAAAACCATTAAAAATTGCATTTGCGGAAGTTCCCTGGAAATATTAAGGAGAAAACTTGCAGCACAAGCAGCTGATTGAAAACGTTACCTTTGTGCGTTGAAGCCTTACGCTGAGCAGGGGCGGCCGCCGGTTGCACCTGCTGCTGCTTGACCGAATTTCCTTCACTTCCAGTTCTCCAACTCTTCTCACCTAAGCTGGCTTTTTTCTGCTTGCTGTTCAAATCATCCTTCCCAGATGACGGCAGCTTAGAAGCTGCATTAGAGAAGAAAGGTCTAGCCAAGCGAGAAGGCTTGGACATTTTCATAGCGAAAAAAACAATGACCCAAAGAGCCAGCCCCAGAACGTTACCTGCTGGGGCAGCAGATTCTCCAGAGTCGTTTGAGCTTCACTTTTCCACGGACACAGAGTATGAAGAACAGCTGGACAGAAAGTGCAGGGCTGTCCCTGGGATTTCTCTGACACAAAAGGCGTCACACAGCCACACGGCCCATTTGCTAGACCTGTGGCATGTAAATGTATGTTTCGGAGACACCGGCGACAGTTTTGCAATGGTAACTGCTCCAACTCGGAGTGAACGGCGGATGCTGGAATAGGGAATGTAACACACACACACACACACACACACACACACACACAGAACTCCCCAGCATGCACAGACCAGACACGGGACAGTCCAGAAGTGGAAAAAGAATGTAAATATCACCCCACCCACCCAGGTACAATACACACAAATGAGCCAGATGTGTGGTTTCTATTACTACGAAGCACATACCATGTTCAGTTTCCAGGCATTAGTTCAAGCAAATATTTCCTTGCCTTAGCACATTCCTATATTATATTCCAAGAGTTGACTGTGTAGCAAATGCCCTCCTACATAATTACTTCTCCTGCTGTTTACAGAACATGCTTTGCACCACGGAAGAGAACAGAAATGAGAGGAAGGTAATTTCCATATTCTCTGGGCCATAGGGTTCCGATGAATTGATAAGGAGGGGATTGTGTGCTTATATGATGTAGCGTGCAATGTGTGTGTCTGTGTAGGAGTGTGTGTGTGTGTGTGTGTGTGTGTGTGTGAGTCCAGGGAAAGGATATCAATGATTTTACCTTTTAAAAAGCATGTAGTTTATTCTAATGAACAAATGGATCCTTGTAATTACCACGCTCGCTCAGAGACCAGTAGTGATGATGTAAAAATCGAGTCTGTTCACCAGGTTACATTTTTCTAGGCTAAAATCATTCCTTCCGCCAATTGAACACATAGGCCGTAACAGAAGCACACAACCTTTTCCCCACCAAGGGTAACCATTTTCCCTCGTAGTTTCCCATGTCAGTGATTTTTATGACTTGGGGTTAAGCTGTTTCCAACCTCAATTATTCAGTGATCCCTTAGGGAGAGTCTACACAGACTCTATGAACTATAAAAAGGTTCTGGGGATATGGGATCATATAACTCCACTCCAAGTATAAATACCACACTATTCCCCACTTACAATTGATAAATGCACAGCCACTTAGCACTTTATCAGATGCAGAATTATGTGCTGGGAAGAGCATACATTCTGGAATCAATGGAAACTGAAGTTATCGCTACATTCTAAGTGTGGAGCCAGCCCTGGGCGAGTCACCCGCTCTGGCTTTTCATTACTAAAATTGGAATAGTAATTTTTGTATCCTAGGTTTGGTACATAGATTAGCAGAGAAGACGAATCTGCACCTTGTCTAACACACAGGGGTACTCAATAAATACAAAGTTCTTTATCTCATCCGTCCAAAACTTTGTTTTCTTTTCTCTTTTAGACATTTTTTTTTTTTTTTTTTTTTGCTAGAGGTTGTGTGTGCTCACAAAGTGAGAAAGCTGCAATCTTTTTTCCATTTCTCCTTCTGGGATTTTAGGCATGAGCGCACATGTGCCCAGTGTGTTTTTCAAGCTGCTGAATCCAGGATTCAAACCACACAGTTAACCACATGGGATCTAGCCACCCTTAACCACCATGCCACTGGCTAGCCCAAAATTTCAGTTTTAGTGATTCGGGTATAGCACAGCCTTATAAAAAATACCAGTTATGGGACTAGCAGTTAATGTAATGGCTATGTCGCTGGACTCCCATGTAGTCGACCACGGTTCGTGTCCCGGACCCGGTGGCTTAAAACTCACACCGGGTGCATGTGCGCACGTGCCCAAGATCCCTAGAGGAGAATGGAGGAGAAGGGATTGAGGCATGGCCATCCCCCCTGGGGGGTGATTTCCCGCTTTCTGTCTCTCTGTCTCTCTCCGTCTGTCTGGCGAGCACACATGCCCTATAGCAAAAGCCTCTCAAAAAAAAAAAAAAAATACCAGTTATCAGGTCAAATCCTTACTTAGACGAGCATGTGCCATAGAATGACTTGTGATCTCAGACCTATGAAACTGGGAGGGAAAAAAAGTGAGAGAAAGCCCTAAGTATTATGAGAAAAGTGTCTTCCAAGTGTAATGAACCACTTCTGCAAACACTGCTGTATCATAAAATCCACTTCATTAAATACAGTAAAGCATAATTATAACGTTTAACTGACCCTTTTACTCTTAATAATTCTGTCCAAATAAAATAGCCTATGCTCTAATTTATCCGAAGTATCTTGCCTGTCGGCCTGAGAACCTTGGTTTTCCTAGGCTTCAGTTCCCTTCATGTCCTCCATCACAGTAACGGTCAGCTTTCTTCCCCGGAAACAGACTCTGGCCCCTTCGTAGCCTGTCTGGTGGAGAAAGCAGCAGAGCCAGGCAGGGAGGTTGGTGTTGGTGACTGGGAATGGCCGCTCACTAGCTAAGTGACCTCTCTAAGGTCAGACATCATTTCAGACTCGCGCCTGAGGGCCTGTGGCATTAGCCCGGAGAGGTGTCTGGAAGGATTGGTGCCAGGAAGGGAGTGTGAGTGTGTCCAACACCTCCTAGACCAGGTGCCCTGCCCCTACGACGTGGGCAGAAGCATTTCGGAGGAGCAGGATCACGTCTCATCACAGCACTTTCCTGTAAATGTCGGTATAACCAGACCCATCCTACAAGGGAGAGGGGGAAACCCACGTGACGATGCAGTGGGCTCCTTGCGGAGTTGCAGCTGTGGGAGTCAGTTCTCCCGAAAATGGAACCAAGAGGGCTGGCCCTGTGGCGCAGTGGGGAAGTGCTATGCATAAGAAAGTTGGATCCCATATGGCAGACTGTGGTTCGAGGCCCAGCCCCAGTGGCTTGAAAAATACCCTGGGCATGGATGCTGATGTAAGAAGAAATGAGGAAAAAATGATTGCAGCTTAACCGTGCCCCTTTAGGGCATTCTCTCTCTCTCTCTCTCTCTCTCTCTCTCTCTCTCTCTCTCACTAGTGAGCACATGTGCCCTATGACAATAAACATTTTTAAAAAGGAATCAAGAGGATATATATATTCACACACACATATATATACATTTATATATATGTGATATATATATATATATATACGTATATATATATATCACACACACAGTGGAAGGTGGGTGGGATGCTCAGCAAAAAAGCATTTAACAGACACAAGAAAGAAATATTTTTTGTTGAAAATGGAGTATATAGTAATATCTTTGATATCACACAGTACCTGCATGCTTGAAAAACCATACTGTATGCCATAAGTTATATGACAAATATAAATAAGAAAAAACATGCAAGGATTCCCAATTTCTTTTTGCACTAAAATAAACCTGCACGTTATTCCATTTTTCCATGAACTTTTCAAAGTCCCTGTGTGTACGTGTGTGTGTGTGTGTGTATAACACAGCATCTGGATTCCCAGGGCTGGGGTCGGCTGTGGGAGCTTCTGAGGCAGCTGTCTCTAGGTCCTAGTGGGTTTTCCAAACCTGAGAGACCACGGAATCGCCTGGAGGACTGCTTACCAATAAACATTTCTGGGTTCCACCCCAGGCCCAATGAGTTAAAATGTCTGAGAACAGCCCAAGAGGAGCCCTGAGGAATTTAGAAGAGCAATTCTCAGGTGAGGGTTGTGCTCAGAGGCTTTGGGAACTGGGGCTTGTCTGAGCTACTCTGTGCCCGCCTGCGGCAGCTCCTGGCCTGCTCTTCCCTCTGTGGCCCTCCCAGGTGCTGCAGCAGCCCAGCAGACGAGGTCACCTGCGGGGCTGCTAGCTCATTTTGCTTCTTGCATTTTGTAGAGCTTACCTGCCATATACAGGCAGTGTGGTGGGTTCCTTATGGAGTTTTGGGGGAAACTGGTCTGGGAATACCAAACTCCTTTCACTTGTCATTAATGAGTTTGGGGACTGCGCTTGGTTGGAACTGCTATACTTGAGGTACGGTCATTGCAATCATTGAAGAAACAGACTTTGCATTTCTGCACCAAATCCCATACATCCCTTTACATAAGGCTGAACCATTCACAAGGTCAACTTAAAGCACCTTGATGAGCCCCACGTGATTCATTATCTGCCCTCCCCACTTCCCACAGGGAGTCTTCTGGGCTGCTTTGTCATTTAGTGTATGACAAACTGTCAGGTCATCTTAAAGTCTGAACACAGGGGCTGTGGTCAACAATGCATGCATGGCATATTTTTATTTTAAACCAAGAAAAGATGATCAAGTTGACACAAAAGCATTTGCTTGGTCGTGCAGTTCTAAATATTCCCAGCAAAACCTTATGAAAATGGAAGACGGAAATAAAAAGGTTTTAATCTACTTTTCTCTAGCCCTACTTCATTCTTAAAAAGGATTAGAGTTGGCTTGTAGAATACACATGCTAGGATAAACTTTGCGTAAGTTAAAATAAGAAATGAATAATAATGGAGAGCAGAGAAAAAAAAAATTGACTCTGAGCTCCCTAGCACCAAAGCAAAAAGGAAAAGAAGAGAGCTTATAGTCTATATTATTTTTTCATTAGTTTGATTCCAGAGATAAGGACGTTGCTGTTGGATCACAAAGATCTTGTTTGAATTGTGTGTGACCACGGGAAAAAGACCATCTCTTCCAAAACAAATCCTGCAATATTTCCAGTATTTCTGGGAAATACTGCACACCTCTAAGAATGTGCTAATAATGCTGCTTTAATTTATGATAGGAAAATTTCTCTCCCATGATCAACAAAAACTGTCTATCTACTCAGGTCCTAATGCTTCCAGGCTAAGATCATTCCCAACCGACCAGGTTAACAGGTTAGACTCAGGGTTACTTTGAATTCCTGGGGTTTATCCTGCTTGTGCCCTCTCTGGAGTTAGTATCTCTCCACAACAGCCTAATCCCAGCACAGTTCGACACCTTGGATCTAGACATTTACCGTTTCTTCAAGACTTTGCAACAAACCCCCTGCGAGTGCAGTGACCACCTCTGTCCTCTCTGGATTTCCCTTCAGTCTCACGATCGCACTGTCAGTACCTCTGGAATTGGTCTGATCATCTTTTGGTTTGTTTAAAAGAGTAGGGCTCATGGGACCAGCAGTTAGCATAATGGCTATGTTGCGGTAGTTGACCATGGTTCGAGTCCTGGACCTGGTGGCTTAAACTCACTCCAGACACGTGTGCGTGCGTGCCCAAGATCCTGAGAGGAGAATAGAGGAGAAGGGATTGTGGTGTGGTCATCCCCCCGGGGGGTGATTTCTCGCTTTCTGTCTCTATGTCTCTATCTTTCTGGCGAGTGCACACGCCCTGTAGCAAAAAAAAAAAAAAAAAAAAAAAAAAAAAAAAAAAAAAAAAAAAAAAAAAAAAAAAGAGTGGGGCTCAAAATTTTTTTCCTACTCTAAAATTTCATGTTCTTAACTCTCTTTATCCAAAACCCAGCCATCCCCACTTTTTCAGTACTAGAACATGTCACTGAAGCACTTCCAGCGAGGTCACGATTATTCATCGTGCTCTGTCCTTCCTTGACCGCCTCCTCACATACACGCTTCTTTAGTTTCAAGACTGGTTATCTCTAGTCGCTGTCCTCCCGCCCCAACTCCCTGGAAATCCTCATTCTTTTGATTTCACTTTTCACCGAAGAGACACGCTGTTTAGAATGTGGGGCTTGAGCAAAGCCAGCTCTCCCCGTGGACTTTCTTCCTGGCAACTGCCCCTCTGCTATCACTCTTGGATTCTGCTTCTGTAACTGCCCGGCAGCCCAGGCCTAGGGATGGTCTTTGCCCCAGTGCAGGAGGAGGCTGCTGGGGCCCTGCTCCTAGAGGCTGGTTCAAGACCACGGCTGCAGTGACCCCGGGGCTCCAGCGCAGTCTACAAACAGTTCTACCAGCTGATCTGCAGTCCCCTGCTTTCCCGGCAGGATTCGACAGCAGTGGCTACCTACCCACAACCAGTACCCCGGCCCACAGCGGGATCCGGGTCTTCGGACCTCCTGTGCTCTCCTGGCTCAGCAAAGCCTGCCTCAGTGCTACCTCCCACCTTTCCGGGTCCACTCTGTTTTCCAAGCCCTGACAGAATAAGCCGACCTTGCTCTTTTGGCAGCACATAAAATCTCTACGCATACTGTTGTCTCTTGTAGTTCACCTAAATTCCTGCTGGAGGCTCACAACAAACTTCGTCTTGCTGTTGTGAACATGGAGATAGAAATCATCACTCGGGGAATCGCCTCCCTCATTTGTTCAGTCATTAGAAGCTCCACACGATGAACTTTCTGTGCATTGCCCGCCTGGGGTTCCCCCATGACTTGGGGTTTGAGATGGCCCAGCCTCCTTTGCAGGAAGCCACACTCTGCCTCCGAAGTAGCTGGCGGGATTTGTCTTCCCAATGTGCCAGCACGGGGTGCTGCAGATATAGAGTGGGTTTTCCTAAACTCTACCTTCTTCCCAACCTGCAGGGTGTAAAAAAATGCAGGTGCCAAGTCACGTCCAATGGAGGGTATCATGGCGCCAGGTACCAGCAGACAGCACAAGTGACAATGCCACAGGCCATAGCAGGGGGCTGGCTCTCCTCGGGACAATAATGATCAGTAATGATAGGTAATTGTTGGGCTCTCTTGGTAGCACAGTAGTTAAGCTCAGATCCTACATGACCGACCACGGTTCAAATTCAGTGACTTGAAAAATACACGAGATGCAAGGGCTTATGTGCCCCCAATCCTGACGTGATGGAGAATTAAAGAGAAAGGGTTGCAGCATGATAGTGACCCACTGGAGGGTGCTTTCTCTCTCTCTCTCTGGCAAGCACATGAGCCCTCTAACAATCAGGAAGAAAAATAATAACGACTGCTAACATTTATTGTGCACAGTATTTGCCCAATACCATCTTAAGTCATTTACCCTCCACAGTGACCCTAAGAGGTAGATACTATTATCATCTCCATTTTACGGATGAGTCAACTGAAGCACTCAGAGGCCTAGAAATGTACCTGAGATCTCACAGACAACAAGTACTGAGGCTGGGGTTCGAACTCAGTCAATTAGAGCCTGCCTTCTTCTCTAGACATCACAAAGCGTGGCTTCCACCCACATCGCACACCGAGTGTGAACATCCTATGAGTATTCGTCACCGCGGTGACCTGGAAAGAGTGACTCTGTCGTCCTGAATTCTCTGTGCCAGACACCCAAATGCCTGGTAACCCCATAGCTGCAAGAGTTCCTGTGTAGGATGTGTTTGGGCTTCTAGCGCTGGAAAGTCAGCAGCTCCGATCTGAAGCAGCAACCTCCTGTGTTGAGGAGCAGATGGGAGAGCAGCAGCCCGGAGGATGTGAGCAGAGTAGCTTCCTGTGTGGAGCCAGCCAGCCCTTGGAAAAGGTCACTGAGAGAAAGAGCTGGATGCTGGCAGCCATGTCCTCCCCAGGAAAGGTGCCTGAGCACCAGGGTCTCCCCGGCTTCTTGGCCCTTCCCCTGCCTCCTGCTCCTGCTTTCTGATCCAGTGCCAAGAGAAACAACCTGCTAAGTTTGGTCTGACATCTAAGCTCACCCTGCCAGAAAACAGAACACCTCAGTGTGTGATATAAGAAGTCACTTCCTCTCTTGAGACCAAATCATCTCGAAAAAGGTGTTGTAATATCTGCCCCGTGTATATCACAGAGTCATTGCAACACCAAGCGAGATCATGAATATGAAACACTAACAACTGCAACCTAGCACATGAAGTAAGGGCAGTGATTTTTTTTGTTTTTTTGAGAGGTTTTTGCTATACGGCACATGCGCTCGCTGGACAGACAGAGACAGAGAGATGGAAAGCGAGAAATCACCCCCAAGGGGGGATGGCCACGCCGTAATCCCTTCTCCTCCATTCTCCTCTTGGGATCTTGGGCACGCACACATGCCTGGCGTGAGTTTTAAGCCACTGGGTCCGGGATGCGAACCGCGGTCGACTATGTGGGAGTCCAGTGACATAGCCATTACGCTAACTGCTGGTCCCAAGGGTAGTAATTTTAATAGATGTGAAGTACCCATTTCTTGTTTTTTCCTGACTTCAGACAAGTTTTTCCACTTTGTCCTGCCTGGACACTGGCTTGGTATCCTACCAGAAAGTTCTATAGCAAGGGTCAGCAATCTTTTCCTTTAAATATTTTCAGCTTTGTGAGCTGTGAGGTCTCTGTTCAGCTATTTAACTTAGCATGGGAGCAAAAAGACAGCCATAGGTGGCTGGACCAATTCGCCTGTCGTTTGTGGACCTCCATTCTATCGTAGCCACTGGAAACCACTTGGAAGTGATAATGTCACTGACTCCTGTCCCCTCGCCCATCACCTGCCATCAGGATTCTTTTCTCACTCTGTGTGTAGATGAGTAAATTCCGTGTTCTCACACCAAACCTAGATGGGAATCATTTCCCAGATTTACCTCACTCTGGTATTTGGATGTTATGTCACATTAAGGGACTTGAGGTAAGTCTCATGATGATCTTGATGAACAGCCAACACGGATTTTTTTTTTTTTTTTGAGATGTTTTTGCTATAGGGCACGTGTGCTCACCAGAATGACAGAGAGAGAGAGAGATAGAGACAGAAAGTGAGAAATCACCCCCAGGGTGATGGCCACGCCGCAATCCCTTCTCCTCCATTCTCCTCTCGGGATCTTGGGCATGCATGCACATGCACCTGCTGGGAAGACAAAGAGACAAAGAGACAGAAAGTGAGAAATCACCCCCCCCCACCAGGAGGAATGGTGGTCATGCACAATCTTTTTCCCTCTATTCTCCTCTCAGGATTTTGGGCATGCATGCACATGTGCCAGGTGTGTTTTAAGATGCCAGGACCAGGACTCAAACCGTGGTTGATCACGTGGGAGTCCAGAATGTAACCATTATGGCATCTGCCAATCCCTGCCAATACTAATTTTAACTTAATTATAAAACATGGTGGAGACAGCACGATACCCACTGCCCTGTCTACCTGGATAGCACTTTGCTTTGCCACTGTATACTTGTAGTTGACTTACATACGCTGCCATATGACAGCTTGGATCACTGAAACTGGTCAGAACTCCTATTGTCAAATTTTTCATGCTGCCTACATTCAAGACAAAGCCTTGTAAGTTCAGACTCCTCAATTTTCTAGTTAAATGCTATAGAAAGATTTCTTGATTTAACATCTCTAGTTTCTAAGAATCCTTTAAAAAGCAGTTTTACAATTTCAATAAAAGTTGCATTGTACCATGATGTCACCCATCTGTGCTTCTATACTGTAAAAGAATGTTAAAATTATTTAGGATGTGCTCTGTTATGTTATAAAATTGGCAGTGCCGACAAGAATTTTTTTTTGGTTTTTATCACAAAACACTCCCATACATAGAAAGCTGAACGACTTATCTGAACCAACAGTAGATCTGGGAGCAGTTTGAAAAGTTATACGAAAACGTGTTAGACAGCCAGGCTGCGATGAAGGATGGAATTTCATAGTCACAGACAGCTTTCCATGTGCCATTTTAAGAAGTATCTCAGCTTTAAGTGCAAGTTAAAATTTTATATGTAAGAGTGCAGGCCTGCAGTAAAGATCAGGGATTTCTTATCAGTATGTTCCTCAGGGCGATTATTGAAAGTATATCGGAAAGTATAACAACCCGAAAACAGCGAGAAATGTAAAAGGTATTCTTATGACCTATTAGTAATACTAGCTTATTTAAATGTATTCATGAGGTTTTATTTATTTTAAAAGTGTATTTATTGCATTCATGATAAAAAAAAAGTGTGTGCAGAGAGAGAAGGAGAATGAGAATCCCCCAATGGAGGCTGGTCACGCCACATTCCTTTTTCCTCCAATTCTCCATCCCGTCAGGATTCTGAGCAATCACGCTCATGCCCAAAGTGTTTTATAAGGTGTCAGGCCAGGACTCAAACCCTGGCCAGCCACGAGGGATCCAGCTTCCTCTGCACAGCCCTTAACTCTTGTACTATGGGGCTGGTCCATCCACGAGGTTTTTAATACTTGTGATTCTAACGGATAGAACCTTTATTCACTTTAAAACGCAAGTGAAACAATAGTGATGGACTCTTCTCCTCCCTTTTTAAAGGCTCCTAATGAAAACTATATGGTGTAGTCCTCCCTTAGCCACGGTTTTCCTTTCTATAATTTCAGTTATCCACAGTCAACCAATGACTCAAAAATACTATTTTTTTAAAAAAGAATTATTTCATTTCATTTGTTAGTATTATTTTTTAATTTGGCCAGAGAGAGGGAGAGGAAGCAGCATCACAATGATTATTTGCTCAGAACTTGAATCATGATTGGTCTTGTGGGAGACTAGCACCTTAACCACCACACCACCTGCCAGCCCCAGATCCAAAAATATGAAATGAAGCAATTTATAAGTTTTAAATTTCTTGTTCTGAAATTTATAAAATTTCTTGTTCTGAAATGAAGTCTCTCACCTCCTGCTCCATCCTGCCCAGGACTGACTCATGCCCCATCTAGCATACTCACGCCGCGCACAGAGCCTACTCAGTAGTCACTTAGTACCTGGCTCGGTTATCAGAGCGACTGTTGTGGTATCACAGTGGTCCTGTCCAAGTAGTCCTTATTTTACTTGCTAATGAAGTAAAATACAACAGAAGTACAAGAGTGGTGATGCCAACATACTGTTCTAAGTGATCGATGTTATTGTTAGTCATTGTTATTAATCTCTTATGATGCCTAATTTAAAAGTTTGACTTCCCCATGGGAATGTATGTACAGGAGTAACCAGTATATAGAGAGTCCAGCACTACCTGTGGTTTCAGACACCCATTGGAGTTTTTTTACCCCCCTGTCCCCAACCCGCCAGTGTACCCTCTGAGGGGCCAGTCAGTGGCATGTCGGTTGAGGTAGCTGGATCCTATGTGACTGACTGCACAGTTGAGTCCCAGCCCTGGTTGGCTTGAGAAATGTGCTGGGCACGTGTGTGTGTGCCCAAAATCCTGACAGAAGAAGGAGAAGGGATTGTGGTGCAGCCATCCCTCCTGGGAGGTGCTTTCTCACTTTCTCTTTCACTCTCTGTTTGGCAAGTACATGTGCCCTATTGAAAAATAAGAAAAACAAAAACAAAAAGTAACTTCTGTGGATAAGTGGGGACTACTGTAGTTCTGAGAAAGAAAATAGATGAACCATTGACACTTAAGAAAGTTAAGCAGCATCACAATGATTATTTGCCAAGTGAATGAGTTTATTAATTCCTTTTCTATAATTTAAAAAGCAACTGACATATTGAATTTTCCAGGCTAGTAAATGTCAAATCTTAAAAAAAAGAAGTAGAGTTTATTTAATAACTTTGAGGCATTTGAGGAAATATGGGATGACATTGAATTCAGTGTAAATCTGCTGCTTTTTTCTTCCGTGTTTTTTTTTTTTTGTTTTGTTTTTTTGTTTTTTTTTTAGGATTTCTTTTCGGGCCATCAGGTAGTGTGGTGATTAAGGTGGTGGACTCCCACATAGCTGACTATGGTTTGAACCCCAATTCTGGCTGCTTGCTTTCTCACTTTCTCTCTCTCTCACTGGTGAGCACATGGGTCCTATAGCAAATTAAAAATATAACAATAATAAATAAAATAATGCTTAAAAAAAGAATCTATTTAATTTTTCTATGACAGAGGGACACAGAGAAAAAGAGGTACCCCCAATGGATCTTTAAGACACAATCCACCCCTAGTCTCAACTTCCCTGGACTTTAGGCTAAATGTGTGCACAGGGGTGTCCCAGGACACAAACCCAGGACCTTTCCCATGTGGGTCCAGTTGCTTATCACTCTGACACTGCCTATCCTATCTGCTGCCTTTTCTGAGCTACATATAGAAATTCTTTCTAATTTCCATAGGTTTTAAAATGCTCTGATTTAATGGTAGTGGGAGATATACAAAGTCATGATGTGAACAAGCAAAACTGAATGAAAGTAGAACTGCAATTAGTTTGTGGAAAAATTCAGTATGTCTAAATAACTTTTGATGAAGCATGAGTAAGGAGAAAGTGCACCCATTAAACATTTTGGAAATCATATGATCCATCAACAAACTCAACACAAGTTCTACGATGCGTCAAAGATTACAGTTTTCTTTCTCTTTATTCAGACCACAAACATTTTATCCATACATAATAAAAAAAATCAGACACACAAAACATAGTGAAATTAAGAAAGGACTCTTTTTAGAATGTGAGATAGCACAGCTTTACAAATTATTCAAGGGCATTAAGCATATGAAAAGATACTCAACAGCACTAATCACAAGGAAAATATAACTCAAACCACAAGGAGATGCCACATCACACTCATTAGGACAGATATTGTGGAAAACACAGAAACAACATGTATTGGTGGGGAGGTGGAAGAACTGGGATCTTTGTAAGCTGTTAGCGGGGATGTGAAATGGTATAGTCACTGTGAAAACGGTAGTTCCGCTCTTTCTCACTATGTAAGATGGCAGGTGAAAAAGCTGCAAAACAGGATACTAAGGAGAAGAAGCCTGAAGCCAAGAAGGCTGATGCCAGTGGCAAGGTTAAAAAGGGTGACCCCAAGGCTAAATAGCCCAAGAAGGAGAAGCCCCATTAAGCCGAAACCCCCGTCCTAGTCCGGGGCATCGGCAGATACTCCCAGTCTGCCATGTATTCCAGGAAGGCCATGTACAAGAGGAAACACTCAGCCACCAAATCCACGATCGAAAAGAAAAAGAAAAAGAAGGAGAAGGTTCTGTGACTGTCACAATACCGGTTGGTGGAGACAAGAATGGTGGTACCCGGGTGGTTAAACTGCGCAAAATGCCTAGGTATTATCCTACTGAAGATGTGCTTCAAGAGCTGTTGAGCCACGGTAAAACACCCTTCAGTCAGCCTGTGAGAAAGCTGCGAGCCAGCATCACTCCTGGGCCCATTCTGATCATCCTCACCGGACGCCACAGAGGCAAGAGAGGGGTTTTCCTGAAGCAGCTGAACCGTGGCCTGCTACTTGTAACTGGACCGCTGGTTCTCAATCGAGTTCCACTGGGTAGAACACACCAGAAATTTGTCTTTACCACCTCCACGAAAATTGATATTAGCAAAGTAAAAATCCCAAAGCACCTTACCAATGCTTACTTCAAGAAAAAGAAACTGCGGAAGCCCAGACACCAGGAAGGTGAGAGCTTCGACACAGAGAAGGAGAAATAGGAGATTTCAGAGCAGCACAAGGTTGATCAGAAAGCTGTGGACTCGCAAATTTTACCAAAAATCAAAGCTGTTCCTCAGCTAAAGGGCAACCTGTGATCCGTGTTTGCCCTTACAAATGGAGTTTATCCTCACAAATTGGTGTTCTAAATCTTTTGCCAAGAACCTAATTAAATAACTGACTATATATATATATATATATATATATATATATATATATATATATAAAAGAAAATGGAAGTTCCTCAAAGAATTAAACTTAGAATTACCATGTAATGCAGCAATTCCATGTCTGGGTATGTACACAAAGGAAATAAAAACAGAAGCTCAAACAGATGTTTATATACCCGTGTTCACAGTTGTATTATTGTTACTTTTAGGTTTTTGCCTTAGGGAATATGTGCTTGCCAGAGAGCGAAAGAAAGAGACAGAGATAGGTAGAGTGAGATATCACTCCCCTAGGGAGGATGGCCATGCTTCAACCCCCTTTCTTCCATTCTCCTCCCCGGGTCTTGGGTATGCACGCATGTGCACCTGACGTGATTTTGTAGCTGCCAGGTCTGGGACTCAAACTGTAGTCAGCCATCTGAGAGTTTAGCCATGTGACCACTACGCCATTTGCTAGTCCCCTCACAGTCATATTATTAGCATACCCAAAATGTGGAAGCAACCCAAATATCTATCAATAGATAAATAGATAAGCAAAATGTGGTATATACATACAATGGAATATTATTTAGTCTTAAAAAGGAAAGAATTTATGATATGTGCTAGTAGACTGATAAATTTTAAGAATAGATGCTAAATGAAATAAGCCAGTCACTAAAGGACAAATACTGCATGGTCCCGTTTACATGAGATTCCTAGAGTAGTCAAATCCGTGGAAAGAAAGGAAGTATTGGGTCATTGGAAAAGTCATGACGTATTTTCTCTGTTTTTCTATGTAAAAATGCATCATGATTTCCAATGACCTAATTGAAAATGGTGGTTGTCAGTGGCTGGGGGAGGATGGGATAGGACGTTAGTGTCTAATGAGTAGGTTTCAATTGAAGGAGAGGAAAAAGTTCTGGAGTTGTAGTGGTGATGGTGGTGCAACAATGTGAGTACTTAACGCCATAGCACTTCACACTTAAAAATGGTTAAAATGGTGGGCTGGCCTCATAGCATAGTGGCTAAGACCTGTGTGTAGGGAACCAGATCACATATGGCTGACTGTGGTTCAAGTTCTGGCCCCAGCAACTTGAAAAACATGCCATAGGTATGTATCCACATGCCCCAAATCCTTATGGGATGGAGAAGTGGAGGGAAAAGGATGGTGGCGGGAATCAGCAGTTAGCGTAATGGCTATGTCACTGGACTCCCACGTAGTCGACTGCGGTTCGCGTCCCAGGCCTGGTGGCTTAAGACTCACGCCGGGCGCGTGTGCGTGCGTGTCCAAGATCCCGAGGGGAGAATGGAGGACAAGGGATTGCGGCGTGACCATCCCCCCTAGGGGGGGTGATTTCTCGCTTTCTGTCTCTATGTCCCTCTCTGTCTGTCTGGTGAGCGCACGTGCCCTATAGCAAAAACCTCTCCAAAAAAAAAAAAAAAAGATGGTGGCATGACCATGCCCCACAGGGTATGTGAGGGGGTGTCTCTCTCTTTCTCTCTTGTGAGTATATATGCCCTCTAACAATTATAAAAGCTTTTTTTTAATTTAAAAAGGTAAATTTTTATGCCATGTATATTTTATTACAAAAAAATGAATTCACAGTTGCATATAGTTGGTACTCACACTTCTTATCAAACTAGGGGTAGACTTATCCACTTTCTCGCCAACATTCTGTGACCTGCGCAACATCTTGGGGCAAGCTCTGTTTTCATGCAGGGTATTTAGAGATGCCCAGGGTCGCCTGCTCCCAGAGAAGAAATGTGGTCTTCTCTCTGAGGCCACCCAGCAGACCCAACATGTCCCCTCACATTGTCACACAGTCATACTGCAATGCAGAAAAGATCCATAGCCCATGGAAGGATATGCAGTTCCCTTGTTGTCCCCATTTTAGCAAATACAATGCAAGCTACCACTCCAATAGTCGTAGGGAAAGTTAAAGATCAAACAACCTTAGGAAGGCTCTGAAGCTATCTCTTTTGAAGCTTGTCTTCTGGCCTCTCGGTTCTTTGACAATGGCCTTCCATTTTCCCTGGAGAACACCCATTTCTTTCTTTTTAAAAACGATTTTTAAACTTTATTTATTATTATTATTTTCTAGTTTGATTAGAGAGAGACAGAGTCTAAAAGTGGGAAACCAAGCCACCAGGTCAAGGACTTGAACCATAATCAGCCGTGTAGGGGTCCAATGCCTTTAATTACCACGCCACCCCTGAACATCTCTTTCTTGAGAAGTGTGGTGAATCTTTCTCAAAATGAGGGAGAGATTTTCCCCAGTGCTTCAGAATTCTTGCTAGCAAATCCTTTGGCTCTGACTTTCCAAAATCTGCCCTTGATTACAGTAGAGAAACTCCAACACTAGAGTGTTCCATTTTCCTTGACTCAGTAATTGAAGATCCACTAAGTACCCTGCATGTGTTTTCATAAAGAAGAAGAAGCTGCACCAGTCCCTGAATACTCTGGAGAGAAGGTGAAAGGAAGAATTTATGCCAGGATATGCAAGTCCCGTTTGTCTGCAGACTCACGTTTGCAAACAAGGCAACGTTGATGTTTATGCAGAGAAACAGAGCAACACATATCTTAAAAAGAGGTTTAGTATCCTCCCAACCCCTTTAGACAGTTCTGATGTTCTGATGTACAAAACCAGATGAAGCTCTTGAGGTCTCTCTGTGAATATCTTGCATCTCTAGCCTATAGCAGGATTGTTCAAATGACTGCCTTCTTTTCCTCTGTAAAATAAAAAACAAAATTCATAGAGAAAAAATTTATCCAGTAATGGGCAGCTAGGGCAACTGTGAAATATAAGTTTATTTTCCATTATAATTTAATGTCACTTCACAGCCTTTGGCTCCTTCCACTTCTTTTTGACACGTTTTTTTATGTCCTCAGGAGACTCCTAATTCTAACCCACTGAAAGCATGCTTTCTGGAAAGGATCTGCATGGAATATTTATAACTTAGACTATTTTTTTAGGTTAAAGCAAGAGGGTCATTTCACAGCATTAAACTTTAAAATATCAGAAATAACATCTACAAAAGTAGAAAACTACGTATTATCACAAATAATAATCATGCCAATGTTTGACACTCCTAGATAATTAAACAACTATTTGAAATACAGAAAATATTAAAAGGATGTATACTAAAATGTAAAGCTTGAAGACAAAAGTACGTGGGTAGTCACTGCTGAACTTCAGAAACAGCACAGTACCTTTCGAAATCACTGACAACCTTTAAGTGCCTCCAATAGGTCACGTGTCACTTGGACCTTGATGTTACAGCTCCCCTGGATTTCTTTCTAATGATTTTTAAAAAGAGTTATTTTAATAATTTTATTCATTATTATTTAATTTGCAATAGGGCATGCATGCTCAACAGAGCGACAGAGAGAGAGAGAGAGAGAGAGAGAGAGAGAGAGAGAGAGAGAGAGAATATGAGAAAGCAAATTTCCAGGTTTGGGACTCAAATTGTGGTCAGCCATATGCAAGTCCAGAGCCTTATAACCATCATGGCCCCATATTTTTAATAGTTAATTTTTTTTTCTTCTTGGTTTTACAAATGTGTACATCTCTAAACAATATATTTTTTAGTTTTGCTTTTTGAAGCCTTATGTAAATGCCATTAAATGACAATAAATTGTATTGATTCACCTGTGTCTTACTTTTAGCCTCAGCACTATGTTCTGTGAAAATCATACATGTGTGTTTCTTTTTTTAAAGAGGTTTCGCCGTAGGGTATGTGAGCTCGCAGAGGGAGACAGTGAAAGGGAAAGTGAAAGATCCTCCCACTCCCAGGGTACATGGCCATGCCACAATCCCTTCTCCTCTATTCTTCTCCCTCGATCTTGGGCATGCACACACATGTGCCCATTGTGATTTTCAAGTCACTGGGACTGGGACTCGAACTGTGGTCGGCCATGTGGGAGTCCAGCGACATAACTGCTATGCCATCTGCTGGTCCCTATATGTGTTTCTTTCTTTCCTTTTTTCTTGGAGAGGTTTTTGCTGTAGGATGTGTGCACTCGCCAGACAGACAGAGAGAGGCAGAGAGACAGAAAGTGAGAAATCACTCCTCAGGGGAGATGGCCACGCCGCAATCCCTTCTCCTCCATTCTCCTCTTGGGATCTTGAGCACGCACGCACACGCACCTGGCGTGAGTTTAAGCCACCGGGTCAGGGACTTGGACCGCAGTTGACTACATGGGAGTCCAGTGACATAGCCATTACGTTAACTGCTGGTCCCCCTATATGTGTTTCTAATACACACTAATTCTTTTATTTTCACTTTGTCCAGTGGGTGATTGCATAAATATATTCCAATAAGTGAACATATTATACCCTATGGTTGATGAATATTTGGTTTGTTTTTAGGGTAAGGTAAGGATCTGTCTTTGTTTTTTTATTTTTTTTTTCATATGGATAATCAAGTGATCAATCAAACTACACCATAATCCAGCCTTTCTCAAAGATTAGAAATATCAACTTTGTCATTTATGAGTTTCCATTTTTGTGCCGTTTTCTTCTGGGTTTTCTAATATGTTTTGTCTCTCTCTTTATCTATTCCTGTGCCACGCGGTCCTAATGATTTAGAACTAAAGGATAATAAAAATAGGTAATACGTGTTGACATTTATGATAGGCCAGCCGGTTTCACTTGGTAACTCATGTATTCCTCATCTTTACCTCGTGACGCAGGTGTTGTTACATGGATCAGGAAACTGAGCTCAGAGAAATAGGCAGGAAGTACCTAGGTAAGAGTAGAAACCCAGACAATCTAGCCACAGAGATTACGCAATTAGACACTGTGCAGATCTGATTCTTTATAAACCATGGTTTTATAGTGAATAAGGGGTCTTATTTAGAAGGTGGATAAGGGGTGGATAATGGGTCTTATTTAGAAGTTATTCTTAGTCCTTTGTTCTTACATACAATTTTTATAAACATCTCGTTAAACAAAAACTACTAAATTGCCATTGCTATTTCATTACATCTACAAATAAATTTATAGTATTGAATTTTCCTATCTATTAACATGGTATTTTTCTTTCACTTATTTGGTTATTAAATAGTAGGTTTTTATCATGTTTAAAATATTCTGCAAATTGTACATCATTTATTAACTACATTCCTAGGTATCTTATGTTATTTCTGTTCCTGGAACTGGCGTCCCTTAAAAGTTGCATTTTCTGCTGTATCAAGAAATACAGTTGACTTTAAATAGTTCTTCACTTGCTTCTGGCAAGAGGACAGGTCTACCCTTCTGTAAATAACTAGGAAAACAGACAAATATAGAAAGCAATGCTTTTCAGACACTGTGCAATACACAGTGCAGGATGGTGATTGCTGAGAGAATAAGAATGAATGAGGCAAGATTCCGGGTCACAGTGCAGGAAAGGGACACCCAAATAGAACTCAGTGGTCTCTCCCAATGAGGAAACAGAGTCCACAGTCCAGGGAGGCAAAGCCTTAACTTCTGGAGTAAAATATTAGAAGGAGTACAGAGATATGAACACATGAGGAGTACACGGGGACTTCAACAAGTTCATGGAAAAATAGATTTCAAGTATGAGTATATTTTGATGCAAAAAAATTGAAATCCATTCATCATTTTTTCATAATACACCTTTTCCATAAACTTTTTGACGTCACATATTTTTTCTGATTAACAGAATTAAATTAAAAATAAATAATTTTTACTTGAAAAATTCTCAAAATATTTGGAAGTTACACGAGACACATCTAAATAATCTATGGATAAAAGAAGAAACAAGGCAAGTTATAAAATATTTTTAACTGAATGAAGATGGAAACAGGACACATAAAAATCCGAGTGATGTTGCTAAAGCACCCTTAAGGAGAAAGTTATAGCATTATATAATATGCTAAGAAATAAGAAAAGAAAGGTCTCAAATCAATGATCTGAACTTCCTCCCTGAAAAAAATTAAATCTAAAATAAGCATAAGGAGAAAAGGAATATATGGGGAAAACAATTAAGAAAAATAACAGAGAACAATGGGATATAAATGCAATTGAGAGCTAGTCCTATCAAGATGAATAAAATGTTTAAGACTCAGGCCGGCCTAAATGAAGAAAAGGGAGAATTACACAGATTACCAATACCAGGAATGAGAGGACATTACCACAGGAAAGAACTACTATGGATAGCTTTCTCTCAATACATTCATCCACCTAGATGAAATGTACAAGTTGCATTAAAGGTATAAACTATCAGATAAACTCGTATCTTTATATTAAATATATACATAGTTAAATGTTATGCTTAAAGTTTGTATCTTTAAGCAAGTGTACGTTTCTAGAACACTACCTCAAAAAAAGAGATATTAGGTAGTACTCCTATATCCATTACTAAAACGGAATTGGTGACTAAAAACCTTACCAAGATGAAACTACAGGCAGAGATGGCTTCAGTGGTCAATTCTTCCAAACATTCAAGAAAGATAGAACGTGAATTTTACTCGCAATCTTCCAGAAGATAGATGCAGAGGGAATACTAGCAAACTATTTTATGAAGTCAAAATTACCATAGTACCAAACCAGACAATGCCATGACCAGAGAGTCAAACCACAGATCAAAATTTACCACGGACGTATCTATAAAACTCTCTAGGAAAATTTTAGGAATTTGTAATGAGGAAGGTATAAGAAGGAAAAAGGAAAATACAAAGGGACCAGATGGTGACACAGTGTAAGGCAATGCCCTATGAGGCAATCCATCATGAGAAGGTTCCCAGTTCAAGTCCAGAGACCTCTCTGAGTACATCTGGCATGTACTTGCCCATGATTGGCAGCTGGCTGAAGCCGGGGGGTTGACTGCAGCATCGGGACACTGTTGGGGTATTCTCTCTCTCTCTCTCTCTCTTTCTTTCTCTCTCTTTCATTACAAGTCCGAACTGAAGTGAATGCTACAGGTAACTGTAACATAATAGTAAATATTTGTGCATCTAAACATATCTGAAAGTAGAAAAGCTACGGTATAAATCTTTTATACTAAAAATAGTATAAAAGATTTATAAATTGTGCATCTGTATATGGTGCTTACCACGGACGGAACTTGTAGGACTGGAAGTTGCTCTGGGTGAGTCAGTGAGTGAGTGGGGAGTGACTGAGAGGCCAGGACATAGGGACACGCTCCTGTAGGCTTTATGAACACTGTATTCTTGGGCTGCATTCAATTTATAAAAATGTTTTTCTTTCTCCAATAATAAATTAACCTGAGTTTATTGTAGCTGTTCTACTCTATAAACTTCATTATTTTATTTTTTTTTGCTTTTTGACTCTTCTGTAATAACACTTAGCTTAAACATAATACATTGTACAGTTGTACAAAAATAATTTCTTTTGTTTGAGAGATTTTTTTGCTATAGGGAGCATGTGCTCACTGGAGAGACAGAGAGAGACAGAGACAGAAAGTGAGAAATCATCCCCCAGGGGGATGACCATGCCGCAGTCCCTTCTCCTCCATTCCCCTCTTGGGATTTTGGGCATGCATGCACATGCACCCAGTGTGAGTTTTAAGCTGCTGGGTCTGGAACTCGAACTGCAGTTGACTACATGGGAGTCCAGTGATGTAACCATTACACCAGCTGATGGCCCCCCAAAATAATCTCTTTCTCTGAGTCCTTATTCTATGAGCTCTATGTAAACACACATTTGTTTATTTATTTTTTTTTTTTACTTTTTAAACTTTCTTATTATAAACTAAGAGTCAAACAACACGTCAGCCTAGACCTACTAGGGTCGGGATTGCTATTACCACTGTCTCCTTCTCCACATCGTGTCCTATTGGAAAGGTTATGATGAATGAATCATGAGAGTAAATCAAGCACAGGAGAAAGTAATAAAATCAAGGGATAAAGTAAACATGAGGTGCGTGAGGCTGCTGCTGAGAGAACACGACATATTCATTTAGAGTAAATTCAGAAGGAATACATACAAAATAATGATACAAGTATAATATAGTGCTTTTTTTGTACCAGCATACCACAAACGCATGAGGAATGTGTTGCACTTTGATGTTTCAATAGCTGCAATGTCACTAGGTGATAGGAATTTTTCGGTTCCACTGTACCTTATGGGACCACCGTAGTATGTGCAGGCCATCACTGGCGGAAATGTTGTTACCCAGTACTTGACTGGAATTGCATTTGTGTGTTTTAGCAAAGAAAAATCAGAAATTAAAATCCAAAATTACCATTTATAGCAGTATGAAAACGTGAAATACTTAGAGATGAATTTAACGAGATATATACAATACTTCAAACTTCAAAGACAGAAACTTCAAAACTGTGCTGGGGACCAGCAGTTAGCGTAATGGCTATGTCGCTGGACTCCCATGTAGTCGACCGCGGTTCGCGTCCCGGACCCAGTGGCTTTAAACTCACGCCGGGCACGTGTGCGTGCGTGCCCAAGATCCCGAGAGGAGAATGGAGGAGAAGAGATTGTGGCGTGACCATCCCCCCTGGGGGGTGATTTCCTGTTTTCTGTCTCTCTGTCTCTCTCTGTCTGTCTGGCAAGCGCATGCGCCCTATAGCAAAAAAAAAAAAAAAAACTCTCAAAAAAAAAAAAAAAGGCTGTGCTGAGGAAAATGAAGAAAGTCACAAACAGAGAGACGTCCATCTTCAGGAACTGGAAGATTACCGATTGTTTTTCTATGTTTGCTTGTTTGTTTAATTTGCTATAGGGTGCAAGCACTCACCAGAGAGAGACAGAGAGAGATGGAAAGTGAGAAACCACCCCTCAGGGGGGATAGCGATGCCACAATCTTTTATCCTTCATTCTGCCCTAGAGATTTTGGACATGAAATCACACAGGCCCAGTGGGTTTTCCAAACCATCAGGACCAGGACTCAAACTGCTCAGTCAGCCATGTGGGTGCAGCCATGTTAACCGCCATTGCCATTGACTGGCCCAGAAAGGATGTTTGTTCTTTAATTTACTGGAGGGTGTGCACATCTACCATAGAGACAGACAGAGAGAGTGAAAATGGAAAAGCATCTCCCATGGGGCACAGTCATGGTGCAATCCATTCTCTGCTTCTCTCTCTTTTGGGGATTTTGGGCACACATGTATACACTCCCTGTGTGGTTTTTAAGTCTCCAGGTCCAAGACTCAAGCCACACAGTAGGTCATGTGGTATCCAGTGGCCTTAACCTCTAGGCTATGGGCTGGTCTCCGTTTTGGTTTCAATTATTGCTGAATTCTTCTGTAGCTTCACTGTAACTCCAATTAAAATTATAGCCAGCTTTTATGTAGAAATTGGCAAAACAATTACAAAATTTATATGGAAATGTAAAAGGCCTAGAATAACCAAAACAATTTTTAAAAGAAAGAGTAAATGTGGTGGATCTACTCATCATAATTTTGAGTCTTATTTTATAGCTACAGTTGTTAAATATGTTTGGAATAAAAATAGACATATAGGTCAATGGAACACAATAGAAACTTCAGATATAAACCTACACATACTTGATCAATTGCTTTTTGAAAAAAAAAAGGTATCAAGGCAGTTAACTGGGGGAAAGGATAGTCTTTTAAATCAACCATACTACAATAATTGGGAAATAATAGGAAAATCATGAGCCTGAACCTTACATCATACCAAATGCAAACATCTACTCTCAATGGATTTGAGACCTAAATGTAAATCCTAAAGCTTACAATTTCTAGAAAAAAACAAAGACTAAAACATTGTGATTTTTTTGTGTTAGACCAAGATTTCTTTTTTAAAAAATAATTTTATTTATTATTATTTTTAATTTGACCAGAGAGAGACAGAGAGAGAGAGAGAAAGGGAAAGCAAGAAAGCGAGCCGCTAGGTCTGGGACTTGAACCATGGTTGGCCATGTGGGAATCCAGCTCCTCTAACCACCATGCCACCTGCCGGCCCTGAGACCAAGATTTCTTAAATAGGATATGAAAAATATGATCGATAAAAAGAAGAAATTGTTAAACTACACTTAATTAAAATTTAAAACTTCTGGACCAGCAGGTGACATGGTGGTTAAGGTGCTGGACCACCACAAGGCTGACCATGGTTCGAGTCCTGGACCTGGGGCTTGCTTTCTCTCTCTGGTGAGTGCACATACCCTATAGAAAATTAAAAATAATAGTAATAATGAAATTAAATACATAATTCTTTAAAAATTTACAATTTCTCCTTTTTGAAAGTCACTCTTAAGGAAATTCATAGGTAAGCTATAGAGACATATTTCATAAAACATTGAGAATAGGCTAGCATTTAGAATATATAAAGAATTCTTATAAATCAATAAAAAAATTGATTACAAATGTATAATTTTTTTTTTTCTTTTTGCTATAGGGTGTGTGTGCTCACTAGAAAGACAGAGACAGAGAAACAGAAAGCAAGAAATCACCCCCCGTGGTGTTGGTGGGGGGATGGCCATGCTGCGACCCCTTCTCCTCCATTCTCCTCTCGGGATCACGCACAAGCGCCCAGCATGAGTTTAAGCTGCTGGGTCCGGGACTTGAACCATGGTCGACTACATGGGAGTCCAGAGACATAGCTATTATGCTAACTGCTGGTCCCACAAATGTATAAAAGTTTTGAAGAGTCGATTCACCAAAGAAGATACATAAATACAAAGAAACCATGAAAAGATGCTCAGTATTATTGCTTCCTAAAGAAATGTAAATTAAAATTCCACTAGAATGGCTGAAATTTTAAATAGTGATGATATCCAATGTTAGTGAGCATGTAGAGCAAATGAAAGTCTCACATAATGCTGGTGGAAATGTGAAATGCTATAACTGGGAAACAGTTTAGCACTTTTTAATAAAATGTGATATAAACTTATGACCCAACTATTGCACTCCTAGGTTTTTACTCAGGAGAAATGAAAACATACTCATATGCATATATATCCAAATACTTGTCATACATTATTCATAAAGACTCCAAACTGAAAGCACCCCAAATACCCATCAGCTATTGAGTGGACAAAAATAATGCCTATAGAAATTGAGAAATATAAAAGAATAAACTCCTGATGTACAAAACAGCACGAATAAATGTCAAAGCATTGCTATGGGGGAAAGAGAGCAGATGCAGGTACTACATACATTCTGAATCCATTTACTCAGGATCAGGGTCCGTGAAGGAAAGCGACTGCAAAAAGGCACAAGGGAAGGTTTTGGTGTCACAGAAATATGCTCTATCATGACATGGTGACAGTTCCAAAGTGCTGTATTTATCAAACTTGTGGAATTGTATACTTAAGATTTGTAAATTTATTGTTTGCAAACCATAGCTCAAGAGAGTATGTTAAATAAGTTGAAATCAATAAATCTTGGGAGATTTTTGACTAAGTTTTCAAAAATAAAGAAACTGAAGTTGATTAATTTTACACATGTGTATACCTGTATACCCACCACTTACTTAGACCAAGATACAGATTATGCACAGCCTCTTAGACAGCTCTATCATGGACATTCTGAGTCAATATTGCCTACTATAGAGAAAATGGAGTCAGGATGGTTTTCATCTGGTTCCCTCATTTCCTGTCTTATCTTGTTTGAAGGCCACAGGGTAAACAACTTATGTTATTTGTTTTATTATGCTTGCATGCTTGTTATACAACTACGACTTTGCTGTTTTACACCATTGCATGTAACACACGTGTGTGCGTGACAGTCTGTCTTTGACAATAAGCCACTACTGTCTGCAGCCCCTTTAAGATAAAGGACACCTGACCAGCCAGCTAGCTAGCCCTGCTCAGCTCAGCCTTGGTTCTGCTAGGTCAGCCTTGGTGGCCTTGGCCAGCCTGGCCTTGGCTCAGTTCAGCTCAGCTCTGCACACTGTGAGCTCCAAGAGGGAGGACACGCTCTGTGAGCATTCTCCATGTGTGTTATAAACTTCAAGAGGGAGGAATGGCTACGAGCTCACTCTGTGAGCTCCCTCTGAACTTGACCAATAAACAACATGACTCTGCCTCACATCTTTTCCCAACTCCCTGCATGTCTGTTTGACCCACTTCTTGGAGAAAAATGAACCTCATAAAACACCTACTCTCACCAAGGAACCTCTATTTTGATCTCTATAGACAGAAATTAATTTTTCCTTTTTTGTACTTCATCTAAGTAGAATCAGTGTGAACTCTTTTCAAAAAAAATGTTTAAACTGCCAAATGGTAGGTGTGCACATGAGATTTAGAAAGAGAGAGATTTGGAGCAGGCATGAGATCAACATGGTTTTAAGCTGCCAGGACTGGATTTGAAATGTGATTGACCATGTGGAATCCAGCTCCCAATGTGCAATGCTTAAACATTGCACCATGGGGCCAGTCCCACAGTACAAACTCTTTAACCTCTGCCTTCTTTGTTCAGTATTTAGTCTGAGAGATTCATCTGTATTGTATATGTTTATTTGTTTTATTGCTATGTAAAATTTATTATATGATATTATAGTCTGTGTATTCTGTTTTCTGTTTCTTGCATTATAAGTAAAGCTGCTATGAACACCTTGTACATCTTTTGAGGAACATAAACTCTTATTTCCACTGATTATATGCATGGATAGAAAACTTCTGGGTTAATAGGGTATACATGTATTTAGCATAATAGATATTGGCAAATAGTAATAGTTTGACTAAATGATAATAGAAATTTACTCTTCCCTCAACAAAATATGGTAACTCTAGTTCCTTTACAGGCATGACTATCCTTGGTAATCGTCTTACATGCAGCAGTTTTTCTAGACTGCTTTTTTTTTTTTATTAACCCTAATAATACATAGATTCATTCGGCTTTTCTAGATATCAGCAGAGTGAGGTTTTCATTTTTGCTCTCCAATCGTTATGCTGTTTATTCTTTTTTCTTGTTTTATTGTGATGGCGAGTCTTACTAGTATAATGTTGAAAAGAAACAGGAATGGTGAGCTGTTAGATCTTAGTCTTTTCTTTAAAAAAAAATATTCTGTGAAAGAGAGAGAGAGACAGGCACTCCCAATAGGGTTCATATGATGCAATACACCCCAGCTTCAGCCAGCCTGGATTACAGGCATGCACATGTGTCTGGCATGCATGAAGGCCTTGGGATGCAAACCTGGGACCTCCCCATATGGGTCCATCACTAAGGAATATTGTCTGTCATTCACATTCTTCTATTTGTTTTGTCCTGTTCCTCCCCGCCTCCCACACACACATAGGGCACATGCACTCATTGGAGAGAGACAGAGAGAAATAGAGGGAAAGTAAGAAATTATACACCCAGGGGGATGTCCATGTCACAATTCCTTCTCCTCCATTCTCCTCTTGGGATTTTGAGTACACATATACACTTGCCCAGTGTGATTTTCAAGCCACCTAGCGAGTCTGGGATTCGAACTGCAGTTGGCTATTTAGAAGTCTAGCACCTTAAAAACCCTACTACTTGCTGGTCCTGTCATTCACAGTACTTTTTTTCTTTTCTTTTTTTTTTTTTTTTAGAGATTTTTGCCTTAGGGCATGTGCACTCACTGGAGGGAGGGAGGGAGGGAGAGAGAGAGAAAGAGAAAGAGAGAGAGAGAGAGAGAGAGAGAGAGAGAGAGAGAGAGAGAGAAACAGTGAGAGGAAAAGTAAGAAATCACCCCCCTTCCTCAGAGGGCATGGCCATAACACAATCCCTTCTCCATTCTCCTCCTGGGATCTTGGGCATGCACGAATACGCACCCTACATAAGTTTCAAGTTACTGGGACCAGGACTTGAACTGCAGTCAGCCATATGGGAGTCCAGTGACATAATTACTACACCATCTGCTGGCCCCTGTCATTCACATTCTTAAAGACTAACTGACTTCCTGTTTCTCAGTGGATCAACCTCATAATACTCTGGGACAGAAAAAAAAAAAAGACTTAAATAACCATTTCAGAAAGGTATTTTGTACTGTATTTGCCACCAGTATATACCAGAATATTCACTGTATTAATTAGGAAGCTCTATCTGGTCTCATTTACTATTATCAATGTTTTTAAAAAATAAAAGAAACAAGAAAAACAAAACCAAAATGAACTGAGACTTAATAAGTGGCTTATATGAGCCAGGTGTAGGATGAATAACCCAGATGAGCAAATTTTCAGTTCTTTAGATATGTGCTCATCTTTATTCTAGAAAATAAAGATAATTCTTTTAATATTTCATTATCATTATAATATTTGCTTAACTTAACATTTTTAACTATCACTTTTTTTTTTCCAGTTTAAGTATATAACCCTCAGTTCCTAGGTGTTAGACGTTCTGATCATCAGAGATCAGTAGATGGAGTAATGGTTACATTGCTGGACTTCCACACAATTGACCGCAGTTTGAGTCCCGGGCCTGGTGGCTTAACACTCACGCCAGGTGTGTGTGTGTGTGTGTGTGTGTGTGTGTGTGTGTGTCCAAAATCACAGGAGGAGAGTGGAGTAGAGGGGACTGCAACATGGCCATCTTCCTCGGGGGTGATTTCTCACTTTCTGTCTCTCTGTCTCTTTGGCAAGCGCACATACCCTAATGCAAAAAATCTCTATAAAAAAGAAGTTTTGACCATGATTGATGACTGAATTTTACTATACCTTTTATTTTGTCTTTGAATCTTTTGTGATAATCATATAATTTTTCTCCTTTAAACTGTTAAGATAATGATTTACACTAACAGTTCATTTAAACTGTTTGCAATTACAGAAATATTGTAATTTATTTCTATGCTCACATTTTTTCCTATTTAGCTTAATTTTTCTTCAATTCTATTTTTACTTAGTCTTTTTCTTTTTTTGTAATTTTTTACTTTGGAAAGACATTCTATTTGTGTGTATGTGTGTGCACACATGAGTGTTTACCTTACAGGTTTAAACAAAAATATCTTAAAAATCCTAAAGATAATTAATGTTTTCTCTACTATTTTCTTCAGAACAATTACAAGGACCCCAGAAAATACTATTTCAGTCATTTTCTCTTTGCTTATCTACTAGTTGTGTCCAAGAGTTAATTCTCTCTTGTTTTTTTTTTTAAACCTTGTAAATTAAACATCACTGTCAATCTGTTAGTTTATGAACATGTTATAGTTTGTTTAGATGGATTTCATGTTTATTAAGACTTAAATATTTTAAATATTTAAATATTTTAAAGTTTATTTATTTATTTCATGACTGAGAAAGAAACAGAGAAAGAACAAGAGACAGAGGGAGAGGGAGAGAGAGAACTCTCAACATGGTCTTGGTGCTGCAATTCACCCCCAGGTTTCAACCAAGCCTACATTATAGGCAAGTGTGTGCTCAGCATATTCAGGGAGGTCTCTGTACCTGAACCAGGAACCTTCCATGCAGGATTGCTTCATAAAGCATCATGTCTTACTACTGTGCCACAATCTGGAGCCCCTGACCTAAAAATCTTTCAATTATCTTTTATGGTATTTTATAAATTATATACCTTTTGTTAGATATATTCTTTTACTTATGTTATAGAGCCTATTCTCTTCAGTTGTATTTTTTTTTGGAGAGGTTTTCGCTATAGGGCACGTGCACTCACCAGACAGACAGAGAGAGACATAGAGACAGAAAGCGAGAAATCACTCCCCAGGGGGGATGGTCACGCCGCAATCCCTTCTCCTCCTTTCTTATCTTGGGATCTTGGGCACGCAAGCACACGCGCCCAGCGTGAGTTTTAAGCCACCGGGTCCAGGACGCGAACCGCAGTCGACTACGTAGGAGTCCAGCAACATAGCCATTACGCTAACTGCTGGTCCCCTTTTCATTTGTATTTTTAAACCTGTTACTATTGTATGGAAATGAAATCGACTTAAAAATTATTAGAAGATACCATTCATATTAAAGTGAGCAAATACTTAATACCCTCAATTTGTCATTATGAGATGTATTAAGTATTTCCCTTCAGTGAGGGACTGTTAGTAGAATATGGTATCAGTTTTTATTATTAAAAAATAGCTCTCCTTTTACTTGAATTCTTGAGAGGTAGTTTGCTGGGTATATTGTCTAGCATGGCAAGTATTTCCTTCACATGATTAAAGATAATATACCACTGTATATAACTCTCATTATTGCTGAGACAATGTAGTCAAATCATTCTTTTGGGTGATGTACTTTTTTCTATGAAATCTATATGTATATACATACACATATACATAAATAAATAAATACACACATATATTTTTATTGCAGAGAGTATGTGCACTTGCCAGAGAGAGAGAGAGAGAGAGAGAGAGAGAGAGAGAGAAAGAGATAAAGTATCCCCCAGTGGGGTGTGGTCATGCTGCAATCCTTTTCCTTCACTTTCCTTCCTGTCAGGATTTTGAGCAGGCACCCACCTGTGCTTGGCTTCTTTTTCAAGCCCAAAGGGCCAGGACTCAAACCACGGTTGGCCATGTGGAATCCAGCTCTCAATGCACAGCACTTAACCAGTGCTCTGTATTTCTTTTGAAATTTGCCACTATGATTGTTGGATTGTCTATTTTTCCTATGATCTGTCAATTTTTTTTTTTTTTTGGAGAGGTTTTCGCTATAGGGTGCGAGTACTCGCCAGACAGAGAGAGACAGAGAGACAGAAAGCAAGAAATCATCACCCTCCAGGGGGGATGGCCACGCCGCAATCCTTTCTCCTCCATTCTCCTCTGGGGATCTTGGGCATGCACGCACATGCGCCCGACGTGAGTTTTAAGCCACCGGGTCCGGACGTGAACCGGTCGACTACGTGGGAGTCCAGCGACATAGCCATTACACTAACTGCTGGTTCCCATGATCTGTCAATTTTATTGTAGGGTTTTGGTGTTAGAAGCATACAGTTGCAATTGTGATGTCTTCCTGATACGTCAGCTTTCGTGTCGTAATGAAGTATTCCTCCTTTTCTCTAGTAATTCTTCTTTTGTCTTAAAGTCTTCTTTGTCTTTTATAAATGTAGCTTTTATGGTCACTATTTGCATAGTAGGTCTTTTTCAGCTCCTTTAACCTCAATCTATGTCTTGGAATCTAAATCGAGTCTCTCTACACAGTATATAGTTGGACCTGATTTTTTTTTTTTTTTTTTTTTTTTTTTTTTTTTTTTTTGGTTTAAAGTTTTAGCCATCAAGCGTGTGTACTTGCTGGGGAAACACGGTGAGAGGGCAAGAGGGAACTTACCCCTCATGGGGATAGCCACATTACTATCTCTTTTCTCCCATTCTTCTCCTTGGATTTGGGGTATGCATACACATGTACCTGGTGTGATATTCAAGCCGCCATGTTCAGGACCCAAACCACAGGTGACCATTTGGGAATTCGGTGCCTCAATCACCATGCTACCTGCTGGCACTGGACCTTACTTCTCTAACCTTGTGAGCAGGTTTACTCATATTTAGTCTGGTTTCTACTTGTCATTATTTGTTTTCTAAATGTTTCACATCTTTTTTCTTCCTATTTTTCACCCTTAGTGCCTACTTGTTTTTCAGATATGTTAGCATACTGTTATTATTTATTATACACACACACACACACACACACACACACACATATATATATATATATATAAATGGGTGAGAGTAGATGAGAGAGCATGAAAGAGTGCACAAGAGACTTTTATGAGACATAGATACTGTCTGGGCAGGTCAGCATTCATATTTACCTACATATTTACTAATTTTATTTAATACTTTTAAATTTTATTTTATAAATCATTATGATTATTTTTAATTTGCTTATTATTATTTTTTAAAATGTGCTCACCAGAGAGGGACACAGAGAGAAAGAGAGAAGGAAAGTGAGAAAGTAAACCACCAGGTCTGGGACTTGAACCACAGTTGGTTATGAGGCAGTCCAACACCTTAACCACTATGCCACCTGCTGTCCCCCATATTTACTGTTTTGAAAGTTTTCCTTTCTTTCTTTGAATTCACATTATTGTTTGGTGTTGTTTACTTCCAGACAGATACTTCCTTTACTATTTCTTGTCAGGTAGATCTGTGAATATATTTTTTGAAAAGTATATTTATTTCTTCCACCAGAGAGGGAGGAATGAGGGAGGGGGGTAAAGAAGGAGAAAGAGAGAGAGAGAGAGAGAGAGAGAGGAAAACACCCCCAACAGGGTCTTCATATGGTGCCCTTACCCTGAGTTTCAGCAGCCAGAATCACTCGTATGTGTCCACGTGTCCAGCGTGTACTGGGAGACCTTGGGACGAAAACCCAGGACTCAACAGCATCAAAGAACATTGCACTACCACTGTGATATAATGGTTGGACTGTGAGTGTTTTTAACAGACTTTTTAAAAGAGAAATGATAGAATTATAGAAAAATTATAGAGACTTCCATTTGCCATCATCCTCCTACAAACAATTTTCTCTATTATGAACACCTGGAATTAGCATGCTCTATTTGTTCAAACTGATGAACCAATACTGATACATTATTACTAACGAAGGTCCATAGTTTACATTGGGATTTCCTCTTTGTGATGTGCAGTTCTGTGGGCTTTGACAAATGTACGTTAATGTCATGTGTCTACCACTAGCTTATCATACAAAATGGTTTCACTGCCCTAAAAGTCTCCAATGCTCACCTTCTTATTCCTATGCCCATCTTTTCTCTTCTCCCACCTGGTGACCACTGGCTTTTTTAGTACGTCTCTAGTTTTGTCTTTTACAGCAAAATGCACTTAAATTTCCTCCATGTCTTTTGATGGCTCGATAGCTAATTTATTTATTATTTATAAAGAGATTTTTGCTATAGGGTGCGTGCACTCACTGGAGAGACAGAGAGAGACAGAGAGACAGAAAGTGAGAAATCACCCCCCAAGGGGGATGGCCACACTGCAATGCCCTCTCCTCTATCCTCCTCTCAGGATTTTGGGCACACTTGCACATGTGCCCCGCGTGAGTTTTAAGTTGCCAGGTCCAGTACTTGAACTGTGGTTGACTATGTAGGAGTCCAGTGATGTAACCATTACGCCATCTGCTGGTCCCCAAATAGTTGATTTATTTTTATCCCTGAATAATCTTGTATGTTAAGGATGTACTACAGTTTGTTCATTCATCCACTTTCTGAAGGGCATCTTGACTCCTTCCAAATTTTAATAATTAGGAAAAAAGCTGCTGTATACATTTATGTGCAGGTTTGTGTGTGGACAAAAGTTTTCAATTAATATGGGTAAATCCTGAGGAGTTTGGCTGCTGGACTGTGTAAGTCTATGTTTTATCTTGTGAGGAATTATGAAACTGTGTTCAAAACTCTCTCTATCATTTTATGTTCTCTTCAGCAATGAATGAGAATTCTTATTGGTTCACATTCTGGCAACAATTTGTTTTCATCAATATTTTGAATTTTAGATGTTCTAATAGGTACATAATAATACGTTATTGTTGTTTTAATTAGCAGTTTCCTAACAACATAGAATGTGAATCAGTTCACATGCTGCTTTGCTTACCTGTGTATCTTCTTTGGGGAAGTGTCTGTTCAGCTCTTTAACTCATTTTTAAAGTCAGTTTGTTTTGTTTTGTTTTCTTACTGGTGAGTTTATCTGTTTTTATGTATACTTCAGATACAAATTCTTTTTCGTATATTTGTTTTAGAAATTCTTTCAGTGTATGGCTTGTCTTTTTATTTGCTTAGCAGTGTTTTTCACAGAGCAGAAAATTTACATTTTAATAAAGTCAAATTTATCAGCTTTTCATTTCATGATTTTTGGCTTCAGTATTATATCTTTATTTTAATTTTTTTAAGAACTATTTTATTTAGATTTATTTATTTATTTATTTATTTATTTATTTATTTATTTTAATTTGACCAGAGAAGTGGGGAGAGAGGGAAGGAGGGAGGGAGGGAGAGGGAGAGGGAGAGGGAGAGGGGGAGAGAGGGAGAGAGAGAGAGAGAGAGAGAGAGAGAGAGAAAGAAAGCCACCAGGTCTGGGACTTGAATTGCAGTCAGCCATGTGGGAGTCCAGAGTCCTTAACCACCATGCCACCTGCTGGCCCCAGTATCTTTATTTCAATCTTTTAATTAATCAATGTTCCCTTCTAGAAGTTTTATAATTTTTGGTTTTACGTTTAGGCCTATGGTCCATTTTAAGATAATTTTTGTCAAAGCTATCAGGTCTTTGTCTAAGTTCATTTTATTCCCCTATGTGCATGTATTGACTTTGAAAAGGTTGTTGTATCTCCATCAAATTGCCTTTGCTCTTTTGTGAAAGACTGATTGATTGTTTTGTGTGGATTTATTACTATGCTATTCATTTTATTCTAGTGATCTGTCTGTTTTTTCAAAAATACCACACCATTTTGATTATTGTAGCTATATCATAAGTCTTGAAGTTGAGTAGTGTCAGTTTCCAGCATTTTTATTCTCTTTCTACAGTGTGTTGGCCATGAGGGCCTTTTGCCTTTCATCATGACTTTTGAATCACTTTTTTAATATCTATGAATGGGATTACATGGAACCGACAGTTCAAGTTAGGAATAACTGACATCCTGACAATACTTAAGTGTTCTTATCTGTGAATAATAGTGGGTCATTGGGAAAGTCATGATGCATTTTTGCATAGAAAAGCATGGGAAACTATGTTGTGACTTATGATGTCCTAGTAATATCTCTTCTTAGTATTTAAATTTTTTGATTCCTTTGCTAAGAGTTTGCATATATAGACCCAATATATATTTTGTTATAGTTACATCTGAAGTATTGATTTTTTGATGCTAAATAAGGGGCATTGTGCTTTTAATGACATATTTCATTGTTTATTACTATTATACAGAAAAATAATTGCTTTTTGCATACTAATCTTTTATACTGCAACCTTGCTATAATTATTAGTTTAAATATTTTTACTTGATATTTACTTAGGATTTTCTGTATGGATAACTGATTTTTTCTTAATAGCTTAATTTTTTCTCCTGAGGTTCTGTATTTATTGTGCCATTATATGTTCCTTTAATTCTTTTATTAAGAATTATTTTAATTTTATTTAAATTTATTTATTTATTTATTTTTAATTTGACTAAAGAGGGACGGTATGAGAGAAAGAGTGAGAGAGAGGGAAAGTGAGAAAGCAAGCCACCAGGTCCAGGACTCAAACCATGGTCAGTTATGTGGGAATCCAGTGCCCTTAACCACCACACCACACCACATCATACCACACCTGCCGTCCCTCCTTTAATTCTTTATACATTATTTCTTTGACTGCTTTGTACATAATTACAATAGCTGTGTTGATGTCTTTACTACTCTAACATCCAGGCCCATTCTGTTAGTTCATTTGCATTGACTACTCTTTTTCCTTAGTGTAAGTTAGAGGGTACACTTTCCTGCTTCTTTCCATGACTTAATATCATTTTGTTGAAAACTAACATGTCAGGCAAGATGAAGAATTCCAAGTTTGTGGAAAAAACAAATTAAAGTGTAAGTTTAAGGGTCTGGATGGTGACATAACGGTAAAATGCAAGGTTCCTTGAAACCAGCAGTTAGTGTAATGGCTATGTTGCTGGACTCCCATGTAGTTGACTGTGGACCCAGCAGCTTAAACTCACGTGTGTGTGTGTGTGTGTGTGTGTGTGTGCCCAAGATCATGAGAAGAGAACGGAGGAGAAGGGATTGCAGCGTGGCCATCCTCCCTTGGGGGAGATTTCTCACTTTCTGTCGAGCGTACGTGCCCTATAGCGAAACCTCTCAAAAAAAAAAAAAAAAAAAAAGAGGCAATGCTCTTTGAAATTGACCCACAAGAGAAAGTTCTTGGTTCACATCCAGAGACCTCACTGAGAGTTTGAGTACACCGGGCATGAAGATGCCCATAGTCTAGGGCTGCCTGGAACTAGGGATGGATTGCAGGCTCAAGACCCCGCTGGGAGGCTGGCACTATGATGCAGCAGTAAGGCACTGCTCAGGAGATTCCAGATACCACATGGCAACCAGAGTTCAGATCCCCAAGTGGTCAGCTGAAAGCACTGGGCATACACGAGTGCCCAGGATCTAGAGCTGGAGGGCTGGAGGAAGTGGATGGCGGCATGACCAGACCCTGTGGATCGTGGGCATCTCTCTCTCTCTCTTTCACCCTCACATACATACTCTTGTGCTTTATCATGAATAAAGAAAAAGTTTAAAAATAGAAAAGACCTCATTGACAATTCTGACTCTGTCTCTCTCACTCACAGAAAGAATCAATAAATTAAATAAATAAATAAAGTATGAATTTACTTTGGTGTACAAAAGCTTGAAATCCATGCATAGTTTTCTATAATACACATTTTCTATGAACTCTTTGAAGACCCTCTTATATAATACAATAATTTTGATATTTTTCCTCCGTGAGGTTTGTGGTTGTTTTAGAAACTTGCAAGGAATTCATCTGTAGAGTGTGTCTGTTCTGCTTTGTGCAGCTTCTGATGTCTCTCCTCGGCTTTTTACATTGTTATTTTTACATTTTTAGAGTGGCTTCCTAGCATATCACCCTAGTGTCTCCTTAGCTCAGTGGTCAACCAGATATTATACTCAAGCCCCGCAAGCAGTACAGCTTCCATGTTCTGTGCGTGAGTTGGGGAGCATGCCCAAACTTCCGTCTGTTTGCCTCTGATTGACTCGTTTTCCTCGGGTCTCTCTTAGGTCCTTCCTGTGCACATTCATAGTTTTCCATTCAGTCATGGATGTGGGCGGGTTACGTGGCCCCTCTTTAACTTTCTCTCTTCCAGGTTCTCTGGGTTACATTTCTTGTTTGTCCACCACTTTCCCAAGCAGAACCATAACCGCAGACCACAGAGCAGATTTCCCCCATCCATGTCCTGTAAGTTTGCTACTTTTGCTGACTGTGCTCCTCACAGTGGGTTTCCACCTTTCATTCTAAATCAAGTCAGCCCACTTGGGTAGTTACGATGTTATTTTTCACAGCCAGATCCACTCTTGTAAAACGAGGGCATCACCAACTGTTGCTGGTGGTGGGGTAATGGAACTAACCCCAGGAATGAGGGTTACAGACTCCCACTGTTCGTACCCACACTTCTAGCAGTTTCTCATGAATAAATGCTTCATAAATTATTGTTTGCCTTTGGCCAATTTCTAGGACCCTCATATGTTGATTATTTATTTATTTATTTATTTATTTACAGTTTGGCCCAGCTTTTACATTTTTTTTCAGTGAAAGAATTTACTGATTTTTTTTTTTTTTTTATAGCAACTTTAAAAATCTTCTCTTGGTCATTTATTCTGCAGTCTCACAGGAATTTATCTTGGTACTTTATGTAATGTACACATATGTACTCGGGATCCACTCAAAATATGAACTCAAAGATAGGCCAAATGGCTAAAGTGTAAATATCCTCTTTATAGAGGAGAAGAAAACTGGGGAGAGGGGAGCATGCAGGGACTTTTAGAGTAAATCATTTTTGTGGGGATCATGGGTCCAATGCTCATCAATGGTGAATAAATGATTCTTTTGGAAAACTGAATGGGCCTGTGAGAAGGACAACCCTTTGTGACACAATCTGTCCAGGTGTATTGACATTCTTCCGGCCTTTCCTGAATACGAGTTTAGTTAATAAAACCTCAAGGAGAGAGCCAAAAGCAGTTGTTTTGAGGACCAGCAGTTAGCGTAATGGCTATGTAGCTGGACTCCCATGTAGCTGACCACGGTTCGAGTCCTGGACCTGGTGGCTTAAACTTATGCTGGGCACGTGTGCGTGTGTGATCCTGAGAGGAGAATGGAGGAGAAGGGATTGTGGCGTGGCCATCCCCCCGAGGGGTGATTTCTTGTTTTCTGTCTCTGTCTTTCTGGCGAGCGCATGCGCCCTATAGAAAAAACCTCTCAAAAAAAAAAAAAAAAAAAAACAGCTGTTTTGTTCTTTAGTGGGTACAATTTTAGGCAGGTTATAGATTATCAGAGTAAAGTCCCTCTCTGCCCTTCATGAGAGAAAAAGAATGAAAGATAATCAAGAAACAGGAGGGTGGCAGCATGTGGAGTGGAGAGAGAAGGTCAAAGAGAGAGAGTTCGGTTCTGAGGCTGTTTAGTTCAGCTTAATTTTAAAAAATTGCACTCACCCAAAAGAGAAGAGAGAGAGTGAGAGAGAAAAAGTGAGAAAACATCCCATGAGGGGATGGCCACACCACAGTCCCTTCTTGTCCATTCTCTTCTCGGGACTAAGCAGGTATGCACATGTGCCCAATGTGTTTCTCTTCTTTTTTTTTCTTTTATATTGGAGATGTTTTTGCTATAGGGTGTGTGCGCTCGCCAGAAAGACAGAGAGACACAGAGAGACAGAACGCAAGAAATCACCCCCAGGGGGGATGGCTATGCCGCAATCCCTTCTCCTCCATTCTCTTCTCGGGATCTTGGGCACACATGCACATGCACCTGGCATGAGTTTAAGCTACCGGGTCCGGGATTCGAACTGCAGTTGACTACATAGGAGTTCAACAACATAGTCATTATGCTAACTGCTGGTTCCACCCAATGTGTTTCCTAAGCCACTGGGTTCAGGTCTTGAACCACAAGTCGGCCATATGGGATACGGCCTCCTAAATCACCATGTCACTAGCAGGTAACAGCTTGTTAACTTCTTTCTTTTTGCAGAGATTTTTGCTATACTGTGTGTGTGCTTGCCAGAGAGACAGGGAGAGACAGAAAGTAAGAAATCACCCCTCAGAGTGGAGATGGTCATGCTAAAATCCCTTCTCCTCCATTCTCCTCCTGAGATTGGGCATACATGCACATGTGCCGGCATGAATTTTAAGCTGCCGGGTCTGGGACTCAAACCATAGTCGACTACGTGGGAGTTCAGCAACATAGCTATTTCACCACCTGCTGGTCCCCAGCTTGTTAACTTTTTAAAAACTGTATTTGGAGGACGAGGTGGCTTCCAAGGAGGCAGAGGAGGAGGAGGAGACCGCAAGCCACAAGGAAAGAAGTGTGAATAGTTTCTCTGTCCCTCTGTCTTCTGTCTTCCATTTGAAAGAAAGGACTCTGGGGTTTTTACTCTGTTACCTGATCTCTGACAGAGCCTTCTGAGGACATTTCAAGACAGTGTGCAGTCCTGTGGTCTACTTGGAAAGCCGGAGAAATAACGTTTCAAGGGAGATGCTCTTGTTGGTTTTGACTGGATATTTATATAAACTTTTTAAAGAGATGAGCAATACAGCTAACCCTTATCTGTAAGTTTTGAATTTATATTGTTTCATCCCATGTACAAAACCATTTTTTTCTACAATTTTTTTTTTTTTTTTTTTTTTTTGCGTTGGGCAATTGTAAAGGAAAGCAGAATGTTTTATCATGATTTTTGCTTTGATGACTTTAAGACAAATTTAAAAAGTCCTAAACTCTAAAAAAAAAAAAAAAAAAAAAAAAAAAAAAAAAAAACCAGAAAAAAAACTGTATTTGTCTTGGACGGGGTAACTTGAAACTCACTCTGGATGCATGTGTGTGCATGCCCAAGATCCCAAGAAGAAAATGAAGGAGGAGGGATTGTAACATGGTCATCCCTTAACCCCCACACCACCCTGACTCCCACTACCAGGGGTGATTTCTTGTTTTCTGTCTCTCTGGCAAGTGCATGTGCCCTACAGCAAAAATCTCTCTCTCTCAAAAAAAAAAAAAAAAGTGTATTTATTTATTCCATGAGTGTGTGAGAGAAGATAGAACTATAGCACCCCAACAGGGTCTTCACACTACAATCAACCACTAGCCCCAGCTGTCCCAGATCCTGGGAATAGATGTGTCTGGAGTACTCAGGCAGGTATCTGAATATGAACTGGCAACCTTCCCATGCTGGGCTGTGTTGCAGAGCACCATGTTTTACCATGTACTGCCAACCAGCCCCCTTAGTCACCTAGTCTTTGGAGTATCATTTTCTAAGTCCTACTAATGTATAACCCACTATCTTCTCATATTTTATTCTGCCATTATTTTCTACTATATCTAAGCTAGGAGTTAATAAAGTATGGACCAAAATTAGCATGCTGCCTTCAGTATTAGTGAAACTTTCCCAGTCTCGATTTTTCACATGATTATTTATGACTGTTTTTGGACTTACTGGTGAAGTGGGTATTTCCAGCAGACACTCTATGACCACTAAGCCTAAAATTTACCATCTAATCTTTTACAGAAACATTTGCTCACCCTGTTATCACCCCTCCCATTTGAAATGTGTTTTACCTTCTGCACTAATTTTTCTCCACCTTCTTCTTCTTTTTTTTAAGAGATTTTTTTAACAGGGCATGTACACTCATTGGAGACACACAGAAAGTGGGAAATTAGCCCCCAAGGGAGATGGCCACATCATAATCCCCTCTTCTCCATTCTCTTCTTGGGATTTTGGGCATGCACACACACACATGCCTAATGTGAGTTTCAAGCTGCTCAGGACTCAAACCATAGTTGGTCATGTGGAAATCCAGTTTCTTAAACACTACACCACCTGCTGGTCCCATTTTCTTCACTTTTAAATATTTCTTTAATACTTATCTTCTCTTTGTCTTTCTAAGTGGCATGTTTAATCAATCATTAATATCACTCTGTTCACAAATATTCACTTCAGCTGTGTTTAATTTGATGTTAAAAATCTTTCTAATTTTAATTACTAAATTTTCAATTTCTAGTCATTTAATTTTTTCCCAAATTTCACTGTTTAATATTATGTAACTTCATGCTACTTGATATATGCTTTTGCATCCTTGAGCATATTAAAGGTATAAAACATGTATTCCAAGTCTAATAATTATAGCATCACTGTGTTGTTACTCTTTGCTTTTGCTAATTGTGTCTTATTTCCTTGTGTTTGATGATTTTATTTTTGTTTGTGAAGTCATGTTCTATAAAAACATTTTTTTTTAATGTGAGGCTCATATTTAAAGTACATTCTTCCAGAACTTGCATCAAGCATCTGAGATACTACCAACTTGAGGCCACTTTATGTTTTTTTTTATTTTTTTGCTATAGGGCACATGTGCTCTCCAGACAGAGAGAGACAGAGAGACAGAAAGCGAGAAATCACCCACCAGGGGGGATGGCCATGCTGCAATGCCTTCTCCTCCATTCTGCTCTCGGAATCTTGGGCACACACATACATGCTCCCGGCGTGAGTTTAAGCCACTGGGTCCAGGACTCAAACCACAGTCGACTATGTGGGAGTCCAGCGACATAGCCATTATGCTAACTGATGGTCCCAGGCCACTTTATGTATTTTTAAGGGCTTATTTATTTATTTATATATAGAGAGAAGAGACACATACACTTCCCCAACAGGGTCTTCACACCTGGTGATCACGATAGGCTGTCCACACAGCCAGCCAGGATCATAGATAATTGTACACATGCCCAGTGTGCACAAGGTCTCAGGATATAACCTCAGACCTTCCTGTGTGGCTCCAGCACTAGAGAGTGTTGTACCACTGCTGCACCACTTGAATATTGCCCTTTCTGGAGGATGACAAGAGTCACCTGGTTGGGTTGTAGATAGGTATTTTTTTCCCTTTTTTTTTAAAAAAAAAATGTCTTATACATTCAATCACATTATTTAGCTTACAAAGTGAACATTTCAATATGCAAATGCTTCTCCCCAGTCCAGTTGATCAAAATATCTTCAACGGATAACACCACACCTCCCCATCTTGTCGATGCTCTGCCTCCGTATCCCTCCTCCAAATGTCCTTCCTTAGGCCCCACTCCTCCACACACATTACATCTGGCATTCACACCCATCTCTTGTGTTTGTACAACCTTTAGTCAGTCAGTTTCAGTCACAGAGTGCAGACACTTGGTATATATTAAGTGGGGATATACAATGTTTCTCCTTCATAGCCTGGCTTGAAAGCAGACATTTTCTTTTGCTTGCTCTTAGAGTGAAAAGTCAAGCAAGCATTTTTTTTTTTCTATTCACTCTCTATGAAATTGGCATTGTTTTTATAGAAACACCTATTCTTGCTTATTAACATGTCTACAATCTGTCCTTCCACCCTGTTCTGTCTCTAGGCTTTGTTTTATGTGTGTAATCTTGTGTAAAGAGGAGAGAAAGAAATGGAGAGTAAGAGATATTTTTGACAGGGTCTTGCCATTGCGATCCTCTGCCTCAGTCTCCCGGTCAGCTAGGATTACAGGCATGTGCCACTGTACCTGGCCTGTTTAAGTTGGTCTGAGATCCAAACCCTAGCCTCCCAGGTGGCCTCAGCCTTCCACAGCAGTGTCCTTCTGCTCATACCACTGGTTAGGCCCCTAGAATTTTTTAAAAAATAATTATTTATTTAATTTTATTAATAATTATTATTTTTAATTTGCTATAGGGCACACTTGCTCACCAGAGAGAAAGAGAGAAAGAGAAAGCCACCAAATCTGAGACTCTCTAACCACAGTGGGCCATGTGGGAGTCAAGTGCCTTAACCACCATGTCATCTGCTGGCCCCATAGGCTTTGGTTTTTATCCCCTCTATGAAACCATTAGAACTCAGGTCTGGGTGACAAAAACAAGATTTCCCAGGGCAAATCTCTATATCTCTATGCTTCTGTGGAATTTTACTTTATATATATATATATATATATATATATATGTATATATATATATATATATATATATATATATATATACATATATATATACACACACATACACACACACACACACACACACACACACACATATATATATATTTTTTTACAGGAGTTCTCTTATGTTCATAAGAGCTCAGTTATACTTATAAAATCACATCTGAAACTTTGCCAGTCTCACTTTTCCAAATGATTATCTATGACTACTTTTGACTCAATGGCGAGGCAGGTATTTTCAGCAGAAACTCAATGACCACTAAGAAACTCTATGACTACTAAGCCTAAAACATTTACCATGTTTTAAGTAATACAACATGGTAAATGTTTTTTAGGTATGTTGTATTAGGAGGCATTTTGCTTAAAGTTTAGTGAGTTCTGTTACTTCAATGAAAACGTATTGTGTGAATTTAAGCCAATATGTCATCTTTCTAGATTTATTCACATTTTTTAATTTTCTTTTTTCTAAAAAAATTTTTCTAAGGGTGCATGTTCTCACTAGCAAGAGACAGAGAAGAGAAAAGGAAAGTGAGAAAGCACCCTTCATGGGGCGTAGGTACACCACCTTCTCCATCTCTCCCTCCTTCCAGGATTGTGGGCATGCATATACATTTGCCTGGTGTGATTTTCAAGCCATCTGGCCTCAGAATTGAACAGTGCAATCAGTCATGTGGGATACAGCCACCTTAACTACCACACCACAGACAGATTTATTCATATTTTACCATTGGTTCCTAAATGTGACTAAAAACTCATTTAAAAAAACATTGCCAGAGGGTACATATACTTACCACAGAAAGAGAGACAAAAAGAGATGTAAAAGGAGAAAGAACTCTCTCCCCAACAGTGCATGGTCATGCCACAATCCCTTCTTTTTCATTTCTCCATCTTGTCGGGATTTTGGGAGTGCACGCACATGTGCCCAGTGTGTTTTTCAGGCCACTAGGGCCAGAGTTCAAACCACACAGTCAATCGTGTGGTATCTGGCTCCCTTATTTTAATTAATGTGGGCCTTTGTGTGGACTAGAAGAAATATACTGGGGAAGGGTTCGTCAGAGCCTCCTTTATATTGAAGTAGAAGGCTCTCTACTTCATCAATGAAAAGCACTAATGATTTCATTTTAAAACATTTCTTGTGACCTCCTATGGGCAGGCCTAGATACTAGCTGCAATACAGGATTCAAGGATATAATGTTATAGTTATTGATGGTATAAATAATATTTAATATCTCCTGAGGATGTATGTACTGTTTTAAATGCTTCATTTTTTTTTTTTTTTGTTTTTGCTATAGGGCACATGTGCTCACCAGAGAGAGACAGAAAGAAAGTAAAAGTGAGAAATCAGCCCCAGGTGGAATGGCCACATCGTTATCCCTTCTCCTCTAACCTTCTCTAGGGATTTTTGGCCATGCATGCACATGTGCCCAGCATGTTTTTCAAGTTGGGTGCTTGAACTGCTCAGTTGGCCATGTGAGATACAACCACCCTAACCACCACATCATCAGCTGGCCTTTATGTAATTTTTTTAAAAGTTTATTTTGGGGGATGGGGATCCAGCAGGTGGCATGGTGGTTGAAGCACTGGACTCCCATATGGCAGACCGCAGTTCAAGTCCCTGATCTGGTGGCTTAAAAATCACGTCGGGTGTATGTAAATGTGTGCCCAAAATTCTAAGAGGAGCATGGAGAAGAAATTATTTTGGTGTGGCCGTCTCCTCTCTGTCTCTTGCTATTTCTCCAGCAAGTGCATGTACCTTAAAGCCAAATAAAACAAAAAAATCCCCAAAAAAACAAAACCAAAAAAACTCTCAAAAAAAGTTTACTTATTTTCTCCTTAAAAGAGTGAGAGAGAGATCAAGAAAGGAGAGAAGGGAACCAGCAGTTAGCGTAATGGCTATGTCGCTAGACTCCCACGTAGTCGACCACGGTTTATGTCCCGGACCTGGTGGCTTAAAACTCACGCCGGGCGCATGTGCATGCATGCCCAAGATCCCGAGAGGAGAATGGAGGAGAAGGGATTGCAGCGTGACCATCCCGTCTGGGGGTGATTTCTCACTTTCTGTCTCTATGTCTCTCTCTGTCTGTCTGGCAAGCGCATGCGCCCTATAGCAAAAACTTCTCCAAAAAAAAAAAAAAAAAGGAGAGAAAAAGAGAGCTAACACCCCCAACAGAGTCTTGATACTGTAATCTAACACAGCCTTCAGCCAGCCCCAGCATGCAGGCAGGCATCTGCCTATTGTGCCCAGAGAGGTCTCTAGACCCAAACTGGGAACCTACCCATGTGGATCTGCCTTGTAGAGTTGCATTTTACTACTGTAGAACTGCCCAGCCCCTGTTTTAAATGCTTTCTACTCTCAGTGCTTTATATCTTATCATGTGCAATTCCCATGCAAGGCATAAGGTACGTACTTTAGTGAGTGTGCTTATTTTTTTTTTTTTAAGTGAGGAAACTGGAGTAGGAAAAGGTTAAATATTAATAACTAGGTAAGGTAAATGGCTAGCAAATAATGAAGCCAGGATTGAAACTCTTGCAGTTTGACTTCGGAGTCCAAGCCCTTGGCTACTATACGATATGACACTCGATGGGACTACACCATACTGTCACTCCACGCAAGGTGGCTATCTTGTACTCTTACACCTAGGAGGCTTAGAGTCTGATAGGAAGAAAATGAATATAAAGCATAAAAAGAAAGAACGCAAAGAAATAGTCGCTATCACTACGGTCACTGTGATCAGATGACACTGTAGGGCATGGTGAGATGATCAGGAAGTCTCATGGGAGTCTGGTAACTTCAGCTTATGACCAACCTCAGCATGCAGGCTAGAACATGCTATGGTGCAAATGTACATTATTTTCCTCTTGAAGTAAAGTGTTTAGGCTATTTAATGACATGCTAAGGAATAAATTGAGCATATTGGGAACTTTAAATCTTTATCATCTTTGAATATCCAAGAAGGCATATCCTATTTCTTTTCCCTGTGAAAAGAGGAACCCAACACTCCCCAGAACACCTTGCAGTTACTTTGCGCCTTAGGACCAGCTTCTGGTCTAAAGACAGCAAGACGGAAGTTACGTTGCTATTTCTAAGCCTGGGCATACATCCCCCTCACAATTATGCAAGTGCATTCTCTTCCACTGAGACCATGGTTGCCACAAAATGTAAGAAACTATTTAAAGGAGAACCCCCAGAAGAACCACCCTACTTTTACACATCTATTGCATCAGTAATAAATCAGTCCTGGCTCAGCTCCAGTGGTGCATACTGCTAAGATGGTATGCTCCACAGGCTGAGACCACATGTGAGGCCAGAGTTCTAATCCCAATTCAGTCTTAAAGGCCAGATGCAGTGGTGTGCACCTGTAATACCAGGATTTAGAAGGTTGAGGTAGGAGGATTGGAAGGTAAAGGCTGGCCTGGGCAATATAGTAGCATCCTGCCCCTCCCCCAAAAAATAAATAAATGATTGTGTTAAGCCACTGATATTTTGAGCTTGCTTGTTATAGCAGCTCTTAACCTCTGAATCTTAATTACCAACTAATGAAACAGATGTAAACGTAGACCAAGAAAAGCATCATATAGTTCATTATAGGAAATGTGTTGGAGCATTCAGAAATGCATCTTTGTAGCTATCAAATTTTGTTTTTCCTCTCCTGATCTACAGAGGACTCTGCTATGGGAGTGAAGGCCAGTCCTGGTGTCTGAGTGATTCCCAGGGCCCAGCAAAGGGACCAGGTTTCCAGATCAGTGACATAAGGGCCCTGAAGACAAGGGGTAACACTCCAAAGTACGGACTCATTTTCCACTCCACCCTCATGGGCCGAGCTGCTGATACCTGGGCTGTGTCTCCTGATACCTGGCAAACAGATGCAGTGCTGCCTCCCAGATCGACTGCTTCTCTGAGGTGACCACAAGTGTCTTTGAGGAGAAGCTTCAAGAACAAGTCGAGGAGTGGCTCTCCCTCTATCAAACTGGAGAGATTCCTTGAAAGAATCTGGATATCATGAAAGAAGCAATGGTTTGGGCAGAGAGAGCTGCTGCCGAGATTACCAGGAAGCTGGAGAAACAGGAGAAGAAACGCTTGAAGGAGAAAAGAACGACTGGCTGCACTTGCCCTGGCATCTTGGAGAACAGCAGCAGGACTTCAGAGAAGTGTGAGGAGATGGGTGAAAAATACAAAAAGAAGAAAAAGCAAAAGCCCCAGGAGGTTCCTCAGGAGAATGAAATGAAAGACCCAGCTCTTTCTCCCCCAAACCCAAGAAAAAGAAATCTTTTTCCAAGGAGGAAGGGGTTAGTAGTGATCTTGAAGAAACAGCTGACAGTGTAAATCTCCCCCAAGAGGAAGAAATCTTCACCCAAAAGAGGAAATGGTCAGTGATCCTGAAGAGGCAGCCAACAGGAGCGTCCCCAAGAGAAAAAGGAAATCCTCTTCCAAGGAGGAACCAGTCAGCAGTGGACCTGAAGAGGCTGCTGGTGCCAAGAGCAACTTTAAGAAAAACAAAGAGCTCTCAAAAACGTGCCCAGGAGGGGGACCAGCAGTTAGCGTAATGGCTATGTCGCTGGACTCCCACGTAGTCGACCGCGGTTCGTGTCCCGGACCCGGTGGCTTAAAACTCACGCCAGGTGCGTGTGCGTGCGTGCCGAAGATCCTGAGAGGAGAATGGAGAAGAAGGGATTGTGGCATGGCCATCCCCCCTGGGGGGTGATTTCTCGCTTTCTGTCTCTCTGTCTCTCTCTGTCTGTCTGTTGAGCGCACAGGCCCGATAGCAAAAACCTCTCCAAAAAAAGGAAAAAAAAAAAAAAACGTGTCCAGGAAAATTTGAATGGACAGTCATTCCTTGAGGAAAGGGACATGCCTAAAGTGGTATTGCCAGCCCATGTCCTAAACCCCAATAAAAACAAATCTACCAAAAGAAAGAAAAAATTCCTTTGCCTCCTTGTTTCCTATCTTTTGCTTCATTGGTTCTAGGGATTTTCAAGAGTGGCATGTCTGTATCAATGATAGCCAGATGAAAATGAGTGCTGCATTATGACAGTTTTGACAACTATATATGGTAATACTATTTTAACATCCACAATGACAACAATATTACTGTAATAGCTAATACCTGTTAGATATATTGTATTAATTTTGTGCTGTGTATTTTAGGTGCTTTATTTTGTTTAATTCTCAAAGAAACATATGAAAGGGGTATGCCTATTACTGTTTAACAGCAGCTCAATGTGGTTTTAACACTACTTTATAAAACTTGGTCCTCCAAATAATTTTCAAACTTCTAGAAAAACAGTACATTTTCATGTGTGAAGATGTAACTTGGCCACATTTCATGAACACTTTTTTTTCTAAATTTTTGAGAATCTTTCCTGAGATCCTAAAAAATACTTTTCCATCAGTCTTGTGATTTCTAACTGAAGCTCATAACTTAGATGCCGTATTGATCTAATATACCATTAAGTGGCAAAATGGTACCATTTATCATGTCCACGTGGCATTATGGGAAATTCTCTGTGCTGCTCTGGGTCCCTGTACACACTTCCTCATTTCCTCACATAACAGCTAATGATGAAGGAGCTCTCATTTCCGCCTTTTGTTTCCAACAAGCAAATGCATGTAAACAAGCAATTATTTTTGAAGTAGTGTACTTTCTCCTACACTGTTTAAAGCAATGATTTGTTTATTTTAAACTGTAAACTCTATTTTCTGCCTATAAAACAAATTATCATATGTATGAATATGAGAACACATCATTTCTCTACAGTAGCTAGTAAAAATCTTTCTCTTGCCATAGCATGTTAAATAGATTATTAAAGTCTATTAATGCAAGTGCATGCAAATGCCCCTGGTGGAAGAAACATTTCCACAGATGCTATTTATCTAAAATAAAAATGATCTTTCCTGGGTAGCCATGAACCAAAGCATCATGACCTCATTCAAGGCAAGAAGAACAAATAAACAGGCTCGATTTGCATAAAAATGATATCATTAGGCTCTGCAGAAAGTGTTGGGATCTCACCCTATTGCCTGTCAGATGACATTTCATACAGATTCATTTTCTTGTTCCATACTTGAGTGGAAGGCGTAATGCGGAATACCCTACAGACATACACATCCCATCATTAACAGCCCTGTCCAGGGCACTGGCTCTCTGCATCGCTGTGAACTTACCCATTTTCCCCTCTACGTTCAGTTCTCACTCTTCAGCTTCCTTCATACCTCCACTGATCTTATGGCCATCCTTCCCAGAGTCAATGGCCGGGTTTCCCTTTCTCCCCACATTCCAGCACCATCTTCCCTTTTTTGGCCTCAGATGTAAGTCATTCATTCTCATCCAAGTCTACATAACTCGTAACTTATTCAAAACCTGGCCCCAAATACAGCTGGACATTTCTGAGTCTCATTTGATATGATAAAATGGAGACTACATGCAACAGTGTCACTCAAAGCTTCCAAACACAGTCCATTCCGTTATTCATAGTAATTATGTTGTCTTTGTTTAAGAAACTTTTTGCCAGACGACACATGCACTCATCAGATAGAGATGCATAGAGGGAAAGAAAGAGAGAGGAAAAGTAAGGAAGCACTGCCCTATCCATGGGGAATGGTCAAGTTGCAATCCCTTTTCTTCTATTTCTCCCTCCTTTCAGGATTTTGGGCACTCTTGCACATGCACATGGCATGTTTTTCAAGCTTTTGGGTCTGGGACTCAAACCTCTCAGTCGGCTATGTGGGATACAGCTGCCTTAACCACCACACCACCAGCTGGCCCCATAGTAATTATGTATAACATCCACATGAACACTAAATCAGCAAACATGGAGCTATCATTCCTTAGGAGAATACAGGGTTCAGTTTCTACAAACCTCTGGTCACATTTTTGTCAGCTGATTAATACATGACCTTGTTTTCTATGTTTTTCTATCTAAAGATATATTATTTAATATAGATTTACTACATGCTGAAATAATATATTATATTTAATACATATTGTTGATTTATTAACATAGAACTCACAGCCAAGTGCACTATAACACATGCCCAAATGAAGCTTATCTAATACACAGCATTTAGGTATACCAGATGACTCTTTAGCACTATGTTTGAGCACCATTTTAAATGGACCACGAACAGGACATCTGTTTATAATACAGTCCGAGTGACTCAAATCTACCACCATTTGTACTTGTCAGTGAATGCCTGTGAGAGCATCGAGAGTACTGATTTGGGGATTACAGATGCATTTTAGTGAATATGTGAATTTGCAAATGCAGAATCCACAAACAATGAGGATTTACTATATTTAAATCATAAATATCTATGGGTTAAGATGCGATCAGTAACCAAAATATGTCTTTTCCCTGTTTTTGAGAGATGCCTTCCTGCTGACTGAAACAATGAAGAAGTCACTTAACAGCTTGATCCTGCTGAAGTTTAAATTTTTGCTAAAGTGTTAAAAAAGCTAGATTTCTCTTGTCTAAGTGATAATTTGTCATAATGGACTTTATATTCCAGCTTCCTCTGAAAGTTATGTCTTTAAAAAAATCTGTTCTCCAGGGTTCCAGCATCTAAACACAGAGTTCAGTATTGTGTTTGGGGGGACATCCCTCTTTCAAAGGCACACGAGAGAATTCTACTCGCTAATCTTGAAGGAAGCAATTACTATCTTATGATCAAATACCCTGGTTTTCAATGACTGAGGAATTCCTTTCTGCTGTCCTCTCTTTAGGCCGCCTACTAGTTCCAGGCAAAAGTGCACCCACTGAGCTTCTGCTTCTCTGGGATCAAGACGGTCTAAGGGTCTGTGGTTGTATCTAGGAAAGATGGTCTTAGAAAAATCTAAAATAAAAGGCTTTTGGAGAAATGACCTGGGATTTTGAGTTATGAGGTTTGGCATGGAGCCAAGACCCAAGGAGTTACCTAGGCTTGCCTTTCTCTTTAGGATTTATATGATGATCTATTTCATAGGAGCTAGCACTTTTTTCTTTTTAAAAGAAAGGTTTTTTTTATTTAATGTTACTTATTTATTTTATTTTAATTTGACCAGAGAGAGATAGAGAGAGAGTGAGAGAGGGAAAGTGAGAAAGCAAGCCACCAGGTCCAGGACTTGAACTGTTGTTGGCCATGTGGGAGTGTCCAGCACCTTAACCATCACACCACCTGCTGGTCCCTAATACTTTTTTTTTTCTTTCTTTTTTGTTCAGGGTCCTTTTGTGATGATAAATCCTAAAATAGTCTTAGAAAGTCAATATAATCCTTTTCTCCCCCCCACCACGCATTTTATTAATTCACAAAAGATTTTAATCTAAATACTTTCAATAGTAAATGCAGCTGATATAAACATATCTATGAACACAAGTCTGACTTTAGGCATAAACCTCAGTGAGTAGAATGAATATACTATAAAGTAGCACTTAGCTGAGGCTATATAGCTTACTGTGATCATTAAGTAGGAATATTTTTGTTTATTGTATTTTTTTAATTTCAAGAAAAGTAGTTTTAGCTTTAATAAATCAAAATTTAAAACATGTTAAGAAAAATTTGCTTAAGACTTAAAGCTAGAAAAAGGTTAAGATTCTGTTCAAACAGTAGGTAGATACTAAAAAAATAAAAAATCAGATATGAGCAGAGTTAAAATCTAGTAACAAGTGAACTGTAATTTTCTTCTGAAACATTTTTTCTCTCTCCATTCCCCCTTATACCAAAGAGAGGCATAAACTTACTATATGCAAAAAAATAAATTTAGCCTCAATTCGGTCATAATCCTTTGCACAAGGACTCGGCAGAACTGTAGCGGACACCACCCGTGTGCAGGCACACCTTAGGTCTGCGTTAGACTGTGAAAAGGAAATGAGCTTTCAAAGTGTTCTTCCAGTTGCCTTTGGTTTCTGTTAAATGAAGAACTCTTTCTTTTTTTTCCTTGGTCAAATGAAATGTCATTGTCAATTCTTTCTGCATGTGGAATTATGTCACTGGGCACTTGGGGAAAGAAAACCCACATGAAACATCTCTCCAGATGTTATGGGAGACATGCTGGTTTAGAAAAGCCTTTGTTCTGTGGCGGCAGCTACCATAGTTGCTCCATCACCTCAAGTTTTACTTACACGATGTAATGAATGAAAGCACAGATGGACAACCCACAGGACAACCAAATACCAACTACTGAGGAACAGGACTGCTTTGGTAAGAGGGGAGGAAGAGCAAAGCTTCATGAAATGAATTTCGGCTCTCTTAAGTAGAGCACTAAGATCAGTGTTTTAGTTTCTCTGTAATTGATTTTTTTTTTTTTTTTCTTCAAGAGAAACCCGTGACTTGATTGAATCTGGTTCCTCCAATGTTAACCAAGAAGTCATGGGACTTGGCCAGAAATCTGTCCCTTTAGGAAGTTAGGGGACTTTTTCTAGGCTGTCTTGAAGACAGTTGTCCAATGAACAGACCCTTTCAGCATTCCAGGATTCCCTGTGTACTGTTACATTGAAATGTCAAACACTTTCAGGCTTGGGTGTTCATCTCCACCTGACTCATTGGCACGTGACACTGGCCAAGTGACTGAGCCTGCTGAAGGCCGTGTCCCCTCAACCATGGACTATAGTTTACCACTGATCTCATTGAATTGTGAAAAGATCTTACAGAGAGAATGAATTTATCATTTTTGGGTAACCTGCCTCCAAAAACTCAGTCACTGTTAATTTATTAGTTCAGTGACATAATATCAACTTTTGGTCATTCTGCCCTTTCTGTGTCTCGCCCTCTCCATCCATTCCCCCACCCCACAGCCAGCCTACGCCCCCCATCCCAAGGAAGGCACATTCAGGGTGACAGAAGTCTCACAATCACGAAAACCTGTCTGGCCAGAAATGCCCTCAGGCCCCAGCGAGGAAAAAGACTTTGCAAAACGTAAAGAGTCTTTATTACAACCCAACTGGTTTGAAAGTTTCCATTTCTTTTCAGCAAATGTGTTTCTTCCTCTCGTGGAACCGAGAACATATGTGCTCCCTGGCAAGTGATTTCTGCAACTCGGAAAGTCAGGATTGGAGAAGGCTGACTCACGATTCCTTACACTGCACGTGTGAAATCTTTCACGACAACTTGGACTGGGGGTAGAGCCACAGGATTGAGGATGATGCTCGCAACTGTTATTGAATCACTGAAAATGAATCAATCAGTTATTTGCTTCTGTTTCTGACTTTTTAAAACTTCTAAAAAAGCGACATGAAAAGATGGGTTGAATAAAAGTTGATATGGTTGAGAACAGAAAAAAGGTCCCATTGTGGAGCACTGTATGCTTCCAAGCACCTTGTGGCATTCGATCCTGGGGCACCTCGGAGAAGCAGGTTTTATCTATGACAAGGACAACAATTCCCAGAGATTACGCAGCCACTGAGATTCTATTGACTGCAATCATTGACTTCTTTGCACTATACTGTATGCCATTTAAAATAAGATTTGCACTGTTCGGCTCTTATTAAAGTAACATAAATGATGGGAAATTAGAGCATGATTCCTGTTAAAATAATATATTTGAGGAAGTGTTTCTTTAGTTGCAATTGTAATTTGGCTGGGGTTTAGCAGTCTCAAGAAAGCCTCAGGGTTGGGCCAGACCATGACCTGGTGTTGAGGGCGGCTGGTTCCCACGTGACCACCTGTGCATTTCAGTCCTGTACCCAGCAGCTTGTAAAACACCCTGGGCAGGTGTGCGGATGTGCCCAAAACAACAAAGATGGGAGAAATGGAGGAGAAGGGCTTGTGGTGTGATCATTTTCCACAGGGAGTGATTTCTTGCTTTCCTTCTCTCTCTCTCTTTTCTCTCTCTCTCTCTCTCCCTTCCCCAAGGGAGCACATGCACCCTCTGGCAAATTAAAAAAAAAAATCTCAGGGTCTGTGGTTGTGGCTAGTAAAGACAGGCTTAGAGAAGTGTAAGACAGAGGGCTTTTGAAAGAAGTGTGTGACAGACGTTCTTTAACAAGATTCTTGGTCCCTAACATTCATTCAGGAAACACAGGATCTAGTCCCTTTTCTATGCAATATGTTTTTCAGGGTGTCAGTCATTATGTCTGATGGCCACAGGGACACAGCATCCACACAGATATCAGCATTCAGTCTCCTGAATTTTCTTTCAAAGAAAGTATCATGCATCTTGCATACCGATTAAATAAGTTCAACAAGGGCCCTTTATTGGCACTGCAAAGAGCAATAGACCCGACAAAGAATTTCTCTTCCTTTTTTTTAAGAGAGATTTTTGCTATAGAGCATGTGCACTCGCTGGAGAGACACAGAGAGACAGAAAGTGAGAAATCACTCCCTGGGGGAATGACCACATTGCAATCCCTTCTCCTCCATTCATTTCTCTTGGGATTTGGGGCATGCACACACACATGCCTGGTGTGTTTCAAATTACTGAGTCCAAGATTCAAACCTCAGTTGGCCATGTGGAAGCACAACATCCTAGCCATTACGCCACCTGCTGGCCCCAGAATTTCCTTTCCTTTGTGTTTTTCGTCATGCATTCTAGGGACTGCTCCTGGCAGATGACCCATGTGTGGTCTTAAGCAGTCCTCCAACCCAGAGCAGGGCTGAGTGGGCCAGTGAAATGCAAGCACAGGGACGTCAGACTTGGAGCTGATCTAGCCCACCTCGGCATCTGCAGTCACAGACTACATCAGCTCTCTGAGAACAAAGCTCCCCAGCTCACAAAGCAAAAGAGCTCCATCTGCTTCTGCATCAGAGGCCGGAGAAGGACCTGGGAGCCAGAAACATCAACTATAGGCCAAGGAGTAGTCATTTCCATCTCTTTCCAGAACTTGGTTCAAACCCTCGGTTTACCACTTAATGACTGTGTGACCTTGAACAAAGTATTCTCAACTTTATAGAGCCCCATTTCCCTGCGTGTAGAATGGGGATACCAATGTGTTATCCATGGACACAATTGCGAAGATTAAAAGCTATCAGCCACATGGCACAGCACGTGTTACACAGCAGACACTGAATAAATACTAGTGACTATTTCATAGCCCTGGGATTATCCACAATCCTGGGATTGTAATACCACCAGTGGTATAATTAGAAACACATTTATCCTTTATATTCTAACAAACTAGTTCAAAGTCTGTTTTTCCAAATACATTATCTAGCTTGGGCTTTTTTTTGTTTTTAATCCTGTATATGTTCTGCTCTGCTTATCAAAGGCTCTCTAATGCTTACCCAAGGGTAAGTAAATTACATGGGATACTATCCTGCCTTCCATTATTATTCTCGAACCACATTCCATGTGGTAATGGGTCAATTTCTTTACTTCCTTTTTCCTCCTACCACATTCCATACCCCCAAAAGATGCCAGTGAAGTTTTAGCCCTCTTTTGAAAGTAAATTTTCTTCTTTATTATTTTTTTTCTTTAAGTTATTTAAAGTCATGGCGAGTTCTTTTAGTGCCCGCCAATCCCCAGCCATGCAACAAAATAGAAGCGGGAGAGAATTACGAGTGTGTGCCAGCGTCCTCCCACTGAGCACGATGACTTTGTAATAAACTATGCATCCATAAACGGTTGACTCTTTGATCTCTTGCTGCTGGTACAACTCTGAAGAGAACGGCATTCCAGTCCAAACCACACAAAGAGAGAGAAACACAGGTTATTTATGGTAGTCCACGGACGCTAAGTTTAGCCTGGCTTTTTAAAGATTCAAATACACACATCATTTTGACTGCCAAATCCACTCCCTCCCCTTATGGCGGTGTCTAATGAGGCGGTGGTGGAGGACTGTCTGATCTCTGGCTTCTCCCTGGGGTGAGAAAGGTAGCTGGTTTGGCACAGATAGTCACACAGTATTTATAGAGACAGTAGAAATAGAATCCATATGCTTACAGAGGGAAATCGGAGTGAATCACTGGGAGCTAAGAGGACCGCTGAACCCCCTTTCTGAGGTCTGCTCTGCTTCTGGCAGGGAGCAATCAGGACACACCGGCCACATTTCCAGCTGCACAAGCCAGCATCCACAACCCCACTGAGGGAGTTCCAACCAAAAGTGTCGCTTTACAGACGGAGGGGAAAGAGCTTTGGTTCTTTGAATCCAGTATTTTGCAAGCCTGACTCTTCCCACTATTCAGTGAACTTCCCATGTCAAAGCTGGTACAGACAGGGGAGCTGTGGGTGCCCGACTCTGACACACTGAACCTGAGTCCAACGGCTTCCTGCCAGAGATTCTCCCACTGTGATGTTGAAGACCCTCCTGCTCGCGGGTGCTCTGTGGTGTGGCTGAGCTCTGGTCCACACTGCTCTCTAAACCCAAAACCAAACTGAATAAAGAGGACAGGGGGACAGGCTCTATCTGTTCTCCTTCCTATCTTCCTCTGGATCAAGAATCAACATTTTACAACTTCATGTTAGAACGGCGAGGGTTGTATGAGCATCTTTGTACTAGGAGAAAACTCAAAATGGGAATAGCTTTTCTTAGCATAAAATATTTATTTTAAAAAGAATTTATTTATTTTTATTATTTTATAATTTTCCATAGGACATGTGCAAGAGAGAGAGAGAGAGAGAGAGAGAGAGAGAGAGAGAGAGAAAAGCAAGCCACCAGGTCTAGGACTCAAACCGTGGTCATCCTTATGGGAGTCCAGCATCTTAACCACCATGCCACCTGCTGGCCCAAATAAAATATTTAGCTGGTGGATTTAGTATCATAATTTAGGTAACATGACTAAAGCAAAAGTTGAGGGTTTCCTGGGTCATGTCCCTATTCGACATTTCGGCCACTTGCACAGGGATTATGGCTGACTCGGGTAAAGCAAAAGAACCACAACGAAACTGGCAAATGAACTTTGCTACTTTTGTGGGACCCTGGCTTGGATCAAAGTCATATAACTAGGGAGGCCTAAACGGCATTTTTATTATTGATTCATGCATTCCACAGACACAGGCAACCTTATCAGATACCTCCACAGGTCCCGATACGGCTTGCCACAAGTTCTGGTTCTTTGAGCATTTTCTTAGGCCCCAGTCATGGTGGCTTCAAGCCAGAGTGAACACAAAGACAGGCATATATAAATGAACATCCTCCATGGCCTGAAAAGCAACACGTATGTCGATGACACTGCCTATGAGACCAAAGGAGGGCCGGAAGAGCCACAGTTGCATATAGAAACAAACACATGTGGGAAGATCCCACGGCTCCGCTCAGACACTTCGTTCCACGGGGCTCAGGGAGGGAGTTCACAGAAGCCAAGTTTCGCAGACAGTTCAGAACTCAGTCACCATCAAGATGATGGATGCTTATATTATGATTTAATAAAAAGACAGACCTTACCTAAAAAGAAAGCGAGGAGGAGGACGCCACAGACAAGTAGCACAGTCTTTTCGGGATGATTCCCAGGGGTTCTGGATCGTGGCTCCCGCTCTCTCCAGGACACAGTGCAACCAGCTACAGATTCAGGAGCGAAGTATCTCCATCTGTAAGAAATAAACGACAAAAACAATAATGTCATCGCACCCAGCACAGAACTGCTGAGTAATCAGAAACTCGCGCCAATGCGAAAACAGAAGCAGAACAAAGACTAAACTGCCTCTACGACATGTGGCCCAGGGTGCCTCGGGATCCTAGAGCTGCCCAAGGTCGTAGGTTTTAATTCCCAGTTTTCCACAAAACGTTAGTTGGATGCTACGAAGGAAGTAAACATATTAAAGTAGATCGAGCATGAAAATAAAAGCGGGCTTTTGCAGTTGGGGGCAGAAGGAAAGCAGGAGAGGACAATTGAAAATCTGAGGCTGAATGGAAAGCTGAACCATCCCAGACTCGCTTCTCTGCTCCCTTTGTGAGGGAGGGATGGGCAGCTGCCATGGCTAGGCCACTCAGAGGCCTGCGACGCAGAGGTGCCTGGATTCTATTAGCTGTGCCAAATGGGAGATGGTCATGGCAGCCAGCAGGGCTGGGGGGGGGGCTGGACCACGGGGGAATGCGAGCTGCCGGACATAAACATTTCTGTCTAAATAGAGTTTCTAAGACATGAAGTCTGTGAAATGGACAAGGCTCAGAGGCACCTCTTCTGTGGAGGAAGGTTCTAGGATTGTTGAGGAGCGCCCCCAAAATGAACTTGACATTGCGATCTTCCACTAAAGTCAGAAGTTTCAATCCGGCTAGAAATTGTGGTAGTTTAGGTGATTCCAGAGAATCGGGTGCACCAATAGTACAACTGTTGGGGACAGCATTTCTCCCAGTGGATATTCGTTTCTATAACCCCTTTTAGGATTCAGAGAAACATGTGCCAAGTGGAAGTAAAATGGCAGAGGAAATGATGAAAGAACAGTCATTGAACACAATTAAAATATGTCACACACATTTGGTGAGTTTCAACCCTAGTATAATTTATTACTCAAATGTGAACTGTGCCACAAATAAGATGTTTAAATAAAAATAATAATAAACACAGCATTGAATTTTGACCTTGAAATAGCTGTGTTACTAAACTTCTAAAATATCAGTTATGGGGGCCAGCAAATGGTGTAGTCGTTAAGGTGTTGGACTCCCACATGGCAGGCTGCGGTTTGAGTCCCTGACCCAGAGACTTGAAATTCACTGTGGGCATATGTGCATGTGTGCCCACCCGAAATTCCAAGAGGAGAATGGAGGAGAAAAGATTGTAGCGTGGCCATCTCCTCTGGGTTGGGGGGATGATTTCTCACTTTCTCTCTCTTTCTCTGTGTCTCCAGTGAGTGTACACACCCTATAGTAATAATTTTTCACTCTCTAAAAAAAAAAAAAAGCACTTACATCCATACAATTTAGCTTAATTTTTGTGCTGAGCTCAATTATGAATATTATCATATAACAAGTTATTCTAAAAATCTTTTGTAGGTACTGAAGTGCTCCATTGAAAACTATATAATCCAGGGAGAAAAGCGGCCTGGCTGTCAGGACATCTGAAGTCTGGGTCTCTGAGGATGTCATTTAATCTCTAGATTCAGTTTCTTTTTCCCCAAAAAGAGCAGAGAATACCCACCACCAGCACTAGCAGTTCTGGTAATCTACAGTCAAGGTTCTAACGGTGATGCTGCAGTCACGTCATCACAAAACTTCAGGCATATTCCTACTACAGTGGGCTCTTCCTCTCTTTAATATTTGCAACACTTCTTTCCCTTACCACACTAAATTCTACTGGCCACTGAATGACGTCGAAATTGCAAAATGCTGAAAATTGAAAACCACTATACCACCTACCTGGCCCTTTCATAACGCAGCACATTACACCAATTATTATCATTTTAAATTGTGACAACAGCTCTCCAGAAAGGTAGACTTGATGTCCCATTTCTAAAAGAAAAAGGAGTCTCCAGATTGAAGATGATGCTCTTGGTGAGTAGTGGACCCAGGAATTGAACCCAGGTTGTACTGACCTAAAAAATCTGAGATCCTTCCACTTACATAAACCACTAAACTAGGTCAAGGAGTGATTATTTTCATCAGTAAGTTATTTCAAATAGCTATTAACTATTTCAAATTACCAGTGAAATAACAAGAAACCATGGCTTGACTATCATCGAAGGAAGTTCTCTCGGGTCAGATCTAGCCACTCCACACTAAGCAGTGGGGTACCTGGGAAGACAACTAGCTCGTTCACGTGTTGAGTATGGCTGCCCAGTTCCCTCAGCTCACCCTCCCACTCCCCTCCTAGCCGAGCACTGCTAGCCTTACTTCATAGGCGAGCACGCGGAAACCCGCAGGGACAAAATCCACGGTCCAAAGTCACATCCTACGTGGCAGAACCTGACTGCGTACTTTGGTTAGCCTAACTCCGTAGCCCATTCTTTCAGTGGTTACTCTATTTCTGTGTTTGTAATAGTTTGCAATTTTATATGAATAAGTTTACTGTTTGGACAGAAAGCCCTAAGCTGCTGCCTTCATTCTTCTCTCTTCCTTGAATCTCATCATCTGATCTCTGGGCTCTGACCTCTCATGACCCCACCCAAGGCTCCCAGTCAGCCCTAGTTCCACAGCTCTGAGCACCATCCTCCGATCCCGTCTGCTCCAAGCATTTGCATGAGTCTTTTCTGCTCCTCGTGGCTCAGATCTTTGCCCCAACAGCTGTCCTTTCACTCTCTTTGTTCTCCTTCTTCCTCCCCACTACATGTGGAGCGGTAGGAGAAAGCTGTATATAGGACTTCAAAACATTCTGGAGAAAATTGAATCAAAGTATGCGTTCATTTTGGTGCAAAAAAATATTAAAATCCATGCATAGAGTTTTCATCATACGCATTTTCCATGAACTTTCAAAGACCCCCCCCCCCCCCATGTGAATAAAGCAGTCAACGATGTTGTAGGGTGTAGGTCCTGCACAGGACACATTGTCATACTGCACTATCTGCTGGTCATTGAGACTTGTTGGGAAGTAATTAATAATAATAATCCATTGCTTGGATACCTTTGTAGTAAATAAAATTCTCTAGGGTCAAAATGTGGAGAATTCAGACTTGCTGGGGGACAGAACTGAAAAGTGTATTACATTTCCAAATATAGTTGTAGTCCTTTTATATACACAGAGTAACTTTAGTTACACACTAAACATGGCTAAATAGACATTCTTAATGGTTTTCGTGATAATGAATAAGTAAGTTTTAAATTGCCCTGTTGCTGCTAAAAAAATAAATGCATCCAAAGTGCAGACTTTAACCTGAAAATCTTGTCTTCTAGTAAAATAAAGAGGCCATGAAATACCTTGAATATTGCTATTCAGTTTGTAAGACTTTGGAAGAGCAGGTTTTCTTAGCATATAGCATGTTAAGATGAGCTGAAATCTAAGTTGTTTAAAAATTCAAAGACTTTGAAATAAGAGGAATTTGAAAACCACCGAATCTGAATGAACAATACTTTGCTGTTTGATTGCTTCATACCACTGTCATAGCAGAATTATAAGAACTTCCTGTGATGCAGGGACAAGTTAATCATCAGAGGCTTACTCTGTGCCGGCACAATATTTATGAGAAAAGCAATTGTAAAATCTGCCTCTTTTTTTTTTGGTAACAGAATTTCTCCCTCTGGCCCTCTGGCTACTGGTAAAATGTTCTTATTTGAGAAATCCAACCTGGCTGCATAAACTAGATAGAAATGCAAATGTGTGAGATTTTTCCCAAGTATGAAATAGTCGGTGATATTCAGTTAAGAAAATGCAACTTGAAGGGTAGAAAAGTCAGGATTTTTTGTTCATTTAGTTCCCATTAAGAAAAGCATCGAAGTCTTTTGCTAAGTCCTGCGGGTTTACCATGCAATGAGGGTGACGTCTGAAGCTGCATGGAGAGGTGGTCTCAGGGAGTGCAACGGGTGGGCCCACTGAGACTCCATGGAGGTTCAGAGCAGCAGAAAAGGTGCAAGCTCTGGGTTGTTCTAACAGCTCCTCAGTGTTCAGAGGTGGGGCAATCAGTAAGGCATGAGACCCGAGGTGCAGAGCCACCACGGCCCTGCCCTGATGAACCCATGTCTGAGCTCCAGGAAGTGAGGGGATTAAGCTATAAAGGGGGAACCAGCAGATGGCATACTGTTTACATTGCTGGACTCCCACAGAGTCGACTGCGGTTCGAATCCCAGACTCAGCAGCTTAAAATTCACACTGGGCACAAGCACGTGCGTGCCCAAGATCCCAAGAAGAGAATGGAGGAAAAGGGATTGTGGCGTGACCATCCACCCTGGGAGGAGGTTTTTTGCTTTCTCTATCTCTCTGGTAAGTGCACTCGCCTATGGCAAAAATCTCTCTTAAAAAAAATAAATAAAAGTTATGGGGCCACCAGGTGGCTTAGTGGTTAAGGTGCTAGACTCCCACATGGTTAACCGTGGTTTGAGTCTTGGACCCGGTGGCTCAAAAATCATACTGTGTGTGTGTGTGTGTGTGTGTGTGTGTGTGTGCACCAAAGATCCTGAGAGGAGAATGGAGGAGAAGGGATTTTGAAATGGCCATCTCCCTAGGGTCTAATTTTTTTCTTTATGCCTCTCTGGCAAGTGCAGATATTTGAGAGAAGATATATTAAAATACACACACACACACACACACACACACACACACACACACGAGAACTGAGTAAATGCAGCCTGGACTAGAAGCTGCTAGAAGTCAGCGTGAGGAGGACTAGTCACCAACACAGCACTGGGACCATGAATCTGGGCATCTCTGTCATACTCTGTGGTTCCTTGTCTTCCAGAAAGTAATGTCCACACCCCCGAGGGAGGCCTTTGAGATGGTTTTCTTTGGGTTCTTACCACTTAGTTCCTTTTTTCAGCCTCATCTCCTACCACATTACAAAGATCCTTTGCCCAGTGATGGCTGAACTCATTGCAGCTGTCGATTCGGCTACAGTGTCTCACTACTCCAACTGTTGTCTGTGACTCTGTCTGGAATATCCAGTATCTACCTGGAAAATCGCCTACACAGCCTTCCAGAGACAGGAGCACACTCTTGCTTCTGTGAACATTACAACCAACTCCTTCTTGCTAAAGTGTAATAGAGAGAGGTTTTTGCTATAGGGCATGTGCACTCATCAGAGGGACAGAGACAGGGAGAGAAACAGAAAGCAAGAAATCACCCAAAGGGGGGGATGACCATGCCACAATCCCCTCTCCTCCCTCCTCCATTCTCCTTTCGGGATTTTGGGCATGCACGTACATGTGCTAGGTGTGAGTTTTAAGTAGCTGAATCTGGGACTTGAACCTCAGTCTACAATGTGGGAGTCCAGAGATGTAATCATTACACCACCTGCTGGTCCCAGCTAAAGTGTAATACAAAATAACAACTAAAAGTGTGTACTCTGGGGAACCAGCAGTTAGCGTAATGGCTATGTCACTGGACTCCCACGTAGTAGACCGCGGTTCGCGTCCCGGACCCGGTGGCTTAAAACTCACTCCGGGCGCATGTGCGTGCCCAAGAACCCGAGAGGAGAATGGAGGAGAAGGGATTGCAGCGTGGCCATCCCCCCTGGGGGGGTGATTTCTTGCTTTCTGTCTCTCTGTCTCTCTCTGTCTGGTGAGTGCATGCGCCCTATAGCAAAAACCTCTCCAAAAAAAAATTAAATAAATAAATAAAAAAGTGTGTACTCTGGCTCCAATGGCCAGGGTCTGAATTTAGATACTGTTCTACTTCAGGTCACCTTATATTTCTTACAATCACGAGTTTGCTCTGGGGCAAACACAGCCTTCACCCTGTTCTTCTGAGTCTTCCTGTTTAAGTCACCACTTTCAAAGTCCCAGACAGGCCAGAGCAAGTAAGTCAGCTTCCCAAGACTCAGTTCCTACATCTGTAAAATGGAAATGATTGGGACTGGCGGGTGGCATGGTGGTGAAGGTGCTGGACTCCCATATGACTGATCAAGGTTCAAGTCCTATATCTGGCAGCTGACTTTATCACTCTTTCGCTCTCATTCTGGTCAAATTAAAAGATAATAATAATAATAAATAAAACAAAGTATTTTTAAAAATGGAAATGATAATGAAAGTAATAAAAATACACACATGACATTTAGTTTTCTTGGCTGTGAAATAAAAATTTGTGAACCTCATAATAAACTGCCTGTCATGTAGCAAGGGCTCTTTGTACATATTGTACATCACTAGAAGGTTTGATTATTTTTTCCATTGCCTCTAGAATACACAGCCTTTGGGGAAGGACCTGCGCCTAGTTCGCTCATCCCATAAATACCTGTGGTGTGGCTGGACCGTGCATTTGATGAGAATTCACTGAGTGGCTGCTCTGTGACAGGCACTGTGCATGCCAGGCATTGCTGACGTAATGACGAAAGGGGTGGTGGAAATAGTACATAAGGAACTCCAGTTATTACCTCAAGATAATGACTGTGCGATATACAGCAACCCACATTAGCTGATGACAAATACAGTAATGTTTCAGGTAACAGAGTCTCGCCTCGGCAGTAAAAGCAGTGACGTAATGCACATATCCCCGTCTGCCTGCGGGCTGAAGGAGCCCTGGATCGCCCAGAGCACGGGGACGGCACCACGCCGATGGCAAGCTGGTCCTCCTGGTGCCTGTGCTAACGGGATAAAGGTGTGCTTCCACCACGTCGGATGTAAAAACCTCACGACGCCAGAAATGCTTATTAATCTATTAGCCATGCTTACCAAGTGTTACGAGCGCCACAGCGATCCTAATAAATCAGGAGAGGGCATGTGCAAATTTGATTAGCCAGAGTTCTACTGCAGTTCCCCCTCTATAAGGTATATCCGGGGAGGGTTCCCTATTCAAAACGCCTTCCCTTTATTGGGAAATTCTCTTCAGTGGCAGACAGACAGCCTGTGCCCTCATCCCTCCATCGTGGAAGCTGAGGGTCGGCCCCTTCTCAGCTCTGCCCCTCTCCCTCTGCCAGAATCCTGACAAGCACAGTCCGGCAAGGCCTGGGCCCTGCCCTGAGCCCCCAGGGGATAGCTCAGGGACAATGTGCTGGCACTAGTGTGGGTGGCCTGGCAGTGAGGGATGGCAGAGACAGTCAGTGTCCTGGCCACATGCCAATCATTCCTTCATTCTCAGAGCCTGCCTGGCTCCACCGTGTTCCAGGCTGGCCTCGGTTTCTCTTTGGAGTCTGCGAGCCCCTGCTCTCCTGGCCCAGACCGCCTTCTGCTTCTCCAGTTAGCAGCCTTCCCCGGGTTAAAAGCACAGCCTCCACCCTGTTCTCTGATTCTTCCTGTTCAAATCAGCCCACAGACTAAACAAAGCAGCTACCACCAAATACACACAAACCACGCAGTCCACTCTATCTGTAGTTTCTCGTATAGGAAGTGATGTAGGCCCAGCCCTGGTGGCACATGCTGCGAAGGCACTGTGCTGTGCAGGCTGGGACAACATGGGAGGCCCTGGTTCAATTTCCAGTCCAGCCCGAAGGACAGGCGTGGTGGCTCATGGGTCACTTATCTCAGACCAGAGACTGGGGAGGCTGAGGCAGGAGGATGCAAGGGTGGCAGACAACACAAGATCCTTTTTATTGTTTTAAAAATGTTTTGTCATAGGGTGTGGGTGCTCACCAGAGAGAGAGAGAGAGAGAGAGAGAGAGAGAGAGAGACAGTGAGAGGGAAAGTGAGGAATCACCCACTCAGGGGAGATGGCCATACCACAATCCCTTTTCTTCCATTTCCTCTTGGGACTTCAGACACACACACACACACCTGGCATGATTTTCAAGCTGCTGGGTCCAGGACTCAAACCACAGCTGGCCATGTGGGAATCCAGCACCTTAACCACTACACCATCTGTTGGCCCCACAAGATTCTTTCGTAAAGAGCCAGGCATTGGAATATGTGCCTATAGTCCCAGCTGGGGACTATAGGCAGACAGGAAGATTGTGACCTGGAGAGACCTTGTCTTAAGAGAAAAAAAAAAAGGTGTAACACAGTGTTTTCTTATCAATTGTTTTATATTTATGGGGAGAAGAAAAGTAGAGGAAAAGTTATACATGGCTATTTTAGTGACAGACTCATTCTCAGGAATAAGAATCTTAAACTATTCCAACGAGGGAAGTTTCGTTTTGTATATTTGAACACATATCTAAATATACTGTCTGTCATACTGTAACAATGTCTTCTTTTTCTCTTGGAAATAGTTTCAGAGTCTAAATAAAGAAGCACAGTCAAACATTCAATCTGGAACTCATACTCAGCTTTGAATTGTTTTAAACCGTAAACCTCTTTCTAGTGGAATCACACCGTCTCTGCTCACAGGATAATAATAGTAGTTTTTATATTTTTATTTATTTATTTATGTTTTATGTTTTTGACATAAGGGACATGCTTTCACTGGAGAGAGGCAGAGAGAAGGAAAGTGAGCTAGCACTCCCTGTGGGGGGATGGCCACGGTGCAATCCCTTTTCCTTCATTCTTCTTTTGGAATTTTGGGCACATGTGCACACACACCTGGCATGTTTGTCAAGCTGCTGGGACTGGGACTCAAATCCATGGTCAGTCATGTGGGATTCAGCACTTTAACAACCTCACCACTTCCTGACTCCAGAATAATAGTATTGTCAATGGAACGAGAAGGCCTTCTGCTTAGGAGAGTTTTGTTGATCCACAAGGTCATTGAGACCTTTTATAAGTGTCCAGTTCCCCCACTGGACTCTCTCTTGCTATTTTGAATTAAATTGAGAACACAGTGTCATAGAAATCCAACTAGCCTTTCAACTATATCAAACATGGTTGAAAGATTGAGGAGCCTGAGAAAACACTAAGATTTATCCAAAGACACAGCTTCCTCTACCTCCTAGGCCCAGTGTCTTATCTACAACTTGCAGAATTGATCCAGACAAATCACCGCTCTTCATCCATCAGCCTCCCATGTATTCAAATTGGCACTGGGGATAAGAAAGAAGTAGGGACCCCTCTCCCCAAACGAAACAAAATAAAACCCACAAATAAGTTCTCTGGGAAAAAAAAAACCAAGTGCATGGGCACTGAAGACTGAAATGTTGGATTAAAACCAGATAATCACTTGGAATTCTTTTCTGCACTGAGGTTTAATTTTATCAAACTAAAATTTTAGAAATAAAGATATTTAAGGATAGGGCCAGAATAAAAGTACATAAAAGTCAGGAAGTGGATTACAAAGAGCTGAAGGCGCCAGGAGGAGACCCTTTGTTTGAAGATTTGCTCAGGGTTAAGTCCTTTTTCTTGTTTTAAATAGAAATGAAATTTGCTCATGTTTGAAAGCAAAGGAGAAAGAGCCAAATGGAGGATAAAATTGAAAGTAGTTGAGGGTTTGTTCCTGGGGGCTTGGTATGGATAGGATCCAAGGCATAGTCAGAGAGATTGGTTTTAGGGCAAAAAAAAAAAAAAAAAAAAAAAAAAAAAAAAAAGTCTCCCAGTTCTCCTGGCTTCAGGGAACCATGAACAAAACCAACCAATGTCTCCAAAGATAAATTTTCTCCAGGTATAGGCCTGGCTTCGCTCCACTCTCCTCCATCCTCTGTCATCCTCTACCTCTCCCATATAATTAAATTGGCACTGGGAGGAAGAAAGAAGTTAGAAAGAGAACCAGAACCCCCAAAATAGGTTGGCTGGAAAAAAAAAATCCATGGCTGCTGATGCCTGAAATCTTAAATTTCCTCCATGGATAGAATGCCACAGAAATACTGTCAGTCAGAGGCCTGGATCTGCTAAGCTGTATAATCTGGAATTTGATGTAAAGTACATGTTTGAATTCCAAAGATTAAAATGAGTTGTCATGGTAGAGAACGTTTCATATAGGAAATACTATCCTGAAGCTTTCTAGCTTCAGTCCCTCCCTTCTAACTACCTACCACAAATTATTTTTGCAATAAAAATGAGCTCCCAGGACAAACTAATTACATGGGAGAGCAACTTACATTTCATTGCAGTTTTCACAATATATTTTTCCATCAAATATGAGTTAGCCAAACTAATTAGGAAGAATGATTAGCAAAACTTTATTGAATATGGACCCAAGCAAGTTAAAAAAAAATAAAAAAAGCATTTGTTTTCAAAATGACTTTAAACCTGTATTTTCCTTTAAGCAGTCATCAATTTTCCCTTACACAGTGGCTTTTTGGAGACCTGTGGCAATCTGAAAGAATATAGCTCCTTGGAAAATAATTCCACATTCTTTTTTCCTTTATTAGTAGAACCTTCTGCAACTTGATGGGAATTGTGATACATGGCTGCTTCTTCCTCAAAGACCAACAAAAAACATCCCCAAACTACTGAAATGCAGTATAAATCATTTGTAGGGAAGATTTGGAACTACATTTGAAAAAGGTTAAACAATTAGGCTTTTTTTTTCTGTTCTCAGTTAACACTGGGCTTCTAAGACATAGCTGGGTTTTAAAGGGGTTTGCTTCGAGTTTGTATACCTTGATACTTTAAGATACTGTGTATACTTACGGGTGAATAAGAATGAAGTCCATCTGACTGAAATATTTCCCCATGTGGGCTAGTTAGGTTTGGTTGGAAAAATTGACAGTCTAAGTTTAAACTAGCATTGCTCTTCATTCTTCTGTATTCTGGGCACCAATCACTATAGAAAAATCTGACTGCTAAAAACAATGACAACAAAGCTCAAAGCTAAAATTCATTTTTACAAAAGCTGACTCTTTCAATGTATTAAACATTTTACTTTTTACATAAATTGAGAAAAGAAATGATTACTCTTAGTAATAATATTATTATTATTTTGGGGTCATTTTAGAACTTACATCTTCATGGTAAGTGCAGTTTTCCAATACTTTGGTGTGGCAACTAGCTGATTCAAGTGAACCAGTGGATCTGCACTCGGATCACCAGCCTTGCTGTAAGAGCTGCTGGATACACTGTGAAAAATATAGTAGCATTTTGGTTCCCACTTTTGTGCTCATTGTCTGGAAAATAGAAACCGACAGAAAAGAGTAGCCCAGTGTTCTGTCTCCCATGTGAGGAAACTGTCTCCTTCCTATGTAACAGATCCATTCTGGCCTTGTATTCCCCGAATCCTCCACTCGTCAACCTGAGGCATGTAGAACTACAGTAACCCGACTTCAGCAGTTTCAGTTTCCTAGAGTAAAGGAAGCCAAGAGTTTTCTCAGTGTCTCTGAGATGGCTGTATTTCTCTTTCGCTTCAAGGCAAGAAGGGCTGAAGGATGGTCTTAAGCCCCTGGATAGATTCTAGAAAGGAAATCAGCAAACGAGGGAAGGGAAGGGTCTCCATGTCTCTGAAATGGGATACACACCCTTCTGCTATGGGTTGGTGTCAGCATTTCCATACCCATCTCACTTTGTAAAGTGTACTTCTATCATTTGTGACATGAATCACGGCCTCTCAGTGAGATGGACCGTTTTATGACTTCTATTTGACTCAGGAGAAATAAGAAACAAGAGGTGAAATGACTTTCCCAAAGTCAATAACAGACCAGGGACCAAGATTCGGAGTCTGCAAATCCCTGCCCTGTGCTGAGCGCACTCAGCCATACGCGTAACCTTGCCAAAAATAAGGACTCGGTTTTACTGTTTAACTAATTAGAATCAAGACACATTAGCCAAGAAGGCAGCACCTGGTTCATAACACAGTGACATTATTTTATTGCTGTTGCGATCTAAAAATTCAGTGTTCTTCCACACTTCTCCGTGTTTTTACGAACCAGTCCCTGGACTACCATTTCAACCTGTATCTATTTCTGCATAGCATATATTTGCAAAATTGCCCTGAGAAGACATTACTTAGAAAATTATGAAAACTCCAGTAAAAGGAAAAAATGCTCTCTTAATAACGAGGAAGCCATTTACCCTAATTTTGTTATGTACAGACACATATACACAGCAGGTCATAATCTGCTGTAATGGAAATGATAAAGTAGAAAATTCACTTCAGGGTGTTTTACTTGAAAACCTGAGGTGAGAAACATGTCAGATTTCCTGAGCTGTGGTTGTTCTAGAAATGATTCTATTGTGTTTCTTTCCCCCCCATTTTCCAAATTGACTATTTTTTCCCCTAAAAGCTAAGAGCAGTATACTGAGTATACCAGAGGGCCAGGAAAATTGCTTTCCCTTTGTTTTTGTCGGATCCCCCAGGAGACCGCTAGCTCCCTGAGGGCAGGAGCCATCTCTGCGCCCCCTGGGTCCCAGGGCAATGCTTGGCACACAGTGGGAACTGAACAAAAATTAATCTGATTGTGAATCTACCTCTGCTATACCCTGCTGCTCGGGGTTCTTTTAAATTTTAATAACATGGGTTGGAGGCAAAGCTTTAAGAGCTATGGAAATGCAAGTTCCCTGTTTTATAGCATAAGGCAGGGGCATAGCATGTTGTAAATAATGTATTCCTATTTTAGATCTTGAAACCAGTGAAAAACAGCCATTCCAGACAAGAAAATAAACGATGACACGTTTCTAGTAAAACAGAATTTGGCGTTGGTTGTGAGAAAAGCCAATCTTTACTGAATGATGCTTCCAGATTTACTAAACGTTTTTATAGCTTCAAAGTTTAAATGTTGCCGAAGGGCTCTGATGAAGCTCCTGTGTGAAGAAAAGGTGCTTTGGATTGACTTTGGCCAAGGGATGTGTAGTGGACGCAGCTTCACACTGCCCCCTAGTGGGGTTGTGCTCAACTGTTCTCTGCAACTTCTTTCATCCGTCTTTGTCAAACCCAAACATGATCTTGGATACCCAAACATGATCTTGGATTGCACAGCAACACCTTCAAGAAAGGCTTCTGAGGTTAGAGCTATAAAAATTATGCTTCTCAACTCTACGATGTTGCCTCTGCCCTGTATCTCCAAATCTTGACCTGGGTAGCAGGGAAGAGGGCAAACTGTGTAAGAGCGAAATGTTTGGGTCTGGCTGCATCCATGATAGTGTTGAGCAGAGAGACTGTCCTGGGCCTAAAATCAGCGCATAGGAAATTTCCTGGGCCTCAGCTCCCCCACTTCGTCCCTCAAGCTCTCACACAGCCACACCCCGACCCAGGTATAATATGGCAATAAAGATGGTTGGAACCATGTTTTTGCATTCAGTAGTCCATGAGACTATGAAGTTTTCTAGGACAGGCGGGATGGGCATACAGCAGGTTAGACCCAAGGCGACTGCAGTGTTGCTCACTTTCTTCCATTCCTCTCAGGCACCGCCAGTCCACTGATGAGCTGGAGCAGTTAAGAGCTGGCATGTGCCTCTGTCACCAGGTGTGCCGAGGCAGGAGGGCTTTTTCCTCACACTGTTTCTTTGCCTCAGGAGCCTGAGTAGAGACTTAGGCAGAACCAGCTCTGTCCCCACCTAGCACCTCTTTGGAGAATGTTGGCTTCAGACAGCCAAACACCTGCTGGAACGGTTACCTAGACACCAGAACTTCCAGGGGAGTATCTGAAGGAACTGACGGTTTCCAGTCGGGATTAGGAGGCTGGCAAATAGCCTCACCCGAGAGAAGAGAGAAGACCTTAATGGCTTGCTGAGGCATGCTAAGTCAGCTTACATGAGTGGGGCTAGATAGAAAGCCACCAGGGAGCCCATGTCAGTGGGGAGACCTACGTGATTATAAGTCTCTTAAATGACATATAAGCATATAAGCAAAAAAAAGATGAAGCACACTGTTGGTGACATCACTTATCCCAATATTCTATAGTGTTGATTCAGTTGAATTAACTAGTTAAGTGGGTTTGGCTACCTCTTCTACCCCCACCCTCTAAACACCACATGTGCCCCTTCTAGAGTTGTAGCAGAGGATGGTAAGGGATGTGACCCTGCCACAACTCCAGCAAACTCTCTGGGTCCATTGTAGATTTTTGTTTAATTTGCCAGAGATTACATATACTCACTGGAGTAAGAGAAAGAGAAAGTGAAAAAGTCCCCCCCCCCACCCCACATGGGGGACTGTCACACTGTAACCCCTTCTCCTCTATCTCCCCCTCCTCTCGGAAGTTTGGGCACACATGCACATGGACCTGGCATGTGTTTTCAAGCCACCAGGTTGAGACTCTAATTACACAGTTGGCCATGTGGGATCCAGCTGCCTTAACCACCACACCACCGGCTGGCCCCTTCCCTGCCTCTCTATGGAAGCCAACAGACAAGACCAGCTTGACAGCGCTAAGGTGACGAGGGGGTCCCACATCAACTCAGACTTTTTCTTTCATGTTCTCACAGCAAAGTGTCCCTCCACACCATTTAGTGTTGCTGTAAGGGCCTCCAAGAAAAAGCGATGGTTCATAATCATGTTGGCCTTTGTTATTTGCCAAATAACACACTCAGGTAGAACATCCCTATCTGTATCCCCTGCCAAGTCAGGACAGGATCATATTCAAAGTGATGTCCTTTATCTGCTTTGTCTTTTCAGCCTTCATCACTTTCCTGTTACTCTTGGGTCTTCTTTGCCTCCGAGGTTGTGATGCCGAATGCAGGGAGCTGCATCTCCCGGATCAGTCAGACAAGGTGCTGATCTAGTGATCGGAAGTTCAAGCATCACCACTTCTATTTCTCAGTTGCTCTGTGAGATACATTTTTTTTGGTTGTTTCTTTATGTAGTGAGCTTTCTTTCTTTTTAAAATGTATTTATGAATATATGTTTGGCAAAAAAAATTTCCATGACAAAATAGCAATACAGAAAAGGCTTATAAATCCACCTGGAGAACAAAGCCTGAAGCATCCTCGTTGTTTCAGGGTTGTGGTTTGGAGAGCATTCTTTTAAATCATTGCATAGTCAGAAAAGCAATTTAGCCAGAAAAGTTGCTCATGAAATGATGGGTTTTGGTAATCAGGCAACTTGGCTTCATGTCATTTTGTAATGGATTGCAAGGCAATTTGTCTTCTCTGCTTCAAACCATGAAAAGCTTCCTTAGTTATAGGTTTGCAATGAGTAGAATTGCTATATTTAATTAGATAAACATAAAGTGCTCAATCAGGTATTCAAGTTCTCTTAAAATCTACCTAATCAACTAGGGTTGATTCTTGAACAACATGAACTGCATGGGTTCACTTGTACGTAGATCTTATATTTCAATAGATTTATTGTAAAATACAGTATAGTACTGTAAAAGTATTTTCTCTTCCTTATAGTTTTCTTTCTTTCTTTCTTTCTTTTTTTTAAATTTACTAAAGGGTGCATGTGCTTGTTGGAGAGAAACACGGAGAGGAAAAGTGAGAAAGCATCCACTCATGGGGGATGGTCATGCCACAATCTCTTCTCTTCCATCTCTCCATCCTTTTAGGATTTTGGGCAAGCGCACACACATTCCCAGTATCTTCCAAGCCATGGGGTCCTGGACTGAACCCTCGCATTTGGCCATGTGGGATCCACCCACCCCAACCATCACATCACTGGCTGTCCCCCTTGTGGTTTCCTTAATAACATATTCTTTTCTCTAGCTTAGTTTATTGTAAGAATACAGTATATGAAACATATACAAAATATGTATCAATCAACTATTTTTGCTCTTGGTAAGGCTCAAAAGTAGACTACTGGTACCAGCAGTTAGCGTAATGGCTATGTCACTGGACTCCCATGTAGTCGACTGCGGTTCGCGTCCCAGACCTGGTGGCTTAAAACTCCTGTCGGGCGCATGTGTGTGTGTGCCCAAGATCCCGAGAGGAGAACAGAGAAGAAGGGATTGCGGCGTGGCCATCCCCCCAGGGGGTGATTTCTTGCTTTCTGTCTCTTTGTCTCTGTCTGGTGAGCGCACGTGCCCTATAGCAAAAACCTCTCCAAAAAAAAAAAAAAAAAAAAAAAAAAGGAGACTACTAACAGTTATGGTTTTGTGGAGTTGAAGGTTATACACAGATTCTCAACTGTGTGGGAAGTCAGTGCCCCTAACCTATGTATTATTCAAGGGTCAACTGTACATCTTTATTTATTGATTTATTATTATTAGCACTGATGCACTGATGGTATCATACTTGCAGGTTTATGACTGGCATCCTCAGTTCTTGAGCCATCTACTTATGTCCTCATTAGATGATAAACTCCTTCAGGACTTTGGCTGGCACTTGTGTATTCCTACTAAGCACAACCCAGGGGTATGCACACCTTGGACGTTAGTCAATAGCTGATGGGCAACATGAAAATAAAACAAATGAAACAGAGAAGCCACTGCAAACAGGATTGTAGGAAGACCAAACACCACAAAAATATGTTTGGTTCAGGAAGCCACAAGGAAGTAGGGTCTGACCTTTACTGCTGAGACCGAGGCTGGGTTTGCAAAGCACAGCTTTTAGTAGAAGTTAGGAAACTGCCCAGTTAACCAATCCACATAGGCTGCCGGACCTGCCAGTTTGGGCTCTAAAACCCAGTGTAAGCACAGACCAGGGCCTCACTTCTTCCTTGGCTTTTCATGTGCAGTCACACCTAACCTGGATTTCCTAGGGGCAGGCTCTCAGCCTCACTGTCCCTTTGTCTCGCTCACCTCATTTCCCTCACTTACTGAATGAGGGATTTGGGGTATGAGCGTGTTCTCCAAGGGTCTTTCCATCTGTAACATCCAATACCTTGGTATCCCATGTCCTTCCTCCAGAGCCCCTCCTCCCTCTCTGGCATTTAGCCCCCCTCCCCCATCAACTTTTTCCTGTTAACATTCTCTGCAACCAGGTAAAGAAGGCAGTCAATTTATCTGTTAATTAGGGTCTGTCTTGTGAAAATGTTATGGAGCAGCAATTTAAAAATAATGAAGACGTAGTTTCATAGGTTTTCATGTGTTCAGACTTCCTTTATTCTTTCTATAGTACTTTAATTGTCACAAAGCTTCTTTAAACTGACAGGACTCCTTTGAAAAAACTTCAGAAAAAAAGTGCATGCTAAAATATATTTTTGGTAGATTGATTGATTGATGATCAGAGTGTGTGTGTGCTCACCAGGAGAGAGAGAGAGAGAGAGAGAGAGAGAGAGAGAGAGAGAGAGAACAAACACTCCCCATCCCCAAGCAGGTTATGGTCACACCACAATCCTTTTTCCTTCGTATTTCTATCCCATCAAGATTTTGGGCAAACGCACATGAGCCTGGTGTGTTTATCAAGCTGCTGGAACTGTGGTTTGAATCGCAATTGACCGTGTGGGATCTAGTGCCCAGTGCAGTGTTTAATCACTGCACTATGGGGTCACCCTCTTTTTCTTTTAATCACCCCATAATATGACTAATCATTAGGAAAGGGAGAAGTGCCCATAAAAATTGAGTTAGGAAAAGAATGTGGGATCCCATCAGTAAATATAAATGAAAAAATCCACTTCATTTAAAAAAGATTATTACTATCAATAATGCAATCATGAGGATAGTATGTTATTTACTGGAAAGAAAATTATTTGTACGGCCATTGCATTTTTGTACTGAAAAATCACAGAGATGTGATTTGTACCCCAGAAATATGTATAATTATATGTAAAAAAAAAAAGAAGAAAAAAGGAAAGACTTAAGCAGACTTACTAAGTAAAAGGATGACAATCTAATCCATTGCTTCATGTGGTACTTTTTATAGCACCTGCTTAGTTGGGAAATATGTACTATAATTCACCTTCAAGGTCAGGAGAAATACATTTAATCAAATAGCGCTCTTCCCCTCTCTGAATTGCTGATAGTTAATGAATTAATTCTAATGAAGATATTTTTACATGCGCCCGACTCCTTAGCATTTCTGAACCATTTATATATGACATAATACAACGAGTGACATAGGATAGCTTATAATTTCACAGCTGTGTCACTGTCATCCAAAGAGGCTGTGGGAAAAAAAATTATTTGTTTTTTTTCTTTCTTTCTAGAGATTTTTTTGCTATAGAATGCATGTGCTCACTGGAGAGAAAGAGAGACAGAAAGTGAGAAATCACCCCTCGGAGGGGATGGCCACACCACAATCCATTTTCCTCCATTCTCCTCTTGAGATTTTGGGTATGCACGCACATATGCATGGCATAAATTTTAAACCGCCAGGTCCAGGACTTGAACTATGGTTGACTACATGGGAGTCCAGTGATGTAACCATTACACCATCTGCTGGTCCCAGAAATTACTTTTTAAAGTATCTTCTTTGTGCTAGTACTGATCGAATCACTTAGCACTCCTTTGAATGAGATATGATGGCTGTTTTCTTACTGAATAGCAAACTTAGGCTCAAGAACGTTAAGCAACTTGCCGACAGTTCATGTACCACAGAGTTAAATTTCCTTGAACCTTAATGGTGATCTCAGACCTGTAAGACACAGAGGGTGCAACTTACTTTTTAAGTAATTTACAGTAACTTGAAGGTAACTCTGACATCCACTTTTGCTATTACAGCATAGGGTCTTCCTGAATAAAAATTCTGAATTAAAAGTGATGAAATGTAGGAAATGTTACACCCAAGTAGGTCAACTTGACATAGTGAGTGTTTCAAGCTGAAGGAAATGAAGAAAACTGCAGTAGCAGAAAGGTCTCTTTGATGAACTTTTCTTTCTTTCTTCTTCTTATTTTTTTTTTAGAGAGGTTTTTTGCTATAGGGCATGTGCACTCACAGAAAGATGGCCACGCCACAATCCCTTTTCCTGTTGGGATCTTGGGCATGCACGCATACCTGCCCAGCGTGAGTTTAAGCCACTGGGTCTAGGATTTGAACTGTGGTTGACTACATAGGAGTCCAGAGACATAGCCATTATGCCAATTGCTTGTCCCTGCTGAACTTTTCTTTTGAAGACCCTTGTGTCCCAGGTGTCCTGCCTTATGTCTAGAGGGAAGGAATGTTACACAAGGAAGTCAAGGATGATCTGAATGAACAGTCCTTGCTAAGAACCCTCTCCTCAGTTAATTACCATTAGATTATTATCCACCCCTTGCCCCCATTTTTTAGTTTTTTTCCATAGGGTGTGTGTACTCACTGGAGAGAGACAGTGAGAGGGAAAGTGAAAAATCACCCTCAGGGAATGGCCATGCTGCAATCCCTTTTCTTTCATTCTCCTCTCAGGATTTTGGGGACACACACACACATGCCCAATGTGATTTTCAAGCCACTGGATCTGAGACTTGAACCATGGTCAACCACGTGGGAGTCCACATTAACTGCCACACTACCTGCTGGCCTCAAACTTCCTTTCTTTCTCTTTCTTTCTTTCTTTCTTTTTTTCTTTTCTTTTCTTTTCTTTTCTTTTCTTTTCTTTCTTTTTTTTTTTTTTTTTTTTTTTTTTTTTTTTTTTTTTTTTTTTTAACTTTCCAGGGTATATGTACTCACTGGCAAGAGATAGAGAGAGGCAAGTGAGAAAGCATTTTCCATGGGGGATGTTCATGGTGCAATCCCTCCTCCTCCATCTCTGACTTCTTTCAGGATTTGAGGTATACATGATCATGTGCCCAGCATATTTCTCAAGCTGCCTAGTCTGGGACTCAACCATGTGGCCAGTCATGTGGTATCCAGCTTCCATATCCACCATGCCACCGGCTGGCCTCCTACCCACTGTGGCTGGTCTTTCTTCTGTGACTGTTCAGTCTTCATTGAACCTAAGCATAAAAGTATGCATGTTCTCCTGAATCATTAGACCTTCATTTCTGAAGACTCTCATAGCACCTAAAACTTAAATAAATTTGCTATGCTTTTGCCTTGTTCATTTGTCTTTTGTTATAGGAGTGTCAGCCAAGAACCTTGTAGTGGTTGAGGAAGATGTATTACGTTTTTCTGCCCTGCACAAGTTTAAGAAATACACTTTTCTCTGTTTTTTTTTTTTTTTTTTTGGAGGGGGGTGCTATTTCTGCTATAGAGTGTGTACACTCACTGGAGAGACAGAGAGACAGAAATGGAGAAATCATCCCCCAGGGGTCGACCCTGTCCTCCATTCTCCTCCTGGGATCTCAGGCATACATGCACCAGTGTGAGTTTCAGGCCACCGGGTCCAGTACTGTGATCGGCCCCATTGGAGTCCAGCGATGTAACCACTATGCCTTCTGTTGGCTCCAAGAAATACTTTCAAATCCATTCTTTCAATGAATTTCACTTTCTTTAAAGATAGCTTCCTCTAAAAGTCTCAAATGTGGACATTCTTCCTAGACAGATGACACTAGGGAGGGAGAAAGGTGCTTGCCATCATTTCTAGGAAAGAATGTGGAATTACTAAAAAGTATCTACACTGTGATAGTGTATTTTATATTCAGAAAATGTTTAAAAGTCTTTCTTTTCCTTTAAAATTTTGCCAAAGGGCATGTGCAGTCTCTGGAGAGAGACAGAGGGAGAAAGAGAGGAAGGAAAAGGAGAAAGCATCCCCCATGGGGCATGGTCACCTTGCAATCGCTTCTCCTCCATCTCTTCCTCCTTTTGAGATTTTGGACATGCATACACATGTGCCCAGCATGTTTTTTTTTTGTTTGTTTGTTTGTTTGTTTTTTTTGTTTTTTGTTTTGTTTTGTTTTGAGAGGTTTTTGCTATAGGGTGCATGCGCTCGCCAGACAGACAGAGAGAGACAGAGAGACAGAAAGCGAGAAATCACCCCCCCCCCCCCGGGGGGGATGGCCACGCCGCAATCCCTTCTCCTCCATTCTCCTCCCGGGATCTTGGGCACGCACGCACACGCACCCGGCATGAGTTTAAGCCACCGGGTCCGGGACTCGAACCGCGGTCGACTACGTGGGAGTCCAGTGACATAGCCATTACGCTAACTGCTGGCCCAGCATGTTTTGTAAGCCATCAGGTCTGGGACTCAACCATAGAAGCAGCCATGTGGGATCCAGCTGCCTGAACAGACACATAAGGGGCTGTTTGCTTGTTTGTTTTTAGAGATTTTTGCCTTAGGGCATGTGCTCTGGCCAGAGAGAGAGAGAGAGAGAGAGAGAGAGAAAGAGAGAAAGTGAGAACTCACCCTGCCCCCTTCCAGGGGATGGCCATGCCGCAATTCCTCTCCATTCTCTTTCCAGGATCTTAGGCACACATGCACATACACCCAGTGTGTTTCAAGCCACTGGGTCCAAGTGAACCACAGTTGGCCATGTGGGAGTCCATTAAATATAACCACTACGCCATCTGCTGGTCCCACCCAAGGCTGTTTCTAATAGCACATTTGTGTACCTCCATGCCACATCCTTTCTTTCCTTACAGGTGTAAGAAAACAGCATTAATTTTTAGAGAAATCTAGGTCTAGATTTATATATACATGCAAATACCCCACATCCATTTTATTTGATGATAATAATTGCAACATTTATATCTTCCCTACAACATTCATGAAATATGCAAGTCAAATAATTATCAATGGTGATGGGGTTCCAGTGTGGCACAGTGGCATACTGAACTTCATCAGCTGAAGGAATTTGAGAAAACAGTGGAAGCAGGAAGGTCTCTCTCACCTCCTGTCCTTCTCCCTTGACGCAGGTCACAAGACCCTCAAGTGAGAGGTGCCCTCCTTATATTCAGAGGAAAGGAAGATCCTTATATCTAAAGACACACATTCACAGAGAAGAACGTGAGAAAACAGGTTAAGTTCCCTTGAGAAGTCCCCAGTTTATTACCATTAAGGCACACCCCCTTATCCAATCACGCTTCTCCGCAGCTACCTACTTTATCAACTCTAGCTAAAGAATACTTTAGCTTACCATTTTTCTGGAGTCTTCCTTTTCTTACAAAGGCTGCTATGTCACATTAAATACATTTGTATGTTAGTTTGTGTCCTTACAGGGGCCTTAGCCAAGAACCTAGGATAGGTGAAGAAAAGATATTTTTCCTACTCCCAAATGATGAACATGACTTGTTTCTCCTGCAAAGGTGAAATATATTTCATTTTTGCAGTCTAAAGTTCTGTTCCAATCACTGGAAGTGTGTTTCATATCATTCAGATGGTGCTAATTTTTCCAGAAGAGTTAGTGAAATGAAAAAGTTCAGAAATTAAAATAAAAATTAATGGGAATTTTGCTTTTAATTAATCACATCGGCAAATCAGTGCTTTATATCAAAGTATTATGTAACGAGCTTTTAAATCATGTTACCAAGAATTTCTGTGTAAAACATTTCCATATGGTAAGAGTCTGTAAAATTTTATAACACATTCACAAATCATTGTGACAAGGAACACTGGTGTTAATTTTTAAAAGTCAATGTCATTTTCCCAATATAATTTTATGACTTTATTTCCTTGTGCCTTGAAACTAGAAAAAGAAAACCACGTGCCTTCTTAAAAACCAAAAATAGTACATAATCATTAACATAAGTGAACAGACTATGCGGTTCGCATGTATTTAAGGTGTGTTTTAATACATTCTTAAACCTAAAGTGAAGCCTATAACCTTTGTCTATTATTATGACACTCACTTTATTTCTCTTGTGGTACTTAACATAGTTTGTGTATATTTTGCATATTTATTTGTTCATTTAGTCTTTCCTTGACTTCCCAACTACAAAGTAAAATGGCTCAGGAAGATAAAAATTCTCCAGGTGTTTCAAGTAGAAAGGCATGTAAATCAGGGAATCCGATGACGACAAAAATGTTGGAAGGGTGGGAGGAAAATGAATGTAAGTATTCCACTAGCTTCAAAAGGGTCAGGAAATTCGGGAACCACAGGCAACCACTGGTTATAAGCATAATTGTGTGAAGTTCTGAAGTCAGTAATTATAGAAACTCCTTTAACTGCTGAAAAACCTCACATCTACAAAAGCCTGGACACCTGCTCAGTAACAAGCTGGTTTCTGGATGTCTCTCAAATTTTGTGAGAATGCTTTTCATCGGCAGAATCTAATCTAGAACCCTCCTGACAAAGGATTCGAGAAGATGGAATTCTTGAGTTTCCAGTTCCTGGGATAGAGCGCAGTACACAAAGAGGAGTGGGTGTCGCTGGGCCACCCAGATCATTCATCCCAAATTCCAAGCTGGGGGAGCCACTAGGTGGCATAGTAGTTAAGGCACTAGACTCCCACTTAATTGACCATGGTTCAAGTCCCGGACCCAGCGGTTTAAACTCCCACTGGGCACATGTGCATGTGTGCTCAAAGTCTTGAGAGGAGAATGGAGGAGAAAGAATTGTAGTGTGGTCATCGTCATCCCCCTGGGGGTGATTTCTCACTTTCTTTCTCTCTCTGTCTCTCTAGTGAGTGCACGCACTCTATAGCAAAAATCTCTTTCTAAAAAAAATAAAATAAAAAAGTGCAAATGAGAAGAATCCATGTCTCTTCTTCTTCCTCTTCCTCTCCTTCTCCTTCTTCTTTTTAAATAAGTAATTTTTTTTTGGAGAGGTTTTTGCTATAGGGCGCATGTGCTCACCAGACAGACAGACAGAGAGACAGAAAGCGAGAAATCACCCCCCAGGGGGAATAGCCATGCCGCAATCCCTTCTCCTCCATTCTCCTCTCAGGATCTTGGGCACGCACGCACATGCGCCCGGCGTGAATTTAAGCCACTGGGTCCGAGACATGAACTGTGATCAACTACATGGGAGTCCAGCGACATAGCCATTACGCTAACTGCTGGTCCCAATAAAGAAGTTATTTTAAATGTTCAGTTTTAATTTCCATTATTGTATAGTTGGCCATGTGGGACCCAGTGCCTTAACCACCACATCACCTGATGGCCCAAGAATGATTGTATTTTTCTAAAACAAAAGCTTAGTGAGAGGAGTAGCTTTTCTATGTTTTTGGAAATCTTTTTACTGTCTGGCATCATAGATAATAGTTTCCCTCTGCTCATTTAAAAAAAAAAAAAAAAAAAAAGGACCAGCAGTTAGCGTAATGGCTATGTCGCTGGACTCCCACATAGTCAACCGCGGTTCGAGTCCTGGACCTGATAGCTTAAACTCACGCCAGGCGCGTGTGCGTGCGTGCCCAAGATCCCGAGAGGAGAATGGAGGAGAAGGGATTGCAGCATGGCCAATCCCCCGGGGGGTGATTTCTCGCTTTCTGTCTCTCTGTCTCTGTCTGTCTGGCGAGCGCATGTGCCCTATAGCAAAAAAAAAAAAAAAAAAAAAAAAAAAAACAAACTCTCCCCCCCCCAAAAAAAAAAAAGAGTGAAAGATGATGAAAATGACGTTTTGGTATTATTATGGAAATAATTCAGCCCTTGAAGCTCCACTAACAATTTCTCAGGACACTCAGAGTTGCTGGGCCCCCCCTTTGTTAACCACTGTATAATCATATCCCTAGTCATTCACATCCTTATCTGACACATGATAAATACATAGAAGATCATTTGTTCAGTGAATTAATGAGTAAAAGCATGTTGTAGTCTTGAACTGTACAGTATACAACCCCCAGAAGCAATAATAACTTGTACAGATTTTCAAAGGAATATTCTCTCGTATTCATTCTCTGTCCTTCCTATAATTTTGTTGCCAGAAGACAGGAAGTGGCACATGAGGTCACATTTGAGAAGGGCCACAATTTGATCCAGACCAGCCTAAGGCAAAATGGTGAACTGGATGAAGTATGTATGCAGTGTCCCCAGTTCCTTGTCATCGAGTCAGAGAATCCTAACGAGACGGCGTCTCCAAGTTCACTATCTCCTAGTACTGGAGGCACAGCTTTACAAAGCTCTGTGCTTCCAAATGGACAGCATGTACTCCCGAGGGGCATCCGGGAGGCTGTGCAGAGGATACAAAGCTGTGAATCAATCCTGGACTATTGATTTCACATGGCGAGACTGGGGATAACACGAAATATAACAAATTATGCTAAAACAAAGAGACGATAGGAAATGCATGACAAATTGCACTATACGTCTCAGCTGAGCCCCTCTTTCTGCCATGTGACTTGCAGAGCAGTTGCGTAGTCAGAGTGCCCATTTCTGTGCCCACTGATCTGGGATTTAGCCATGTGATATGTTCTAGACAACAGGAAGGGGGCAGAAATGACAGTGACCTCCTTTGGCTTTCTGAGGTATCTTGTGTGCCTGACTGCCCTCTTACAATCTATCTGTGAGAAGATCCAGGTGGTCACTGGTCACAGAGAACCAGGAAATGTGGGGCAGACATGGACCCAACCCAAGTCCTCGAGCTGCACCAAGCAAACCCAAAGAACCAAGGGAAACTTACTGTTTTAGCCATTGAGATTTGGATTTTGCTTTTTAAGCATCACGGAGTAAAGCAGAAATTAGTACTTTGAAGTACAGAAGTAGAGTGTTTTTGTAACAGATTGATTGATTGATTGACTGCCAGAGGGAGAGAGAGAGAGAGAGAAAGCACTCCCCAATGAGGCACTGTCACACTTCAATCCTTTTTCTCTCCTTTCTCCATCTTGTCAGGATTTGGGACATGCACATGCATGTACCTGGTGTGTTCTTTAAACCACCAGGGCTGGGGTTTTTACCATGCTTAGCCATGAAGGATCGATGTGAGCTCTCTCCACACAGCACTTAACTACTATGCTATAGGACTGGTGCTAGATAATCAACTGGGAGCACTGAGTATGAGACCACCTGCTGGGAAATAAGGAGACTATTAAAGGGACTGTAAAAATAGTGACCTATGTTATGTGGCTAGCAAACCATTTGTAAAATTGTCTTCTGTAGTAACACAGAAAATATTAATATTTCATAATAACTTGTGATGTTTGATGAGACACTTTTGAGGCAAAATGTTGATAAAACAAGCTGGCTTCTTTGATAAAGTATTATAAGAGTAAGATGAACTCAGGACCAACAGTTAGCGTAATGACTATGTCACTGGACTCCCATGGTGGCTTAAAACTCACGCCGGGCTCATGTCCATGCATGCCCAAGATCCTGAGAGGAGAATGGAGGAGAAGGGATTGCGGCATGGCCATCCCCCCTGGGGGGGTGATTTTTTGCTTTCTGTCTCTCTGTCTGGCAAGTGCATGTGCCCTATGGCAAAAACCTCTCAAAAAAAAAAAAAAAAAAAAAGAGTAAGATGAACTCTGAAACAGCTAAAATGGAAACAGAAGAGAGTGCAGAAACTCTGAAGTTGTGGAGTTGGCAAAAGAAACTGCTTCTTATCAAGTCTAACATGCAGCCATTAAGACACCGCATCAAGAAAAGATCTAATCCAGGTCACTGTCATTAAAATATAACCTTGAGACAAACACTAATCAAGCTCCCAGTATTCATAACTTTTGGAGGACTTCTGAAAGGATTAAAATGGCCCCATGAGAATGTTCTGGCTGGTAAAGTGCTTCTACACAAATTAGGGGTATGGCTCCTCAGTCCTGTTCAGTTCAAAGGACTTCTTTAAGTTTACAGAAAGACATTCTAAAAAGAATGATGCTTATGGCTTAGGTACATAACATTGATTGAAATCTACTGTATAGAAAACTTTCAAAGCTTCTGAGATAATCATATTGGTGAAAGTGTTCACAGCCCTATTGGGAAGACACTGAGACTGGGTATAAAAGGATGAAGGGGAACCAGCAGCATATAGACAGGAATAGGCAGGGAGCTGTTCAGTCACCAGGAAGGACACAGTCACTAGAGTCCTCTTAAGATGCGGCCATGAAAGATGATGAGAGTAAGGACACCATAGTGGGTGCAGCCGAGAGCAGTGGAGAACAAGGTACCAAGGGCTGCTCCCAGGAACAGAACTGGACCTTATCAAGGAATGCTCCTATACCTAGGACCTGGCAATCTTTGCCCAATGAGGGATGTTAGGAAGTGTAATAGAGGGCCAGCCAGGTGGTATTGTGGTTAAAGTGGCTGGATCCCATAAGACTGACTGTGTATTTGAGTACTAGACCCAACAGCTTACAAAGCATGCTGGGCACGCAAGTGCGTGTACCCAAAACTCCAAGAGGAGAGAGGAGGAAAAGGAACCGCAATGTGGTCATCCCCTCTGGAGGGTGATTTCTCATTTTCTCTCTCCCACATGCCCTGTAGGGGGGAAAAAAGTGCAGTAGATTACCAAGTGCTATGCTTCTCCTATTTTTGACTTTTCTAAGTGGGAATGTTTTTTAAATTTTTAAAATTAATGGTGCCCTTTTTTTTCTTTATTGGCAGAGTATGTGTGTACTTGGCAATGAGAGATAGAGAGATGGGGGTGGGGGGCAGGAGGGTGGAGATGGAGAGGGAGAAAGCACCACACAATGGAGTGCGGTCACATTGCAATCCCTTCTCTTCTGGTTCTCCATCCCATCAGAAGTTTGGGCACTTACCTGGCATGTTGTTCAAGCCACCGGGGGCAGGATTTGAACTGTGATCGATCATGTGGGATCCAACTTCCTTAACCATTAGGCAATCAGGCCACTAAGCCTGCCTCTCACTAATTTTAAAGAATAAACATGAGACTTCAGGAAAATACAAACTTTGTTGGGGGGGGGGTCTCTTGAGACTGCACCTTCTGACATTGGGGGCCACTGGTCACTACTACTCCTACAAGGTGTTTTTCAGGGAATCATTTGAAAAACACAGCCTAGTTCAGTGACCCAGACCAGATTCAGGAAGCCTGGAGACCGCTGCTGGTGCCACCAATTATCACCAGCTGTGTGATGTTTTGGGCCTGTTCCCAGCTTTCTATGTACCCATTTTATTTCCTTATAAATTATATCTTGTCTCTACTTCATAGGATTCACAGAATTTGGGGAGATAAAAGTAAGAAAATAATGAATTTGAAAACAGTACTGTGCTACGTAATTAGGGGCACTATTTTTATTATGGGATCTCTGCTGGATTTCATGCACTGTCTGTGTGAATTTTTCAGGGACAGGACTCAGACTGTGAGAGGTAGATGCGTCCACTCTCAGCCTTGAGCAGCTCCTACTCGCTCTCCACCTCTCACCCCTAAAGTGCTGGACAGTGCTTCGTGCTTCATTTCCTTTGGTTTGCTCCTGTTAACATTTTCTCTCTCCTTGTCTCTTAAGGCCCTGTTGAACTGGCTCAATTTTCCAACACAGGAGTAGCCAAAAGTGTTATTGGTAATTTGGCATTTAAACTTGGACTTTCATAAGGAAACCCAAGAAGTGAGTAATGGGGAAAAGTAAAGGCCCAGTTCTCTGCTGGGTTAAAAGGCCTAAAAAATTGTCCTCAGAGGAGTTGAGGGTGGTGCAGCAGTGACACGACACTCTGTGAGGCTGACTATGAGCAAAGGTTCTGGGTTTGCACCTGGAGGGCTCCCTGAACACACTGGGCATGTGTGTGCCCATGATCTGGGGCTGGCTGGAGCTGGGGGTGCATCATCGTGTGGGAACTCTGTTGGGGATGCTGTCTGTCTGTCTTGTTCTCTCTCTGTCTCTCTCACTCCAGGAAAAATGGAATAACTTAGGGAAAAAAAAGTCTCTTCAGAGTTCAGCTGGTCCACAAGTAGGTCCTGATGGGAGCCAAAAGAATTATATATCTCCAGGAGAGAAAGAACAGAGACTAACAAGTTCCTTTGTTCTTACTACAAAAAAAAAAATTAATGTTGGAGTCCTTACAGAGAATAAAACATAGATTGTTTAGCTTATTAAGTTATTATCCATTTTGGAAATGATCCCCACCTGCTTATAAATGTGACAAAGGCTTACAGAATCAAAATTAACCTTTGAATGAAAGGCCACCAAAAGCTTTTTTATGTCTAAGGGAATGGAGATTTTGCAATCTGCCTACATTGAACTAGTCTTGGCTGAATAAATATAGTGTATAATTTCTGAAGAGAAAAGTAACAGTTAGAATTCTAAGATGATGTTGTTAAAACTTCAGCAAAGTTATATATAATATCTTCTAGGATAAATATAATCTAAAATGTTATGATTTGAAATAAATATCTGGATTAAACCATATTTCCTTATAATTTCAAAAATACCAAAACAAATATCATATAGATATTATTGGTAAATGTCTTCAGTAGTTTCAAATCATTGTTAGCTGAGCAAGCAACAGTTTTCCATATTTATTAAAAGGCCCCACTGATACATTAGCTAAAACTTTTCTCTCTTTTGGGCTAAATATGTTTTTTTTTTTTTAATGTTATGCAAACTTGAGCTGTTGACATGTAACTGAAGTTATGATGGGGACTTCGTCTTATCCTGGAAAGATTTCTCAGGAAAAACAGTAAATGAGGTACACCTTTTTCCCCCCCAAACCTAAAATGGCATTGACTACAAAGAGAAAGAGACTTGGAAGAGAGAGTAATGCACAAGAAGTTGTAATAAATGCCGGAAGATGGGAAAGGGAAGAAGTGGTTATCAAATTGAGCCCAGCAGAGTGACGACTCAAGTACCTGCGAGGGCCAGGCTGACCGGCCGGCTCACCAGGCAGAGCCCAGAGAAATAGCTCTGGGAACATCAGGCACAGAAAGGTGGGAAGGGACACGGAAGGGGGCCGAGGGCAGAGCAGGGGGCCGAGGCCAAAGCAGGGGGCTGGCTGAGAGAGTAGCTGCTTCCCTGATGCCTTACAGCATGGCTATCGTCTTTCTTCTCTAACCCATCCACCCAACACACCCCTCTACTGGTAATCTGAGGTCCGCTCTGGACGATCTGAGGACTTGAGGCACCAGGCACAGTGAGGGGTGGCCCAGGGAACTGGGCCTAGGCGGAAGATGGAGTGAACTCTTCGTGTTGAATGGTGGACTCCCAAGGCACCTTCCTTAGCCCTGCTTCTGGAATGTTGGCAGCAAGTTAGATTGACGATTGTTAAGATCTCAGAGAAACAGTCTCCAGATAACTGCACATGTCATGTGTGTGTGCTTGATCCATCACCAGTGGGCTCACGCCGCCCCTCCCCAAAGGAACTCAGTCACATGTTTAGCACCCCGCTTTCAAATAGGACAGACAGGCAAGGTTGTCAGACTCTGGACAAAGTCTCCTGCCTAAAAGAGACAGACCAAAATAAGCACCTGCAAGAAAGGATCACAGAGGAAAATGGGAAATTGCAAAGAACAGGGGAAAATTCGAAATATACGCATTATCATCATCAGAAAGAGGAAAGCTTTATACCCATGAAATAATCACAGGGCACTGTAAAAGAGAAACCGCCAGTGACAAGAAACACTTCTTGGGTTCAGCCATGTTGGTGCAAGGGGTAGGGCACCACCGCAAAAGGCTGGTGGCACGTGGGAGGCCTGGAACCCAGGCCAACCTAAACAGGCCAGGCCTGATGGGTCACACCCGTGATCCTTGCTAACAGACATGCTGGGGTGGGGAATCATGACACGATGAGATTCTATCAAAAACACCTACTTCTCACTCTCTCATAAAAACAGTAAATAAAAGAAAAAGAAGAAAGAAAAGAAAAAAATATTTTGGAAAATGAAATTAAAGTAACTAGCATTGAAAACATTTAATAATTAGCTGGAAGATATAGTCAGGAAATCTTCCAGAAAGCAGAGCAAAGAGACAGGAAATAAGAAACAAACGAACAAAGGAAAATCGGGGTGAGAAAAATTGGAAATCAGTTGAAATCAGCAAGGGATGTTCTGAGTTGAGAACTCTGCAGCAGCCCATCTAGAAACAGAAGAATGAGTTTCCGTGATTTATGCTAAAGAGTCCCTTGGGGGAACCAGCAGTTAGCGTAATGGCTATGTCGCTGGACTCCCATGTAGTCGACCGAGGTTCACGTCCCGGACCCGGTGGCCAAAAACTCACGCCGGGCGCATGTGCGTGCGTGCCCAAGATCCCGAGAGGAGAATGGAGGAGAAGGGATTGCAGCGTGACCATCCCCCCTGGGGGGTGATTTCTTGCTTTCTGTCTCTCTGTCTCTCCCTGTCTGTCTGGTGAGCGCACACACCCTATAGTGAAAACCTCTCCAAAAAAAAAAAAAAAAAGGAGTCCCTTGGGAGGATGCAGGAAAAGCCTTGGAGAAGTTAGATTAAGTATACAAGAACCAAACACCTGAAAATAGGAGACTTGGAGGAATTCATTTTCCATAACTCCCTTAGCAGTAAAAGGAGAGAAACTCCCCTCTGAAAACCTGGACCCCGAACTCCTACCCACAGTGGAGGAGGGAAACTATCACAGAGCTGACACACGCCATAGAGAAGTGCGGGAGTACACAGCTACAGAAACATGCTCCAAAGAAATAGGAAGAAATGAGTATATCACTAGATGACTAAAAGTCAAGGCAGAGCCCCAAGAAATAGGATAAAAACAGAAAATACCTTCCCCTCAAAGGATCATAACAATGCATGAAAGACAAGGATCACAGAAATGTCAGAAAAACAATCAGAATATTCATTGTAACAAAACTCAGTATGATGCAAGAGAAAACAGACAACTAATTCCCTGAGATGAGAAAAATCCTCCCATGACTTGAAGTAGGAACTCCATAAAGAAAGAGACACACGAAAAAGAACCAAACAAGATCTCTGGAGAGAAAGAATATGATGCAGGAAATCAAAACCTCCCTCAAAAGTAACATCAGCAGATTAGACTATGCAGAACAAAGAATCTCTGACCTTGAAGACTAAGCCTCTGATGTAGTCCAAGTGACCAAAAAGAATAGAAGAATAACCATTAAAAATGAGGACAAGAGGCCAGCATCTGGCATGGGGGTTAAGGTGTGGGACTTCCACATGGCAGACCATGGTTTGAGTCCTGGACCTGGCAGCCTGAAGAATCACATTGGACTGTGTGTGTGCGTGCCCAAAATTCCAAGAGGAGAACAGGGGAGAAGGGACTGCGGCATGACCATCCCCTGAGGGGTAATTTCTCATTTTCCCTCTCTACCTTTCTCTGGCAAGCACATATGCCCTATGACAAAAATCTAAAACAAACAAAAACCAAATGGGGACAACATACAGGAATTCCTAGACACAATTAAATGGCCTAATGGCCAAATATCTGCGTAACAGATATTTGAAAGTGAAGAAAGTAACAGATATTTGAAATCTGCGTAACAAGCAAGTGAAGAGACAGGTAAAGGTATAGAAAACATCTTCATAATATATTAGCGGAAAACTTTCCAAATTTAGAGAGGCATGCAGACATGAAAATCCAAGAAATACAAAGGACACCAAATAGATATAACAGAAGAAGATTCTCTTATGTTTAAGAGGTATATCATAGCCAAATTGGTATATCATAGCCAAATTGGTAAAAAACAAAGACAATTTCTAAAAATGGCAAGTGAGAAACATCAAGTTATTAACAAAGATTGCCCTAGCATTGGATCTCAGCTGAAACAGTGTAGGCAAGGAAAGAATTGGAAGACACATTTGAAACTCGGAGAGAAAAGCAATTTCAGCCAAGAATATTATATCCAGCAAGATTATCCTTCAAATAGGAAGGAGAAATATAATTATTTCCAGATAAGCAAATGCTGAAAGAGTTCACCAAAATGAAACCAACTCTTCAGGAAATACTTAAGGGACTTCTACACCAGGAAAACTAAAGGGAAACAAAGAGTAAGAGAATACAAAACAACTAGGAAACAAAACAAAACAAAACAAAGTAGGTAAGTTCACACATATTGAAAATAACATTTAATGCGAGGATTAAATTTCCCAACTAAAAGGGTAAAAATGCAGATTCAACTATTTTACACATAAGCAGTTTTAAATACAAATTGGCCAACTATATGATAGTTGTTTCCAGAGGTTTCAGTTTATATCAGGTTATATTTATCATAACCATTACTCATTGTATGAAACTAGATAATTGAGGAAAAGTCCAAAATGTTATAGCTTAGTCTTTCTTTGAAATGAGTAATAAAAAAAAAAAAACTAAAATCAAGAGTTTTGTAAAGCCTATAAATCACCAAATCACTAGCTTTGCCATGTCTTCACTTTCAAATATCTTTTCCCAATTTTGTGGTGATTTTGCTCTTTTGAGAACTTATTTTCTTTATCCACAGTATTGTACTATGGTTTTCCAAGAATTCACAGTGTGAGTGAAAGTAAGTCCTTTTTTTTCTATCTCTTCCTAATGAGCTGTTGTTATGTACAATTTTACCTATCTCTAACTGGATCAATGATTGATACACACGTATTTTTTTTAGATTATGATCTCTTATCTCCCACAGCCTTCTGGACATGGAAATTACAAATTCTTCTTTCCTTGGCTATATTAAGATCCCTCTTGTTAATTCATGAGATCTTTTGTTGCCTGACTTTTAATCAATATGTTTTTCTTTAGAATTGTATCTCACAGTACAGAGTGTAGTAGACAATTCAGTATGTACTTGCAGAATAACCATTGGAGCCAGTTTAGATTATGTTCACAAAATAATGTTACATGTTGAAAGTAGTGAATATGTTTTTATCATTGATTTGCTTAGTATACCACATGTGCATGCTTTTAAAGATCATTCAGTTTCCTACAAAGACATGTATGATTATATGTAAATCATAAGTTATAATAAATATTTAAGGAGAAAAACACCATACACACATTAAGACCTCTCCCAGGCCAGTTGGTGGTGTGGTGGTTGATGTGGGTGGACCCTGCATGGCTGACTGAGCAGTTCAAGTCCTGAACCCACTGGCTTGAAAAACATGTGCACTCATGCCCAAAATCCTGAGCGGAGAATAGAGGAGAAGGGAGTGCGACATGGCCATCCCTTGGGGGGAGATTTCTCACATTCCCTCTTTGTCTCTCTCTCTCTCTAGAGAGTGCATGTACCCTATAGGAAAAACAAAAACAAAACCACTCTCCCTACCATACCTCAACGAGGCCATGAGAGAGAAAATGGCAAGAATTCCAATGACCTCATAAGAAAACTTTAAACTCGGGGTAAGTAAGAACTTAAGATCATTCATAAAAGTATAGGAAAAAGACAACTTCCATGTAAAGTTTTCTCATCTTTTAGTTGGTATATGCTATGTGGGCTTAAAAATGCATATTATGCATTAGCGTGTATTGTTAGAGTAGCTCATGTATATTTTATCTATATTTGGTATTTATATAGGAAGGTACTTCAAAAAGTTTATAGAGAAATGGAATTAAGCTACAAGTTCATTTTGGTGTCCCCAATTTTGATATATCCATGCATAATGTTTTCATAATATTCATTTCCCATAAAGTTTTTGAAGACCTTTCATACATTGTATATACATATTTAATGCTTTTTTGACTTGTAATATTCAAAGTCCATTAATCCTCTATAACATTAGGCTTCAAAGCAATCTTAGAAACTGACAGGAAAGGTCTAGGCACGTACAAAGGCCAGGCATGAAATCAACATGAAATACTCACTGTATATGAGGAATTTCACTATAATTTAGGCTAATTTGTCAGAATAAGTTCAAACCAATGTCAGAAAAGACACCCTACACATTTCCTTTGTTTCTTGTTCACAGAAATTTATGTCTGTGATCAGAAGGGAAAAAAAGAAGCAATAAGCCCGGGAGCCTTTAGCAAGTTCCCTTTCCTTGAGGACCATCTGGCTGAAGGTTTAAGGAGGTCAACTGCAAGCTCAGCTCCCCAGAATAAAGATCTGTCTTGGGGAGTCTCTGGAATTTTGAGAAAGGCTCTGAACTCTCAGCGTGGATTTCAGAATTAACCAGTTTCCATTTCTCACCCCAAATCACCATGACGATGATCATGGCCACGTTATGAGCAGCATATGTCATCCAGCTCCCTGATCAGTGCTGGAACAAAGAGGGACATTTAAGGAAAATGTCTGCAAAGTGGAGTATAAGAAGAGCAACTCCATCGGAGCCTTGTGATAATAGAATTCTTTTCTACAATCACTTGGAGCCACAAGTTTTTCAGAAGGATGAGAGATAGGGGATGTTATTCTTAAAGAGTAGCTTGTGTGCAGCTAATGACCCCAGATGGGGTCCCACAGGTAGTAACTGCTCCTCGAGCTCTCCTTGCAGATTAGAGGGCTGCTGAGTGAGCGTTGCGAGCAGCTCCTCCTGGTCCATTTGGGCTCTTCCAAATTACTTGGCATCTGCATTAATTTAAAAAGAAACATCATTGGGAGCAGCTATTAATATAGAAAATAACATTAACTTTAAATTGTGGCCCCAGAGAGCGGGGCAATGAAATCTTTTTACAGGTGTTCATTAATTTTTCATTTTCTGTAACACGGGTGAGGGCTTTAAAACACATAAAAATTAAGTAGGTTTGCTTTTCCAACTGTTTTATGCTAGGAAGCTGGGTTGTCCCAGGAAGCACCCCTCAGTCCTAACCCTTTCTTCTGTCTTACTTACTTTCGCTTTCTTCCTTCTAACTCTAGGGCATTCGAGTGTGACAGAAAGAACATCAGATGAAATCTGTGAAGACTTCCCTCTCATCTAACTCTGCCACTTATTAGCTAGATAACCTTGGGCAAGTCACCTAGCCTCTCTGAAACTTCGTTTCTTCATCTGTAACATGAAAGTGATGATACTTGCCCTCCCTTTCGCTCTAAGCAGGGAAATGAAAGTGCTTTATACACTTCAGTGATATGAATTTATAACATTCCAAAAAACTAAGTATGAAAGATGGCACTTAATTCATTAAAGAAAAGAAGTTCGACAAAATTCGAAATCATTTTAAGATGTGGTTTTCTCTTTAGAGCTCAATCACACTTCTTCACAGATCTGGAGTTACAAATTATCCTTATGGAACCAAGAAGGAGATAATTCCAGAGACAACATTTTTTCAAGGATATTCATCGGTCCATTTAGATATAGAACACTCACGAAAAAGATCTCTGTCAGCAGAATGGTTCACAGACTAAAAGTCATAATCGTCTTTAACTTTTAGCTATTATTCTGCTGAGAAAGAAAGTCGTGTTGCAGGGGGGTTTATTAGCTCTCTGTCTGCCAATGACTTTGCTTGGGGACTCCCTTAGTGCAAATTAAATGCATACAGAGTCCTTATTTAGCAGAATAAAGTATATTTCATCTTGAAAGTTCCAGAGTTTTCCCCTGACCTGGTCAATGTGATGTAACATTGTCCCCAGTGCCACTTCATAGACTATCTCGCTCCCTTTTCCTTACCAGCCCATCAGTAGCCACTGACATGGCAGGATCTGGGATGCCTTTGGAAACCAAAGCCACTGGACTCCTTCCTTCCAAAGTTCCTCCATATCTTTATTCTTCTAAATCTTCTTAGGCCGAGTTAGCATATGTTAGGCCGAGTTAGCATAATCCCCATGCTAGGGCTGTTAGGCCGAATTAGCATAGGCCGAGTTAGCATCATCACTGCCATGTCAGGGCTTCCAGGATGGGGCCCCCTAGGAGCCCCGGAACTCGTAAATAAGCAGAAGACAGGCGGGCCTGGTGGCGCCAGGACAAGGTTAACCTAACTTTAACTGAGAGTCCTTATCTAGACTCAAGCAGACGGTGACAGCTGGACCCTAACTTCACATACCCCCTCCCTTGTGTGCTGCATACTATGAAAAGTTACTGACAGTATATCCTTTATTGCCTCCTGAGCTGTAAAAGGCCCCTCTATCCTAGGTTCAAGGTCCTTGTTGCAACCCGCTGAATTGGGCAGAAACTCGGACCCCAGCTAGCTGGAAAAATAAATGCCTTTTATGCAGTTGCTTTGTCGTTGTCTTCTCTGCGCCACTACTAGTTAGATCGATCTTTGAACCCTAACAATCTGTATTAACAATTCTCTCCCCTCTAGTCTCTGCTGGACCTAGAAGAGTGTTGGTCATATAAGAGATACTCGTCAAACCTTCACTGATTGAGTACTGAGGAATATTATCTTGTGTACAGAAGGTTATGTGAGCTTGAGTCAAGAGGGAGGATTTTGGCACAGGTGTGTGTCATCTGTCTATAAATAGAAGCTGTGCCTGCGGGTACAAATTATCATATTTTAATATGCCTAAATGCTGTTAACAAGCTAACAGTTGCAGTTCATTTGAGAATAGACCACTGATAATCTCGTAGAGGAAGAATGTGTCCAGCTAAGCTGCTGCTCAGCGCCTTCCCACAGCTTAGAAACAGGACGGGGGCAGTCTGAAATGATGAAGAAGGCCTTTTATTGTCCCAGTTTTGCCACAAGCTGCTTGAGTGACTGTGGGTAAATTGCTTTATCTCCCGAAGATGCAATTAAATTCTTCATCTAAAAGTGAGCAGATGAAATCAATTGATCGGCAGGGTCCTATTAAGTTCTGGCATTGAGCTGGGAGTCTCTGAATCCATTCAGGATGTGTGGAAGTTAGCTCAAAAGTGGTAAGAGGAGTGGTCCTTACACAGGTCAGTGAGCTCTGGGAACCTGACTGGCTGGGTGCCGTGAGTTAAAACGGGAATTGGTAAAGGTATGGGATTGTACCGACCATTATGGAGCTGTCTCTATTTCTAGATACACCATTAATATCACAAGTGTCCAGTGTGGCATTTTCAATAAGTAAAAAGCAGTAAAAATCTCTTATTCTAGGAACACAAATAAAATATGGAGGTGAGTTGCCCAGTGGTTGGATGGGATCTCTGCAACCTCTGAGGCTCTGAGTGCTATCATAGGTGTCTCAAAGTTAGCATGGAGGGACTAGCAGTTAGTGTAATGGCTGTGTCGCTGGACTCCCATGTAGTCGACCGCGATTCAAGTCCTGGATCCGGTGACTTAAACTCATGCCGGGCGCATGTGCATGCGTGTGCCCAAGATCCTAAGAGGAGAATGGAAGAGAAGGGATTGCAGCGTGGCCATCCCCCCTGGGAGGTGATTTCTCGCTTTCTGTCTCTGTCTCTTTGGTGAGCACATGTGCCTTGTAGCAAAAAAAAAAAAAAAGAAAAAAAAAAGTTAGTGGGGACTAATTGACCTTCATGTTCCCTCTCAACAATAGCATCTGACGTGGAAAGTCTTTTGTAGCCTAGTAAATCATTTGAGTCCTCTTTCTGAGTGCCTTTAGACTCTTAGGCAGATGTTAAGGAATCAGTGGTCTATGAATGAAAACCAAGGAAGTGCTTTTTTTTTTTTTTTTTTAACCTTTTATTTTCAAAGGAACTATTTTTCTCTTTTTTTTGGAGAGGTTTTTGCTATAGGGCGAGTGCGCTCACCAGAAAGACAGAGAGAGACAGAGAGACAGAAAGTGAGAAATCACCCCCCAGGGGGAATGGTCACGCCACAATCCCTTCTCCTTCATTCTCCTCTCGGGATCTTGGGCACGCATGCACAAGTGCCCAGCATGAGTTTAAGCCACCGTGTCCGGGATTTGAACCGCGGTTGACTACATGGGAGTTCAGCGACATAGCCATTACGCTAACTGCTGGTCTCAAGGAAGTTTTGTTGTTTCTGATTTAGTTTCAGGATAGAAAGTAAAATCTGGAAGAAGCTGCTGCTGGGCTAGCAGGTTGAAATTTTAATTTCAGATCTTTGCTTTTTATAAAATGTGTCCTGCCTGCCTGCCAGCTAAGCCTTTCCCTGAAACTAGATCTGAGTTCCAGTTGGAAAAGTGTGCAGGGAGTCAGGAAAGAGGAGCCAAGGTTCTATAAAATCAGCTGGCAAAGAAAGTTTTAGGGGCCCCCTTCTCCCAATAAAGTCTCTGCTGCTGGGGCCAGTGATTCCCATGAGGTTTCTGGATTGGAAGTGCACATTCACCACCGAAGGCATGGTGCTCCCACACTTCCGTGTGTCTGAGCCACACAATCTGTTGACCCGGGAAAGAGATGCTGCCTACAGTGTGCTCCGCTCTGGGCAATTAAGCTGAAATGCCGAAGTTAACTGCTAAGGAGAAAGAATAGCACAGCTTTATCCAGAACTCAAGGAATTGGAAGTTTCTACATTCATACTATGGCCAAGGAACAAATGCCTTTCCATAGGAGGGAAGGATGATCATTCAACTAAGAGCATGCTTTCAAATGATGAAGTGGGGAGAGAAGTCACGTGTCCTGAGTCCCTGCTTCGTGGAAGGCATCGTACTGGTATTTTATGTGGTCGCAGGAGCAGCAGTGGCAGCAGTAGCGGCAGGGTAATCAGAATAGGAGGAGTAGGAGTAGTGACAATAAACAAGGGATGGTGCATGTACGTTTTAGTATTATAAGCCAGGTTCGATTTTATGCTTTTTACCTGTTATCTTACTTTATTATTATTATTATTATTATTAGGTTTTTGCCATAGGGCACGAGTGCTCACTAGAGAGAGATAGAGGGAGGGAAAGTGAGAAAGGGGGATGGGTACACCCCAATCCCTTCTCCTCCATCCTCTGGGGATTTTGCCTATGCACCCACATGATTTTTTTTTTTTTTTTTGGAGAGGTTTTTCGCTATAGGGCGCGTGCGCTCGCCAGACAGACAGAGAGAGACATAGAGACAGAAAGCGAGAAATCACCCCCCAGGGGGGATGGTCACGCCGCAATCCCTTCTCCTCCATTCTCCTCTCGGGATCTTGGGCACGCACGCACATGCGCCCGGCGTGAGTTGTAAGCCACCGGGTCCGAGACGCGAACCGCGGTCAACTACGTGGGAGTCCAGCGACATAGCCATTACGCTAACTGCTGGTTCCCACCCACATGATTTTTCAAGTCAACAGGTCCAGGACTTGAACCATGCTAATCCATGTGGGAATCTAGAGCCTTAGCCACAACACCTGCTGGTTCTCCCCTTACCTTTTTAATCCTCATAAGGTTCAGAAATACAAGCTATTTGTCCAACATCACACTGTTAGGAAAAAGGAAGCGGAATTTGTATACTGCTATGAATGAGCAAAAAGCCTAAACCCTCTCATCTCTTCATGAGACTAAATATTTAACAGTTACTGACAGCCTCATTTCATAGACAAGGAAACTGAAATTTGTAGAGCTTTGTAATTTCTCCAAGGTTAGCATCTTAGGAGTTGTTAGGCATAGACATCAAAGCCAATTCTTCACAACACGTGCTTGTCTTCCTTGATCCATTCGTATGACTTCATTATGCAGTCTGTTTAATAACGAGATGCCTTCAAGCTAAGGTCTGATTGTTTAAATCTGTGTTTTTCCATTGGGGTAGGCACATAGTCACTGCTAATATTTCTTTCCTTTGGTCAATGAATTAACTCAAATTGCATTCTATGGTGGTCACACTCTTTTTTATTTTCATTTTTTCCGACATTATTTCTATATTTGGAAGATATTGGGTTCACATCTAATTCTAGGATTGTTCCAGAGAATTGAACACACAGCACCAGTGGGCTTGTTACATTTCCTTCCAAAGGTGAAACGAGGTTCTTTTCCCAGTCCTATATTTTTCCTTGATCAGAAGTGGTCCTATAGGAAAAAAATGATTGACCGAGATTGGTGTGAAATTTAAGACTTGCGAGAAGCAAATTGGCTCCCGACATGAACCAAGGTTTCTCATCATTACCTCTGATTGCTAGTGATGAGGTAGAACCTTTGCAAAAGTGAGGAGGACGCTTGCTTGACGTATATTCAGCCAGTTAGGAATTCGCTAAATGGCCATTCTTGGTCTGGGCAAAATAATCATCTTAGATGTATTTGTCCCCCTAATGCATGATGCCGTTTTATAGAATTTCAACATGACCTTCCTGTGGCGGTAAGCCATCTTCAAATTTTACATTTGGGGGCCAGTAGGTGGCATAGGTTAAGGCACTGGGTTCCCACATGGCCGGTGGCAGTTTGAGTTCCAGACCTGGCAGGTTGAAACGCATGCCTGGAACATGTGTGTGTGTGTGCCCAAAATCTCAGGAGGAGAACGGAGAAGAAGGGATTGTGGCATGACTATACTACCTGGGGGGGGGGGGGGGTGATTTCTTGTTCTCTCTCTCTGTCTCTCTAGTGAGTGCACGTGCCCTATAGCAAAAACCTCTCTCCTAAATTGTTTTTTTTTACTTTTAACTCGTCCTGGTTTTGAATCCCAGCTGTACCATTTATAAGTAGCCTGAATACGGGGATAATATTAAATCTTCTAGTCTCACTTTCTTAACATGTAAAATAGGATTTTTAAAATAATTAAATCATATAATATACACAGCAAGTGGATCTACTGGTCCCTACAAGACATTATTGTTAACTATAGGAACAATGCTGTGCAACAGACTGCAAAAAAAACTTATTTCTCCCATTTAACTGAAACATTGTACCATTTGAGCAACGTTTTCCCTTTTCCTGACTCTCCCCATGCCAGGTCCAGGTAATAACCATTTTAGTCTCTATTTCTATGAGTTTGACATTTTTAGACTCCACATGTACAAGTGAGATCATGTGATATTTTTTCTTTCTGTGCCTGGCTTATTTCACTTGGCATAATATCCTCCAGGTTCATCTATGTTGTTGCAAATGAAGTATTTCATTCTTTTTGTAAGACTGAATCATATAAAACCCACTATATATATAATGTTTATATAGCTAAAACTATAAAACTCCTAAGAAGAAAATGTAGGAGTAAATTTTTGTGACCTTGGATTAGACCTTCTTTCCACCAAAACCACAAATAACAAAAGAATAAAAGAGACAAATTAAATTTCAACAAAGTTAAAATTTTTTTGTGCTGCTATCACTAAATAAGTGAAAAGACAACCTTCGGAAGAAGAGTAAATATTTGAAAATCATATATTTAATAAGAAACTTTTACCCAGCATAAATAAAAAAAAACTCTTACAGTTCAGTAATAAAATGATAAAAAAAATTAAAAATGAGAAGATCTGGGACCAGCAGATGGCGTAATGGCTATGTCGCTGGACTCCCATGTAGTCAACCGTGGCTGGAGTCTCAGACCCGGTGGCTTAAACTCACGCCAGGTGTGTGTGTGTGTGTGTGTGTGTGTGTGTGCATGCCCAAAATCCCAAGAGGACAATGGAAGAGAATGGAGGAGAAGGGATTGCAGTGTGACCATCCCCCCTGGAGGGTGATTTCTCATTTTCTGTCTCTCTGTCTGTCTCTGTCTTTCTGGTGAGTGCACACAGTCTATAGCAAAAACCTCTCAAAAAAAAAAAATAAGTAAAAAAAGAGGAGACCTAAGTAGATATTTCTCCAAAGAAGATACAGAAACAGCCAAACTGCATAGGAAAAGATGCTCAACATGCATTATGAAAATGTAAATCAAAACCACAATGAGATATCACTTTACACACACTAGGATGACTATAATAAAAGATAATAATAAGTGTTGGTGAGGATGTGGGATATTAGAACACTCATGCATTATGTTGGAACTATAAAATAGTGCAGCCACTTGGGAAAGCGATTTGATAGTTTCTCAAAATGTTAATATAGTTTCTGTGTGATCCAGAATTTTCACTTTTGGGTATGTATGCAACAGAAATGAAAAGATACATTCATCTCAATGGGCCATGGTCGTACTGTAATTCCTTCTCCATTTCTCCAGCCCACGGAGATTTGAGACACACAGGCACAAGCGCCTGCCATGCTTTTCAATCCACCAGGGTCAGGATTTAAATTGTAGTAAAAAATGTAGGATCCTTAACCACTAGGCCATGAGGCTGGCCTATTCTTTAGCTTTTTACAAAAGCTGCTCTTGAGTTTATTTATCATGTTTATTCTTTTCTACTTTCTTACCCAGTAATTTACTTACCCATATATCATGGTATGTTTTTATCACTATTATTGACAATGTTGTCATCTGTAATCTTTGAAGAATGTTTTTAAAGATTTTTGTCATAGAGTGTGTGTGCTCGCAAGAGAGAGACAGAGAGAAGAGACAGAGAGAGACAATGGCCATGCTGCAGTCCCTTCTCCTCCAGTCTCCTCTCGGGATCTTGGACATGCATGCACAAGGCCTGGTGTGGTGTTGAATCTGCCAGGTCTGGGACTTGAACCACAGTCAGCCATTTGGGAGTCCAGCACCTTAACTATTATGCAGCCTGCTAGCCCTGAAGAATTATTTAAAAGGAGATTTTCTTTATATTTCTAAATTCTTATCCTTTTAAAAACTTAATGATTCTTTATAAATTTTGATTTTGTATAATCAATATTTTGTGAGACCATCATATGGACCACTTTTTAATATTTATTTAGTTTTAAACTAAAGAGAACAGGGCAGGATGGCAGTGCAGCAGCGAAACATTCTGTGAAGCCGGCCAGCCTCACAATGTGTTACGGCTGCACCACCATCGGGCCCCCGATAGACATTTTTTGAAGAGGCACATAGTCTGCTTACCAGAGAGAATAAAAATTAAATTGCATGTGATAGTTTAATAATATTTATTTGAATATCTGCACCAAGAGAATTACATAATCATGTAGTCATTTCATGAGTTTTTTTTTTTTTTTTTAACTACGTTATTACTTTCATTGGGATGAATAGCTTAGGTCTTACCAGTCTTGATCATAAATCTATAATCTCTAGCCTTCTTCACATTTCTACAGAAGTCTGAAGAAGGTCTAGGCAAGAGTGGCTCTTGGAAAAATCTGTATTTACCATCTTCCAGACAGGATGGGAGCATCATTTTATTCTGTTGCTTCAAATATGTCTCACTCTTAGCAAGAATGGAATTTACAAACAGCAGAGCAGGGTCACAGACAAGCACCTCCATGGCCAAGGCCAGTCAGGCAGTTGGCCTGCTACCTCCAGGAAAGCAAAGGTGGCAGGAGTCCACTCTAGAGGGCTGGCATGGGTAGGCTGGCGGTGCACCCTTCCTTCTCTCATGTGCTCTTCTTTAGTGTTCCCAAAACACTGCTCCCTCACAGGCTTCAGGGGCCCACTACCTACACAACTGTCTTTCAAACTAATTTCTGTTCCATAAACAACACAGTTTTTGTTCAGCCTCTTCAGACTTCTCCAGGGAGCCTCACTGTCTATCAGGAAGCACTGACAATATAAGCCACAGGTCCTTATGGAAAATGAGAATGTGGGGCCCTGGTTCACAAAATGAGAATCTCTGCATGGAAATCATGGAGCATTAAACCAGGCCCGGGGCCTTCTGAGCACAGGGCTCAGTCAAACTGTACAGGCTGCATGTCCATGACACCAGCTTGGCCTCCCTAACAGCTTCTCTGACAACCAGTGTTGCAGGAACAGTGCTGGCAACACAGGTTACAGCATGCCGTGATGTCATGGTTCAGAAAGGATCAAGGCATGTCAAGAACAAGTCATTAGACCAGCGTCGATGACAAGGACGCTATTCCCCTCCCTTTCTGAAAGGGAATGGGCATCTTTTAAAGATACCAGGATGATAAGATAGTGAAATCTGCAGAGGCTCTGTGGGCACACAGCAGGGTGTTTCTCTCCTAGGTATCCTTAACCTTGAGTGCTAGAAACTGCACCTTCTACAACTCCAGGTCACCCTAGAGAGCAGCATTCCTACCCACACTGTGAAGATGTATAGCTGAAGTTTCTTTCAAAAGCCTATTTACTGCTCTTAACTTTTCATTTTCCCTTCCCTGCCTACATCCCCGAAGACCTTATAAGTACCTCAAGGTGGTAATTTTGTGGGTTTCTGATGCAGTTGTTCCATATGTTGGAGACCTCTTACAACATCCCAATGTGATCTCCACCCCCTTCTACACATAGCTATAGACTGATGTCCAGGCCCAGACCCTAACATGGAATCAGCTAGAAACAAGAAAAGGCACCCTCAAACCACAGGGCACTCTACCACAATGATGAAACTCCCCTCTACTCTGCAGCTATACCTCAGCTAAGAGCAGGAGGTCTTGTAGGGGATTTGCTGATGAGACCACACTCATTGGTTATAAGATCTCAGAACTGTAGACCACAGCCCCCAGAAGACACATGTAGGGGACACATTCCCTGAATGAGGCCCAATACATGAGGCTTGCTCAAGCCAGTAGACACAGCTGAAGTTATTTGTGAAGATGTTTGAAATTATAAATGTGTGTGTGTGTGTGTGTGTGTGTGTGTGTATATGTGTGTGTGTGTAGAAGAGAGACATAATTTTATTTTTTCTATTCAGGCTACACTGTTCTTCAGTTGGTCCTAACCATGGAAATGCTTTTTACAACATTTGCGTTTCTCAGATTGAGAAAGGCTGCAATACTACAGTGGTAGGTCATGTGACTATATTTTCGCTTCATTACAGAGTGGGAGGGAGGCTGAAGCCATTTTTGTCCTCTTGTCACCAGCAGAAGTGTTGTCACTGTAACCAACCCCAAGGTAAAGTTCATATTCTTTCTTCCTCTTAGAATTCAACTCTTAAGTTGAACCATGAGAAACTACTAAATTCTTGTAGGTCAGAAAGGTCAAATATTGTCAGTTTCACTGTGGTTCAACCTAATACTTGAATTAAGATCATGTCCCAGGACCTGAAAATCTTCTCTTTTTCCTGTAGAGATTTTATATTCCAATCAGACTCTGCCTGTAAAGTACCCAACATGAGAGGCAAGATTTGAGCCTGGGTGCCAACCTCCTCACAGGATCTCTCCATTGAGGGACCAGTAACCCCGTTGAAGGAGCTGGTCCTGCCCCATCCTAGGAACTACCAAATCTTGGCCTCAGGTCAGGCAAACTCTTCTATACAGAGGGAACACAGACACAAAGAAGCAGTAGAAGGAGCTGGATTAGAAATTCTAGTCTAACTCACTCTTAGCCCAGTCCTGTGCATGCAAAATCACTTTTAGGACATAGATAGAATCAGACATTTTTTATATGTACTCCTTGGGTGGGATAGAGGAACAGGTCATTCAGTCTGCTCCTGTTTCCTAAATATAATCAAATTTTAGGCCTGGTACAAAGTACTTTTCATTCAAAATTCCTTGAGGTACATCAGAGCTATAAGTACTGAAATACATCAAGAGAATTTTTTTGGTTATTAGTACAAATAGAAAGGTGTTATTATAGAAAAGTTATGGAAAGCAACAATAGCAACAGATTTTTTTGGTTGGTGTGTTTTTTAGTTTTTTGCCATAGGGTATCTCTCTCTGCCCACCAGAGAGAGACAGAAAGCAAAAATTCACCTCCCAGGGGGAGGCCATGCTACAATCCCTTCTCCTCCATTCTCCTCTTAGGATTTTGGGCATGCACGCACATGCGCCTGGCAGGATTTTCAAGCTGCAGGGTCCAGGACTTGAATCACTTGAGTCACTCATGTGGGAGTCCTGTGCCTTAACCACCACGCCATCTGCTGGCCTCATGAAAGACTATTTGATGATGATAGAAATAAGAGGAGGTACCATGTTTGAGTGGATAGCTAACCTACTTACTAAACACTTTCATGGGTTATATCATCTCTGTTTTGGGTGCTTTTTGAAAAGTGTATTCATTGTTTTTCTTCTGTGTGAGAAAGAGAGAAGAAAGAGAAAATGAAAGGCACCAACTACAGGGTCTTTGTGCCGCGATCCATCCTGACTCCAAGCTAGCCAGGATCATGGGCATGCGCATGTGCCTGGTGTGTACAGGGTGTGAACCTGGGGCTTCCCTGTATGGTTTCAGAATCACGAAGTGTGTTACCACTACACTGCCACAGCTGGCCAACTCTCAGGTGCTTTTTAAAAATCTTATTTTATAGATGTGGAAACTGAGACTATGGGAAGTCAAGTATTATTCCCTGGTCAGACAGGTTACACATGCCAAATCAATATTCTAATCCAGGTCCACCGATGCCAGGGCCCATACTCTTAACTCCTCTCCACAAGAGGAACATCTGATAATTCTTGGCCGGAGTCATCCTGTGCAGTCAGCCAGTCAGGTCAACCCATCTGTTATGAATTGAACTGGGTGCCCCCCAAATTCATTTGTTTGAGTCTTAATCTCCAGTATCTCAGAATGTGATCACATTTAGAGACAGGGTATTTATAGAGGTAGTCAAGTCATTAGGGTGAGCCCTAATCCAGCACGACTGCTATTAGGTCGCTGGGAAAATCATGACATATTGCCAACAACAATACCTTTATAAGAGTAAATGTGGACACAGAAACAGACACACAGGCGGAGGGCAATGTGCAGAGACAGAGAGAGATGGTCATCTGCAAGCCACAGAGAGAGACTGGAATAGATCCTACCTTTACAACTCTGCCGATACCCGATGCTGCACCAACCTCGGAACTGTGAGACAATGCATTTCTGTTTAAGCCACTTAAACGCGGGTACTTATGACAACATCAATAAGCTTGTACACCGTCTTAGTTCGGGTGCTGCCAAAAAGAACAGTGTTCCTCGGCTTAACTGGATCTGTTTAATTTGATTTGTCACATTAAAAAAAAAAACTTAAGGGTTATTTTTAAGATGGTTTATAGGTGTAATAACACATGAGAAAGTGTGTTTTTATAGGCCAACCCGTGGTACTCATAGGGAGAACTGGGGGCAACTATGATCGCAATGTTTGCTGAATAACTTTTCTGAAGTTATAGAAGCTGTCATGAAATTTGTGGCTGTATATATATGTATTTTTAATTTGGAAATGTTTTAAAGTCTCTGTTTCAACCTGTTTCCAGTGTATGGTGTTGTTGGCCCACAGCATCACAAAAATGTTTTCTTGGTGCCATTTCAAATATTATTTTTGGATGACAGGGTCCTCAAAAGGGCAAATAAAATATAATGAGTGTTCAGATTTACATCTGGATGAAACCATAAGAAAGTAAAATAAAAAGTAAAGGATGGGATGATTGTGGGGTTGCAGCTGAAGGAAAGCCACAAAGATAAATAAACTGAAAATGTATTAACATGCTATTTTACGGACATTGTACTTTTATAGGGCCCTACAGAAGTTTTTAGCGACCCAGGAAAGCTCCCACCTTCTAGTGTTTTATGGAATTTTATGAAATGACTTCCTATATAAATTCTAAAATTCCCTGGAGGCTTTGTAAAAATCTTCTAATTTATAATCCACAAACATGTATTTTGAACATTCACAAGGCAGTGTAATTTCATATTTTAGCAACTTTGACTTCAGGAGACTATCTAGATATCTCCTCTAAGCATAATACATTTTACATGATCTGCCCTTCGATGTAGTTGCCCAAATTCACAGCTGTCAACTCCTATTTTGCTATTATAAAGTAAATAACGTCAAAATGATCCCATGGACAATAAGATAAACTAATAAGCAGTTAGCCATCTTCATTTGTTGTTTTAATAGATTATTTTGAATTTATATAAGGAATAAGGCTTTAATGAACCCCTTAGCTTGTGTCAAACTACACTGAATCCTGGGAACTTTCATGGGAATTTGTTTTGCTTTGCTTAAATTTATTAAGTGAAATATTGATTCCAGTTATTTGTTTGCTCCTGGCTATCTAGGACATTGTTCACAACGAAGCAAGGCAGAAGCAAAAGAAGTAACAATATTGTGTTCATCTGTTTTCCTTTCTGCACAAACATTCTTCCATTTCTGGAATGAACAGAGTCATCTCCAACTGCATTGAAAGAAGAATAGAATCCTTTACTTAACCAAACCCAAAATTTATAAAAGGGAAAAAGAAAGGCTTTCTAGTTCCTTCAAATCACAAGCAAGGCATGCTCAAGAGGAGGTTCTGGATTACGATGAGACAAGTGAGTGAATACTGGAAAGAGATGTGTGAGTACCTGTGGATGGGGTTCGGGGCGTAATACCCCCAACAGGCGCCGCGGCATCTGAGAGAACAGCAGAAGCAGGACGTTCTCTTTGACCTTCTCCTTACACTCGTCCCTTGAAGCAGGGCTTCAAAGAATACTCTGACCCTCTGTTCTGAAGTGGGACACAGACTTCATTCTAGAGGTACCTTCCCTATGCCCAGAAGGAAGGAACATCTTTGTCCTCGAAGACACAGAGATACCAAGAAGAATCTGAACAGCTCTTGCTAAGTACCCCTCCCGCCCGCCACGTCCTGCCATGAGCCCATCCCCCTTCGTCCCATGGTACTTGACCACCACTGCCACTCCCCATCAAACATAGTGTACGAACACACCAGCCTCTCTATTTCTATGGGTCTTCATTTCTGAAGATTTATGTGCCATAAAAAACTTGCATTAATGAATTTGTGTGCTTTTCTCTTTCATTTTAAGGGCCTCAGTCATGCACCTAGAGAGGGGTGAGGCAATAAATAGTTCTTCCTCCACACTGAGGCCCTCCCAAACATGTAGCCATGTTCAGCACTGGTGCTGCCGTGGGTCTTGATGTTTGTAGTAGATATCTAGAGTTTGCTTCACCAGACCTTGCCCTTCTTTGCATCATGGGACCCCTCTTTATAAAGCGTTCCAGCTTTGCACAAAATGCCAGGCCCACGCTGCAAGAATACAGCTAGCTAGAGAACACTCTTTCAAGGCCCCAGGAAAATAAGCAGCCCTCCTCGGTCACTGACCAGAAAGGCTGGTTAATCCAGCCTTTCTCTAGAAATTATCTTTTTTTTTTCTTTTAAAAGAAGTATTTAATTTCAGAACTAGCAGATGGCATAACGGTTATGTTGCTGGATCCCCACATAGTCAACCACAGTTTGAGTCCCAGACCTAGTAGCTTGAAACTTTTGCTAGGCACATGTGTGTGAGTGCCCAAGATAATGAGAGAAGAATGGGGAAGAAGGGATTGTGGTGTGGCCATCCTCCTGTCAGGGATAGGGGAGGGGGGGGATGATATCATCCAGCACTCGAACTGCAGTTGGCCATGTGGGAATCCAACACCCCAACCACCATGCCACCTGCCAGTCTCTAGAAATTTTCTACTAGCACTACAAGAAGTGTGTTCACAACCTCTGCAAGGAAAAGCTCAGAAAGTGTCTGTCTGCAAAAGTAAAGCTGATACCCACAGTAAAGCAGAGATTAAAGAGGGCAAGAAATGAAGAGCCTCCCGAAACTTTCATGCACAAATAGATCATGCCATCAGCTGAGAAGTTTGACTAACTGAACTCATGCAGGGATGTCCGGTAAAAAGCAGGTATATAAAAATAAATCATTTGGATTAAGTAAAAGCAAGCAAACAAAAAGAAGAGCCTCCAGCAGCAGGCCAGCCTTCCTGTGGGATGAGAGCCAAAAAGCCAATACATTTTCATTTCGCTTAAACTAGTTTGAGTTCAGTTTCTTTCCCTTGTAATAGAAATAATCAACTAAACAACCTTTCACTGTTTCCTCCTTCCTCTCAGTTCCCAGAAAAGATGGAAAAAGTTTCAAATGAATGAATCATTCACAGAGGGTATGTTACAGTCATTGCCAACCAACTCCTCTGAAACTTACATTTGACCGCAGGGTGGAACAAAACTTCGCCTTCGGCTCTGTCTCCTGAACCTCTTTACCATTTTCTCTCCCCTTACTCATCGTTAGCCTAGTTCAGGCTTTCGATCCTTTTAACTGGGATTCTCCCCAGTGGCCTGTAAGGTAAAATCCAGGTGGTCTTCTATCCTCCCCCACAAGGGCGCTGAAGCATGCCTTTTTTCTACATGCTTGCCCAATTTTTCGGTGTGGCATTTGAAGCCACCTTTCAGCCCACCCTCCCTCCCAGCCACCTGCCTCTGTATCTGCCCCCTGTATTTGAGCCCCCCAGATTTTTTGCCATTCCTCAAAAGTCTCATGTGCTTGCCTGCCTCTGGTCAAATGCTTACCTTCAAATGGGCTGGTCTATCACTGTTTTGTTTCTCTTAATTCTGTTGGGTCAGCAGGTAGCCTGGTGGTTAAGGTATTGGACTCCCGTGTGACCAACTATGTTCGAGTCCTGGACCTGGTGGCTTGAAACTCATGCCAGGTGCATGTGTGTATGTGTGTGTCCAAAATCCTGAGAGGAGAATGGAGGGGGAGAGATTGTGGTATGGCCATCCCTCATAGGGGGTGATTTCTCACTTTCTGTCTCTGTTTCTCTCTGTCTCTTCAGTGAGTGCATATGCCCTACTGCAAAAATCTCTCAAATAAATAAATAAATAGAAAAACATTTATCTTTAAAAGTCCCCCTTGGGGCCAGTGGGTGGCGTGGTGGTTAAGACACTGGACTCTTCATTCAAACTCTCACAGTTTGAATCCTGGACCCAGCAGTTTGCTTTCTCTCTCTCTCTCTCTCTCTCTCTCTCTCTCTCTCTCTCCATGTCTTTCTCTGAGCAAAATAAAAATAATAATAATTAATAAAATTTAACAAATATTTCTCTTAAAAAAAGAATTCCTCCTTAATACTACAAAGCTTATTCATTCCACTGCAGGGAATTATGGCTCTCTAATCTATACACCTGCAGGATTTCCTTCCTTCCTCCTCCCTTCTTCCCTCCCTTCCCTTTCTCTTTCTCCTTCTTCTTTAAGATTTGTCTCACTAAATCACATGCTCCTGCCTCAGCCTCCCAGCTGGGACCATAAGTCCACACCACCACACCCAGCTCTTTTTCAGACAGGGCCTTACTGTCTTGCCCAGGCCAGTCTTTAGCTTGTGATCCATTTTTCTGGGACTACAGGTGCATGCTACCACAACCAGCCTTCAGGGGGAAGAAGAACTGAACCCGGGCCTTCCCTGTGGTCCCAGCACAGCATGTTAGCAGGACATGACATTGATCCTGGGCCTCTTCTTTATGTTAGGTTACTTGCAAATATTCTATATTCTAATATTCTCCCAGAGAATAATAAGTCACTTCATATAGTCATTTAACAAATAATCACCATTTCTTATGTGTGGGGCACTGTGCTGGACACTGCATTCAACTGCCTCCTTATAAAAGTTTATTGGTTTGTTTTTGTAGGCACTACAAATTAATTATGCGATGAGGCGCATAAACTGTGATGATGGAGATGTAGGTGAGAGAAATACAGAGTCCCCCTGAGTGGGGCTGAGGGGGGCAAGGAAAAGGCAAGGTAGGGTGGGTTTCTTTCTTTCTTTCTTTTTTAAAGAAAAGAGTATTTAAGCTAGGACTCTAGAGGATGGCCAGAACTGGCTAGGGGAAGCTAGGGTGGAACTTCTTCAGGCACATATGAAGGCTGTGGGGCAGGGAGGGAGGGTGCAGGGGAGAAAATGACCCAGAACAAGCGACACGGGAGACTGGTGCAGCTAGAAAGGGCACATGAGCATGCTGGCTAAGGACATGGGGGTCAGAGCATATAGGCCCCGAGGGCAGGGGTATATGAGGACCTTCTGTCGAGAGCAGTAGGGTAGCACTGCAGGGTTGAGGAGATTTGCTTTTATTTTTTAAAATTTTATTTTTATGTCATAGGGTGCATGCACTCACCAGAGAGAGACAGAGAGAGGTCAAGTGAGAAATCACCCCCAGGGAGGAAGATCGCACTCCAATCAGTGTTCCTTCATTCTCCTCTTGGGATTTTGGGCACACATGCACATGTGCCTGGTGTGATTTTCAAACCACCAGGTCAAGGACCAAAACTGCGGTTGACCACGTGGGAGTCCAGCGTTGTAATCACCACACCACCTGCTGGCCCCCAGGAGATTTGCATCTTACATCTGCTGTTCAGAGGAAGGGAAGAGACCTGGCTTAGAAGCTGGCGGGCAGCACAGACCCCAGACATTGATGGCTACTGAAAGGCAGTGAAGGAGGATGTCCTCGCAATAGAGTCTGCAGATTTGGTAACTGATCAGAGGAGGTCTCAAGGTGACTGCAGCGGGAGCCTTTTATAACAGAGATGTAATTAGCCTACTGCCTTGTGCACCATCCATCTTCAGTGACGTTTATAGAACTGAGCTACTGTAATGTTCCCATCAGTCATCAAGGACTCTCAGTGATCTACATGATATCTGAAATGCTAAAATGAGTTCATGGAGTGTGTGTGTTTGCACTCGCACATGTGTGCATGCATGTGTGTGCATGTGCATGCACTCTGTATTTTTTTAGATCTTACATTTGGGGGAAGACTCTGTTAAAGAGATAAGAACACAAAGTTACCATGAAAGACTGCTTTCTCACTTAACCCTGACTTGTCGTTATTTTATTCAGTGTTAGAAAGGAAGATTAAACGAGAGCCATTAGAGAGTGTGCATAAGCTGTGGCTCCCTTATGGATTCACTGAACGAAACCACTCTGAGGGTTATTTGTCTTCACCGAGTCTGTGTTTCTGCCTTGAGGTTTAGAAAATATTTCCATAGTAACTTACAGTGACTGCTCTTTGTAGTCAATGGAGTTAATCATCTTTCTGTTCAACTAGCTAGCAGCTCCCTCTTTCATTGTTCCCTCCAAAGCCATTAGATACCATATATAATCTAAAGATTTCAGGCCTCTCGTCCTTGCTCTGGTTGTCTCCGACCATTTACCTGATCATCTGAAAGGAGAACGTCCCTTCATCTCCACATTTCTGTGATAAATGAACTGAAAGGAAATGAGAAACTATTCTTAACAACGTGGCCTAACAGGAATAATGGCTAATCAGTTTCAGAGGATTATAGTTAAACTCCCCGTTAGCCAAAAACCAAATATGTGATAAAATCTCCAGGCAATTACACCACCTAGCTAACTCACCACTGGATGGATCATCTTCTCAAATGCCACGACCTGACGTCTTCATCACCCACAGCCTTCCCAATGGCCTACCTACTGCCACTAGTGGCTGTCCCATCCCATACTTGACTTGTTTAAGATGAGAGAAATTGCAAATGCCTCTTCCATGGAAAGATCAAATCCAAGACAGTATTAAGGGTGGGAGAAAAGAGTCATCACAGCTGGGCCAGTGATCAGTGCTACCCAGGTTACACGGTTCCTTTTTGGAGGGAAGATAGCCCTTGTAAACGCCATCTTAGTATCGCAGAGTGGAAACATGATGGCACGTCCTGGCTGAGGCCCTCCTATGGCAGGCACTGACCTTCATGTGCTCTCTCATATGCTCTGCCCAGCACTGTGACCTTGGTACAGGACACTGGGAGTCCAGGTCTTAGACTCTGAGCCAGTGGCTTGGGTTTGAATTCAGGCTCTGCTGCTTACCAGCTCTGTGATCTTTAGTTTCCTGTAAAATAGGGACATTATTCATAATGTTCCCTACTTCAACTTGATGATTATATGAATTAAATGAGTTAATACACTTAAAACCCATCAAAAAATTGGCATAGGAGACAACAGGTAGCGTGATGGCTAAGGCACTGGATTCTCACATGGCTGACCATGGTCTGAATCCTGGACCAGACCCAACGGCTTGAAAATCACACCAGGTGTGTGTGCGTGTATGCCCAAAACCCTGACAGGAGAATGGAGGAGAAGGGATTGCAGCATGGCCACCCTCCCCAAAGGGGTGATTTCTCACTTTCCCTCTCTTTGTCTCTGTCTGTCTCTCTCTGCTGAGTACATGCACCCTATGGCAAAAGCCTAAAATAAATAAATAAAAAAGATAAAATTTAAAAAATTACCACAGTAATTCCTACATAAAAAATTCCGTTCCTGGGATCCAGATAGTGGCATCATGGTAAAAAAGGTGATGCTCTACTAGGTAGTCCTAAATGAGAAGTTTCCTGGTTCAAGTCTGGAAAGTCCCCTTAATACACAGGACTCACTTGTGCCCATGATCCACGGTTGGCTAAGGGCTGGTGTTGGATAGATGTCAGAATCCTACTGAGGGTGTTCTCTCTCTCTCTCTTCCTTGCTCATGGAAGAAATAAATAAACTTCAAAAAACAAATCCTACCTATAAATCCTAGGTAAATTGCTATTGTTGTCATTATCATCTTAATTTCACAGATGGATAAAATGGATTTAGTAACTTAATCTAGATACTATGTTAGTAAATGGCAAAGTCAGATTCAAGCTTAGCTCTCTCGTCAAAGGGTATTTTTTCTATTATTTTTTCCCCTCCCTCAAAGCATGGTTCAAACCTAAACCCTGCTTTGAGTCCTTGGGCCAGGACTCAGCCCTTCTGAGGCTCAGTTTTCTCATCTGCAAACTGCAGGACAGCACTGACCTCACAAATTTACTCTGAGAAGTAAATGAAAGGACATGTCAGGCGCTGAGCACAGAGCAGGTAATGAGTATATTCCGGTTTCCCCTCTCCTTTCAGGGAGGGCCTTGAATTAGTGGCCAGGACTCATATGAATTTTCCTGCCTGCTGGGTGCATCTGCTTTCATCTTTCTGGTAACTGGCTCTTAGAGAAAGACGGCTCCAGATGGTTTTAAATACAAACAAAGTAGCCACCTGAAAAATGACACCATGGTTTTGTTCAGTGGATGCAGAAAATGACAACCCTTCAAGAGCTGGCATCATATTACACACATGCATTTTCATTTGGCCTCTGGATAAAATAGATTTAACTTGAGAGAGTATTGGCTTCATCGTAAGAGAAGTGCTTCATGTAGAAATGATTAGATGTGTACTATTTCAAACTGAAAGTGTCCTGAAAATAAATCTGATTCTGGTGCTGAAAGATCTCCAAGAAATTCCAAGGTCAGCTCTGGAGGGCCTTTGTCCACCCCTAAGGTAATGGATGGCCAGTCTTCTCAGCTGATGATCCGATGCCTTAATCTCTTCCCATGCAGCCTTCCCAATGGGCAGATGACCTACACGCTATGGACTAATGGAGAATGAGCTGTCCCATCCCATACTTGATTTCCTTAAGATGAGAGAGATTATAAATACCTGTTCATGGGAAGATAGACTTCAAGACAATATCGAGGGTGGGAGAGGAGTCTTTGATGGATAGAGAGAATAAAGAGGCATTCAAAGTTGGGCTAATGCTCAGAGGAACAAAGGTTCAATCACCCCATCCTGGAGGGAAGACATCCCCTTGGAAGTGTCACCTCAGTATTGCAGAGTGAAAAGTTCAATCTGTTTGTCAATAATGCCATGTAACATTTTTTTAAAAGAATTATTTCTTTAATTTTATTAATTATTATTATTTAAAAACTTTCTATAGGACACATGCATTCACCAGAGAAGAGAGAGAGAGAAAAAGTGAGAAAGCGAGAAAGCAGGTCTGAGACTCAAACCACAGTCAGTCATGTGGGAGTCCAGTGCCTTAACCACCATGCCACCTGCTGGCTCCAACACTTAACATTTATTATCTTACTCTGTGTCAGGTGTTACGTTCAATGTCTCCTACACATTATTTCATTTGAACTTTACGATAACCACCCAGGCAGCAACTATTACTACTACTATTTCATACACAAAGAAACTGAACTGGCCAAAACTTGCTTGGCTTAGTAAAGGACAAAACCAGGTATGGTAGAAATCTCTAATGCTCCTCCTCGTTGGTTCTTTTCTTTCCTAGCAACATGGGAAGTCTCTACTCCCAGATTCTTGTAATCAGGCCAAGCCATTATGATGCTTCTAGCCAATGAAACATGGATGGAAATAAGGGGTGATGCCTCTAGCCAAGCTTTCAAGAGCTGATACAGAAGTTTTATACCAACTCTTCACTTTGCCTTGGTGAGTTCAGAAGCCATATGTGTAGAGACCAATTCTCAAGCTGGAAGGAGCCTGAAATGCTTGAAATGATGCCTAGTTAGAACAGAGAGTTGAAATGAAAATGCCCACTTGTATCTCAGTTCATGGATAATAATAGCTTACAGAAGGCTTTGTAAGTTACTCGTTACATTCACAAGTGTTATTGGATTTGTTCCTTGTGACAAAACCATAAACCAGCAAGTCTACTCACTAGTCCCATTTCACTAGGAAACGGAGGCTCAAGAAGGTCTAGAAATTCGCCTCTCTGAGCAGACTCCTCATGGCTACTGGGAACTAGATTTGTCAGGGAACAGGAGAAATGAAGATTTTCTACTCATAATTCAGCCTCCAGCAAGCAGAGCTAGTGTGGCAGGAGAGTTGAGCCCCTCTCTGAGCAGACTCCTCATGGCTACTGGGAACTAGATTTGTCAGGGAACAGGAGAAATGAAGATTTTCTACTCATAATTCAGCCTCCAGCAAGCAGAGCTAGTGTGGTAGGGAGCCCCTCTGGCCTTCTATCTCTGTCTCTGTGTCTCTGAGGTCTCTGTCTCTCTCTGCTCCTGTCTCCTCATTTTTGTTTTTTGGTAATTTTTCCTTTTTACGATTTTTTTAAAGGCAAAGTTTTTCTCTGGCGCTCTGCTCCTCCCATTGTTTTGTTAATAATCCCTTCTGCTTCTTCCTCCCAGGCAGGAGAGTTGAGCCCCTCTCTGAGCAGACTCCTCATGGCTACTGGGAACTAGATTTTTCGCGTGGCGCGCAAGCGCGCCGCACGGTTTTCTGTTTTGTGATTTTTTTCTTTAAAAAAAAAAAAAAAGATAGGAAAGTAATTACAATTTTTTATTTTTTGTCTTTTTTTCTCTCTTTTTGTTGTTGTTTCTCTCTCTCTTTTTCATTTTCCTTTTTCTTGTATCTCCACCCAATATCTACTGAATCTGCTGCACCAGCGATCAAAACAGAACGGCAAGCAGATTCTAGAACACCTCTGTCTGCTTGTTCCTGTACATTGAGGCTTAACTTCAAGAATTTGAAAGAAACACGCCATTCATCAGATGTCAAGAAATCACCGCCGGATCACGAGAAATATGGGAAAACGAGAAAATACCTCTCCTCCACGGGAAAAGAGTAACTCTCCTTCATCCACAAGCAGTTCGGTGAAAGTCATGGAAATGTCTGATAAGGAATTTAGAGCATTCGTAATGTCGAAGCTAACAGAGATGGAAGAAAAGAGAGATAATGAACTGCTAAAGAGAAAGGAGAAAGAAGTTGCCGAGTTCCAGGAGATGAGGAAATTCTTGCAAGATCTAAAAGAGGAATTACACACTTTACAAAAGACTCAAACGGAACTGCTAGAGATGAAGGCTATAATACAAGAAGTCAAAATCTCCCTAGAAAGTATTAAAAGCAGACTAGATCATTCAGAAAATAGAATCTCAGGGGTAGAAGAGAAAATGGCTGGCTTAGAAAAATCCACCACGAAGACTGAGAAAATGGCTCAAAAATTTGAGAATGATATGCGAGAAGTACTGGATACCATCAAACGTCCAAATATCCGGATAATTGGCATTCCAGAAGGTGAAGAGACCCATAAGGGCATTGATAATCTATTCCATGAAATCCTGCAAGAAAACTTTCCAAACCTAGAGAGGCATTCAAAGATCCAGTCCCAGGAAATACAAAGGACTCCAAATAGAATCAACCCAAGAAGATCTTCTCCAAGACACATTATAGCCAGGTTGACCAAAACCGCAGACAAAGACAAGATACTAAGATTGGCAAGAGAGAAACATCAAGTTACCTACAAAGGACATCCCATCAGGCTAACAGCAGATCTCTCATCGGAAACAATGCGAGCGAGGAGAGAATGGGAAAATATATTCAAAGTGTTACGAGAGAAGCAATTTCAGCCAAGAATACTGTACCCGGCAAGATTATCTTTCAGGTGGGAAGAAAAGACAAGAACATTCTCAGATAAACAAAACCTGAAAGAATTTACCAACACCAGACCAGATCTCCAAGAAGTTCTCAAGGGTGTGTTGTATCAAGAAAATTAAACACAGACACATGGAAATAAGAGTCCAAAAACTATGAAAGTGGCCAACTTAATCATAGGGACAAGTATGGAGTTGAATATTATATCCTAGAATTTAATCAGGAAAATTGAACCAGAACAGACGATAAAAGTACATGAGACTGATAGGTTCATACACCTACCATTTGAACAGAATCCTAACTTGTTTCCTGGCTTAAAGCAAAGTTCCTTGGCACTTCTTTGAGTTAAGTTAAAACTGGTTTTCTTAGTAGTAATGAGTGAACTCAACACTGAAAGTAGTTAGATTATGTAGGAAATTGTGTGATCAATGCAATGTGGGTGGGAAGGGAATGAAGGACAATTGTAGACAACGGAGGTGGTGTGAGAGGAGGGTGGAAAGGGACAGAAGGTCAGAAAGATGGGTGGAAGTAATTCTAGGAACTAGTAATGGAAAATTTTTTGTAATGTGCATGATTGTATCACTATACAGTGTGTACTGGATGGGAGATTGCATTTTGTATGCTGTGATGAAGCTTAGGGAAGGAATGTAAATTGAGTTACAAAAAGAAAAAAAGTTTCAGAAAAAAAAAATATATATATATACCTAATGACTGCAGTAGGATATGTAGCCACAGCTAGGTGCTACTTTATAGGATGCGTAAAGTAAGACTTGTGTTCATGGAAATGTGGGTATCACCTGTGTTTGCTATGAGGGTATTTCGATTGATTAGGGTCTTTGGCGATACAATAATTGTGAGGAGAAAACAGTATAGCATGCAAACATAGATACCAGAGACTGTGGGAGGAGAGTGGGAGATGGCAGAGGGTAAGAGATAGAGAATCAAGGATGGGGGAAAAAAGCAAAACATACAGAAGACAAGAAATGTAAGCTCATTTACTGACAATAACATGTTTGTTGATGTGCTTGATTGAGACAATATATAGTGTACTTTGGATGGAAAATAAATTAAAAAAAAAAAAAAAAAAAACTAAAGAAGGTCTAGAAATTCTAGACAGCAGAGTTAAAACTGAGACTCCGATTTTCCAAATTTTATTACCTTATACCTAGATAAGAAAACAAGACCAAGAAGAGTATTGAAGAGTCTCATAAACACTGCTGTGTAAGAAAAAACTCTTAAGCTCCCAGCTGATTTTAGGTTCTTAGAATCACCCGATGGGAGCATTCAGAGGCAATTTCTCTCAGCAGTGGACATGACTATAGTTCCCTGTGGTTTCAAACCCAGGTTGCAATAGGGTTGCCTTTTAAAGATTTGAAGATGACTGTGTTTCTGCATCTGTGAGATACCTGCTGAGCACACAAAGGTGAAGGGAGACAGAAAAGTCTAGAGCACAGGGAAGCGATGGCTATGGCACCAATAGAGAATAAAAACAGAAACATTTCCAACTCAGAAACTGTGTGGTTTTGTGGGCAAGGGTAAATAAAATCTCCAGAAGAAGGCAATGATGACTAAGAGGTCAAGTGGGATTCGTGTTGCATATGTAGATGGTATTGACTTGACACGAACCCAATTTCTATTAGAGTTAATCTCTGGTTATTACAGAATTTGGTCCAACACACTGTTGAGTCATGACTCCCTTGGAACAGGAAGGAGAATCCCATATGCAAGCCATTTCCCAGGGGAAACATCAGCAGTTTTTGGAAGGCACATGTACTCTTCCAGCCCTGTAAGCTACAGTGATTAAATGTGCGTATTAGTTTGCAGAATGAACCTCTGGTGTCCTAAGCATGTGAATACAACTTCCTATACATTTAGCTTGGTCCGAGTCTAAATCACACAGGAAAAACTGAAAAGTTAACTTTGTGGTTCTCGGAGGAGTATTTGAAACAGTAATAAATAAGACAAATGTTATCAGGCAGGAGTCAGAACAACCATCATTTCCCATTAGGAAAGGCAGAGCCACATTAACAGGAGGGGAGGAATAATACAGTAGGAGACTGGTCTGTGGGTCACACCTATGGCAGATGGGAAAAGTGGTGGCATTTTGATGTCGGTAGAACTGAGATGGAATCTTGACATGGTGTGACTTTAGGCCAAATATTTTAGCTTTGTGGGCTTCGATGTGCTCAAAAGTACAATTAAAATATTACTTGCCACCTTAGAGTTCTCTGAACCTACCATGCTTCCTCTTAATCTGTCAGCCTTTTTAAAACATCTATTATTATTTTTCTTGCTTCCCTTTGCCTGAGATTATATATACTTACTCCAAACTTTCCTGGCTATTCCTGCATTTCCTCAATCACTCTGCCTCCCCACAACTGAGTTAGCTGCACAAGATCACACAGGTGCTTTCTTTTTTACTCTGCCATATGGCACACATACTCATCAGAGAGCAATGAGAGAGAGGTTGAGAGAAAGGGAAAGTGAGAAAGCACCTTCCTTGGGGGGTGGTCATGCCACAACCCCTTCTCTATTTCTCCTTTTGAATTTTTGGGTATGCATGCACATGGTGCCTACTGTGTGTATCAAGCCATGGGGTCTAGGACTTGAACCACTCAGTCAACCATATGGGATCCAGCCTCCTTAAACCCCATGCCACCGGCTAACCCAGTGCTTCTTGAATTCATGCCTTCACAATAGTACCTTACAGGCGACGTGGTAATACCCTGTTTACTTGTTCATCTCTCATTTCAAATTTAAAAAAATTTAAAACTTATCAAGAGCAAGGTCAGTGTCTTCTTACAGATACTGCAACACTAATGAATGGACTGGCACAGCACAATAAATGCTTATGGAAGGATTCATTCATTGAGCCATTCATTCATTTACTCAACAAGTATTTATTCCTATGATGTGTTAGGCCTTGCTCTAGACCCTCATTTGTAACAGTAAACAAAATAAAAAATACAACCCTTACACAGCTTATATTCTAGTAGTGGAAAACAGAAAATAAACAAGTAAATATATATATTATGGTTTTTTGAGTGGCAACAAACTCTCCAATGTCATTTCATCCCCATCCCTAGTTCAAAGCCAACTCCATTCTAGTCCCTTTCCATATCCTTGGGCCCAACTCCAGCTACAGTCCACTCTCTAACCCACCTCATCTTCATGTACACATTTTCAACTTGAATTTTATTTCCATGGCCATCCCCAAAGAATTAAGGACAAATTCAATTAATCCACTGATTTGGTTATTATTTGTGATAATGGACAAATTCAATTAATACACTGATTTGGTTATTATTTGTGATAATGCAAGTAAAGCTCTAGAACAGGTCTGCCCCAATGATGTGTCCAATAAAAGTGCTTTTCCTCCATGCCCCTGTCCTTAGTTGAAGCTTATCTCTTCTTTCTTTTAAAACTCAGTGAGCCAGAAGGCGGCGTAATGATACAAAGGGACACTCTGAAGCAATCTCACTTGGAAAAGTTTGGAGTTCACATTGGAGACCTTCTTGCACACACTGGGCATGCGACTACACATAATCTGGGGCTAGCTGAAGGCTCGGGGGCAGGTGTTATGTTGCAGCATCAGGACTCTGCTGGAGATGCTCTTCCTTCCTCTCCCTCTCTGTCTCTCTCTGTTGCTAAAGCTGATACTATGACAACACGTAAAAACTTTATTCATAGCTGCCATCTTCTCATAAAGAATTCACAGAATTATCAAAGCACTTTGATGTAATGATTACCAAAACAATCCTAGTAATCTTATAGGGAAAAAACAATCCCCAAGTATTATAGGCAGATTCTGGATTGTTGCCACAGTTCCAAGTACTCTATAAGCATGGTTGCAATGGTGGTCAACCCAGTGGTCCTAGGTTATTCAGTGATGTGGAATCAGAGAAGCCTTAGTTCAAATTTCTGCTGTTACTTACCAGCCCTGAAATACTGTGAACTTTAAATGCCTCTCATTTGACTTATTAATCTATGATTAATAAAATCATATACCTCATAGGGTTCTTGTAAAGATCTAATGCATGAATAAATATAAAGGTCTTAGAAGAATTCCTGACATCGAGGGAGTGCTTCGTAAATGTGAGTTATTACTCTGACTCGACATTGTAATACTATTCCATTGTATTCACTCCATAATACATCTAAAGATGGTTTAGGAAACTAGAAAATTCAATTTTAAAGAAGTTACCAATTTCTCATCTTGATTTTTCTTTCAGTTACTTCATATGTATAGAATTGAACACGTGTCAAGCTTTTTAAATAGACACTTCATTCACAGTATTTGCATTATCATGACCATGAATGACTTGTGGTATGGTTGCTTTAAAACACTAAAAATCTTTTCTTGAAAGCATAAAGATTAAGTCTAAAAAAAAAAAAAAAGAGAGAAAAATAAAGAAATGGTACTGTCTATTTTTTTTTCCAGGAAATGAAATTTATACCTGTAGTTTCTTTTGGGTATCTGGATTTAATGCATGTGTAATGTTATTCCATACAATAAAAATAATTGCTGTCAGAGAAACAAATTCTCACTACGCTTATGTCACATGATCTGGTATGTATCTACATATTAAACAACATAAATAACTCTAAGAAGTAACAAAACAACTGGAAGAGTAAATATATACGAGTCAACTACAAAATAATCAGTCTTACAAGATCTCATCAGAGTTCCCTAGAAAACAACTGTCCTCTTTTCCTGCTTATCGGTTTTTGTATATGAGGGAATCTTATTTTACTAGAATGCCCCATATATTTTCTGCCAGGGTTTTATACAGGTTGGAACTAGACAAATATCTTAATTTTCAAAAGTTTTATATATGAAGACTTCATGAGGGATCTTATGAATTAACTGAAATACCACTGACAGGTAAAAGTTCCATAAGAATTTTTTTTTTTGGTCAGTTTGTTTGCCTTCATGAGGTTGGTTGGACTGGGTGTTAGACTGGGTGTCTGTGTTGGCACCAGTGGAAACTCAGTAAAATCATAGAAGTTAAGTCTGTTAGTATTTCTGTGTTAGGGATACATCCAAAAATAACAAAAGAAACCAAAATAAACAGAAAATACTTGCTCTCATGAAGCTTACCTTCCAGTGGAGAAGAAAAATGACAATGACGAATATACAACACGGGCCAGCCAGTGGTTGAGGTGGTTGGGTCACACGTGGCTGACAGCGCAGTTCGAGTCCCAGACCTGGTGACTTGAAAAACACACTGGGCAAGTGTGTGTGTATGCCCATAATCCTGAGAGGAGAATGGAGGAGAAACCATTGTAGTGTGGCCATCACCCCTGGGGGTGAGTTTTTATTCTCTTGGTCTCTATCTAGCTCTTTCTCCCTCCCATGAGTGTGCATGATCTATAGCAAATTATTGAAAGGAAAACAAAGAAAGGAGAAAGAAAGACAGACAGACAGACAAAGACACAGCATGGACTGGCTTTGTGGTGCAGGAATGACATATTACTCAAGAAAGGCTGGATACCACATGGTGTCTGTGGTTCATACCCCCTGTTCATTCAGTCTGAAACATGCCAGGCAAGCACACCAGGACCCAGGATCTGAGGGGCTTGTGGCCTGAAGAAAGGGGATTGAGGTGTAAACAGACCCTGTGTGTATGGGGAAGATACTCCTTTCTCGCTCTCTCACAAGCATGCAAGCATGTGTGCACTCTGTTATAAATAAAGAGAAAAACACTAAAACAAGAATATACAACAGATGAAATCTTTCTGATACATAGGGACCAAATTTTCAAACACAGCATCTCTCCTCACTTTAAATCTCACAGAAAAGTGCACTAAAACTAGTTTCACCCCAAAGAATTTAACGAAGTAGCCTTTACCTGTAATGTTTGAGAAGTAGATTTGGCACTAAGATAACCTTCAACCCAACCTAAATTTTAAAGCCTGTCCAAAGCAGTCTTCTTTTCATTGTTTCATCTAATAAAACATTTTTCAGGCACTGTTTAAGCACTTTGTGTATACATTAATGCAACAACACCATGATTTAGGTTCCATGATCATTTATACTCTTTAGCTGAAGAGATTCAAGCACAGAAAAGTTCCTTTTTTTTTTTTTTTTTGAGAGGTTTTTGCTATAGGGCATGTGCGCTCGCCAGACAGAGAGAGAGAGACAGAGAGACAGAAAGCAAGAAATCACCCCCCCCAGGGGGGATGGCCATGCCGCAATCCCTTCTCCTCCAGTCTCCTCTCGGGATCTTGGGCATGCATGCACATGTGCCCACAAACACAGAAAAGTTCTGTATGTTGGCCATGGTCACACAGCTCATGAGAGTGAATCATTTGTCCTTACCTACTAATAGATACAGCTTCCATGATTTTACTAGGTTTCCACTGGTGCCAACCACAGACACCCAGTCTAGCTGACCTCATGAAGGCAAACAAATTGACAAAATGTAGTATAATTTGGTATATAATAAATTTATAAGAACTCAGCTAAATTTTCAAATTATATCACAAACAAGCTGGAAAGTCTCTGCACCCATGTAGCAATGGGTGAATGGTAGACAGAATAAATAATTGGTGTTAGAAGGATCTGAGTTTTTGAATTAAAAAAAAGATCTTCTTTTTGGCTAGGGCTGGGAGATGATGGGACTGCAGCAATTTCTCAATTTTCCAAAATTGGATTGGTTATATTTCCCCCTTCCTAGACATTTCTTCTTAAATTTTTCCTTATTTATTTTTTTAAAAAGTAATTATTTATGTGGATACTAGTTTAAATGAAGGGCCTTGCCAGATTCCAGGCTGCCTGTGGCTGCAGGGCCTAATAGCCGGGACCATGGCTCATCTCTTCCCCCATTCGCCTTTGAATTCTCAGGACTTCAGTGTTTTGCATAGTGCACAGAGCACTCTTTTCTTTGCTCCTAAGTTGAAGCTCAGTAGCTCAGTTTTGGGTGAACCTGTTCTTTAGAAACAGGAAGGACTATGGGTCACCAAGGACCAATAACAACAGTGCAGGGTGCTGGTCAGTAACAGGGAAGCAGAGCAGAAGAGAGATCACCAATGTTCTACTCCTGCACACCTCTAAATGCTTGGAGATACCTTTCATAATTTAGGAAGGAATGTATAGATCACCAGATACTAGGAACAAGAAATATGAGCAACTAGCAAAATGTCTCTCCCCCAAAGAAAAACATCAATTCCACGTCGTCCACAGACAACACAATGGTAGTTGTGGAAATGTCAGATAAGCAATTCATAATATTTGTAGTGACCAAACTAAATAGTATGCAAGAGAAAAGAGATAACAAGCTCCAGGAGATGAGGAAATCCTTTGATGATTTGAAAGAAGAAATAGACACCATAATAAAGAATCAAACAGAATTGTTAGAGATGAAGAAAGTGATATAGGAAATTAAAACCTCCCTTGAAAGTATTAACACTAGATTATATCACACAGAAGACTGAATCGAATGTAGAAGACAAAACCTCTGGGACCAGCAGTTGGCATAAAGGCTATGTCACTGGACTCCCGTGTAGTCGACCGTGGTTCGAGTCCTGGACCTGGTGTCTTACACTCATGCCAGTTGTGTGCGCGTGCATGCCCAAGATCCCAAGAGGAAAATGGAGGAGAAGGGATTGCAGCATGGCCATCCCCCCTGGGGGGGGGGGTGATTTCTCACTTTCACCTGTCTTTCTGGTGAGCGCACATGCCCTATAACAAAAAAAATACAAAAACAAAAACAAAAACAAAAACAAAAACCTAGAAAGAAGTATCAAAAAGATTGAGAAAACAACCAAGAAAAATTAGGATAGTATACGAGAAATACTAGATACCATCAAATGCCCCAAATCCAGATAATTGGTATCCCAGAAGAGGAAGAAAACAGTAAGGACGTTAATAATTTATTCCATGAAACACTAGAAGAAAACTTTCCAAACCTAGGGAGGCATTCAAATATCCAGAACCAAGAAATACATAGGACCCCAAATAGAATCAACCTAAGAAGATCCTCTGGAAACACATCATAGCCAGATTGGCTAAAACCACAAAGACAAGATGTTAAAACTGGTAAGAGGAAAACGTCAAGTTACCTACAAAGGTTATCCCATCAGGCTAATATCAGTTCTCTCATCAGAAACAATATAGGCAAGGAAAGAATGGGGAAATAGTCAAATTGTTAAATGAAAAACAATTTTAACCAAGAATACTATACCTGGCAACATGATTATTCATATGGGAAAAAAAGATAACCTTCTCAGATAAACAAAAGCTAAAAGAATTTACCAACTCCAGACCAACTCTCAAGAGGTTCTGAAGGGAGTGCTCTACCAAGAACACTAAGAAGTCAGATGGACGGTTATAAGAGAACAAAAAACAACCAAGAAAATAGCTCATTTAGTGATAGGAAGAGGTCTGGAAACATCGATAATAACAATGCATGTTAATGGGTTAAATTCTCCAATTAAGAGTCATAGACTGGCTGAATGGATTTAAACAACAACAACAACAACAAAAATCCCAGAAACCCTCTATCTGTTGCCTACACGAAATGTACCTTATGGATAAAGACATACATAGACTAAAAGTCAAAGGCTGGAAAAAGATATTCCATGCAAATGGAAATCAAAAAAGGGCTGGAGTTGTGATTCTGATTTCAGACAAATCAGGCTTCAAGACAAAGATTGGAAAAAGAGACTAAGAAGGGCATTATATAATAGTAAATTGGCTAATTCACCAAGAAGACGTAACGCTTATAAATATCTATGCACTCAACTCAGGAGCAGGAAAGACTGCTGGAGCTAAAAGGAGAGATAGCATGCAACACTATAATGGTTGGGGATCTCAACACACCATTATTTTGTTTAGACAAATCTTCTAGACAAAAAATAAACAGAGAGATACCAGACCTAAATGATACTGTAAATCGAATGGGTTTGATAGACATCTATAGAGCTTTCTACCCTAAGACCACAAAATATACATTTTTCTCACCCTGACATGGAACCTTTTCAAAGATTGACCATACGATAGGACACAAATCAAGCTTTTACACATTCAAAGGCATATATCCAGCATCTTTTCTGACCATGATGGAATTATGCTAGATGTTAATTTCAAGAAACACCCTCAAAAACACACAAACACATGAAGACTAAACAACTTACTTCTAAATGACTTCTTAACTACCAAAGAAATTAAGTCTGAATCAAAAAATTTATGGGAAGGGACAAGCAGTTAGTGTAATGGGTATGTCGCTGGACTCCCACGTAGTTGACCGCGGTTTGAGTCCCAGACCCGGTGGCTTAAACTCATGCCGGGCGCGTGTGCGTGCATGCCCAAGATCCTGAGAGGAGAATGGAGGAGAAGGGATTGCGGCGTGGCCATCCCCCCTGGGGGATGGTTTCTCGTTTTCTATCTCTCTGTCTCTGTCTGTCTGTCTGGCAAGCACACGGGCCCTATAGCAAAAACCTCTCCAAAAAAAAAAAAAAAAGAAAAAAGAAAAAAATTTATAGAAACAAATGATCATGTGTACATGAGTTTCCATAATCTATGGGATATGGCAAAAGCAGTCATAAGAGGAAAATTTATAGTAATTAGTGCACATAAGAAAAAGATGGAAAGGTGCCCAATAGACAACCTAACATCATGGCTCAGGGAATAGGAAAAACAATAACAAAAACACCAAAAACTGTGAGGCAAAAAGAAATCGTAAAGATTAGAGCAAAAATAAATGAAATAGAAAATAAATGAACTATACAGAAAATAAATGAAAACAAAAGCTGGTTATTTTAAAAGATTAACAAAATCTACACACCATTAGCTAGACTGATAAAGAAGAAAGAAAGAAAGAAAGAAAGAAAGAAAGAAAGAAAGAAAGAAGACAAATCAAATACATGATGAAACAGACAACATTACAACAGACTCAATAGAAATACAAAACATCAATAGAGGATACTATGAGTGTCTATATGCCAATAAACGAGAACATGGGGAAGATGAGATGGACAAATTCCTGGATGCATATAATCTACCAAGATTGAATCAGGAAGACATAGAAAACCTAAATAGACCCAAAACAAGTCAAATTATCCTACTAAAATTATTTCTAAATATCCAAAAGTAAAGAAACCTTTCTAATTCATTTTATGAAGCTCCCAGCATCCTCATTCCCAAAATGGATAAAAACATGACAAGGGAAACTACAGACTCTGATGAATATAGATGTAAAAATTCTCAGCAAGATACTTGCAAATCGTATCTAACAACATAAAACAAATTTTATTCATCATGACCAGGTAGGCTTTATTCCAGGGATGCAAGGGTGTTTCAACATATGCAAGATCATAAATATAATACACTATATTAACAGAAAGAAAAGTAAAAACCATATGATCATTTCAATTGATGCAAAGAAAGCATTTGATAAAATACAACATCCTTCATGATTAAGACTTTCAGCAAGATTGGTATAGGGGTCATTTCTCAGCCAAATAAAAGCCATATATGGAAAACCTATAGCTAACATCATACTGAATGGGCTTTTCCACTAAAAACTGGTACTAGACAAGGCTGCCCACTTTCTCCACTGCTTTTTAATACAGTGCTGGAAGTCTTAGCCAATGCAATTAGAAATGATAATAATATAAAAGGCATTCAAATAAACAAAGAAGATGGGACCAGCAGTTAGCATAATGGCTATGTTGCTGAACTCCCATGTAGCCGACTACAGTTCGAGTCCCGCACCCGGTAGCTTAAAACTCACACCGGGCACGTGTGCGTGCGTGCCCTAGATCCCGAGAGGAGAATGGAGGAGAAGGGATTGTGGCATGGCCATCCCCCCTGGGGGGTGATTTTTCGCTTTCTATCTCTCTGTCTCTGTCTGACTGGAGAATGCACGCACCCTATAGCAAAAATCTCTCCAAAAAATAAATAAATAAATAAAAAAGAATAAATAAACAAAGAAGAGTTGAAAATGACATGATGGTATACTTAGAAGACCCAAAGGTTTCCATGAAAAAGCTTCTTGAAGTAATAAATGAATACAGTAAAGTGGCAGGATACAAAATCAACATCCACAAATCTATAGCATTTCTATATCCAAACAAGTTGAACGAAGTAGAGCTGAGTAAAGGAATCCCTTTTACCATAGCCGCAAGATGTATAATATACCTAGGGATAAACCTAACTAAGGAAGTCAAAGACCTTTACAAAGAAAACTATGAAAATCTTCAAAAAGATATTGAAAATGACATAAAAATGTGGAAGAGCATTTCATGTTCCTGGATTGGAAGAATTAACACAATCAAAATGGCAATTCTACCCAAATGAATCTATGTATTTAATGCAATTCCAATTAAAATACCAGAGACATTCTTCACAAATCAAGAAAAAACAATCATAGAATTTGTCTGGAATCATAAAAGACCTGTATTGCCAAAGCAATCCTGTGCAAGAAGAGTGGGGTGGGTGGCATATCACTCGCTGACCCCAAAATATACTATAAAGTTGTGATAATCAAAACAGCATAGTATTAGCACAAAAACAAATAGGTCGACCAATGGAATAGAATGGAGACCCCAGAAATAACCCCCAAAGCTTACAGCCAACTGATTTTTGACAAAGGATACCAGTCAACCCGTTGGAAAAAGGAAAACCTTTTTAACAAATGGTGTTGGAAAAATTGGTCATCCACCTGCAGAAAGATAAAACTTAATCCCCATCTTTCACCATTAACAAAATTGACTCAAAATTGATCAAAGATATGAACCTAAGACCTCAAACTATAAAACTACTGGTGGAAAACACTGGGAAAACTTGGGTTAGGCAAAAACTTCTTAAATAAGACTCCCAAAGCATGGGAAATAATCCCTAAAATAGACAAGTGGGACTATATAAGAATAAGAAGTTTCTGCATAGCAAAGAACACAGTAATTAGTGTGAAACGACAGCCCTCAGAATGGGAGAATATTTTTGTGAAATACACCACAGATAAGGGATTGATAACCAGAATACACAGGGAACTCAGGGAACAAAAAATGTCTAACTCAATTAAAAGATGGGAAAATGAGCTAAACAAAAGTCTCTCTAGGGAAGACATATGAACAGCTAAAATCATATGAGGAAATGCTCAACATCTCTTACTATAAGGGACATACAGATTAAAACCACAATGAGATAACCCCTAACCCCTGTCAGAATGGCAAAGATTAAAAATACAAAAAGGGATAAGTGTTGGTGGGAATATGGTGAAAGATGAACTCTTCTACACTGTTGGTGGGAATATAAACTGGTTTAGCCACTATGGAAAACAATATGGAAGTTCCTCAAAGATCTACAAATAGAACTACCATTTGATCCAGCAATCTCACTTATGGGTATCGAACCAAAGGATAGGAGAATGCTCAGTTGGAAAAGTGTTTGCACATCAATGTTTATTGCAGCATTATTCATGATCACCAAGACATGGAACCAACCCAAATGTCCACAAACAGATGAATGGATGGAAAAAGTGTGGCACATGTACTCTATGGAATACTATTCAGCCATAAAAAAACAACAAGATCCTGGCATTTGATAGAAAGTGTTCAAATATTGAAGATCTATTGCTGAGTGAAGCAAGCCAGGCTATGAAAAAAAGATATTGTATGTATCCACTTAATATATACCGACTATCTGCACTTTATGGTGCAGATAGTCGGTATACTATCTGCACCATACTGAAATACTGGAGTGCATAAAAGTGGTGAAAATAGTTATGAATGCTGAAGACAGTGTGGTCTGGGGATAGGGGAGAAGAGATGAGTATATAGAAGGACAGCAAGAGAACAAATAGAGAGGCATGACATTAGTGGTACACAGAAATGGTTCATTACCTGTTGATAATGACATGTATAGTATTCTCAACTGGACTGGTCTGAGAAGTATTTCATGTTGTATAAGTTCTCTTTACAAGCCAAATGATATATAGTGATTGAATGTTTAAAAAAATAGTGAGAATAAATAATAATAATCTGAAAAAATGATGAAAATCTATTTGATGATGATGTGGATAGTAATGACTTAGTCTTGACTGATATACATGGTAATTGTGTTGTAAAAAGAAATGTAATACACTGTAAAGATACATGTGACTAGATGTAATATAAAAAATTATTAAATTATTTATTTAATTTTATTTGTCATTATTATTTATTTAGATTTTTAATTTGACCAGAGAGAGACAAAGAAAGAGAGAAAAAGTGAGAAAGCAAGCCACCAGGTCTGGGACTCCAACTGCTGTCAGTCAGTGGGGATCTAGTACCCCAACCACCTTACCACCTGCTGGGCCCAATTTTTTCCTTATTAATTATCATCATCTCTAATGTCATATATTACTTTTCTTTTTATTGCCTGCTCCCCTACATTACATGAAGATAGGATTTTTGTCCATTTAGTTTCCTGCAGTATGTCTTTGCCAAAAACAGTATCTGCCTCCTGGTAAGGTACTCAGCAAACACGTATTGAATTAATGAAATAATCTAATGGTAATTTTATCATTTTAACTTCATTGTAGTTTGCTCCCACTCACTTACCACCTATTAATGTCTCTTGTTGAAAAAGAGAGGAATAGAGGAAAGATTATGAAATGCGAAAACACCATTTTTGCTTTTAGTAATTTTCTGAAAAGCTTTGGCATGGGATAAAATTAATTAATTTGCTAAAAGAAAAGCTTGAGGCATTTTCTGTGGATTGCACATAATGTGATAACTCCAACTACAAATCGCAGAAATGAGGAATTATCTAATGAGAACAATATCCATTATGGAAAAGTCATAATCCTGATTTTGGTAAGGCCCTCTGGAAGTATTTTTAATTAAGTCTTCTTTTTTTTAAAGAATTATTTGTTCAATTTTATTTATTATTATTTAAATTTGATAGAGAGAGAGAGAAAGTGAGAAAGTAAGTCACCAGGTTCAGGATCCAAACCGTGGTCAATAATGTGGGAGTTCAGCATCTTAACCACCTTGCCACCTGCCAACCCTACTACATCTCTTTTTCTAGTCGTAAATACTTTTATTTTTTTATTTTTTTATTTTTTCTTTTTTTGGAGAGGTTTTTCGCTATAGGGCGCGTGCGCTCGCCAGACAGAGAGAGACATAGAGACAGAAAGCGAGAAATCACCCCCCAGGGGGGATGGTCACGCCGCAATCCCTTCTCCTCCATTCTCCTCTTGGGATCTTGGGCACGCACACACATGCGCCCAGCGTGAGTTGTAAGCCACCGGGTTCGAGACGCGAACTGTGGTCGACTACGTGGGAGTCCAGCGACGTAGCCATTACGCTAACTGCTGGTTCCCCGTAAATACTTTTAATTAAAAAGAATGTATTCATTTTGATATTGTACACATTCGGTCTTTATATTTGGATTTTATGGGGAATAAATAAAATAGTCTCTCAAAAGTTCTTCCTTTCTTCATCACTTCAAACTAGAATATCAAAACATTTTACCCATTGGAAAGACAGATTCTTGAAGATTCTGTGTGTAGGCTGCTATGTGATGATAAGGCTGTCCCCCTGGGAAGTATTAGAATAATAAAAAAGGAAAAAAATAGAAACAACACTTAGCAGTGCTTGAATCTTTCTTTAATTCTTCCCCCAACCCCCAATTGTCAAAGAATATGTGCTCTTAACAGAGAGAGACAGAGAAAGAGAAAGGGAGAAAGCACCACCCCCAATGGTATGTGGTCACACCAGAATCCACCCACTCTCCTCTATTTCACCATTCCATCAAAATGTTGGGTGCCATGCACATCCACCCTGCATGTTTTTCAAGTTACCAGGGCTGAGACTTGAACTACACTTAGTCTGTAGAATCTAGCTCCCTCAACCACCAGGCCATGGGGAAGGCCCTACGTGATCTATTCTCTACCATGCTGTTTTACCTGCTTGTTTTTAAATTTCTCCAGAAGGTAGAGACATAAATTACATTTGATTGAAAATTTCTTGCTATGGGCAGGTGAATTTAAGCTCAATGAATGTCTGTGTGTTTGGGTAAAATTTGAACCTAAAATGAATACATACATAATTACAGAAACATACAACCTGAGCTCTAAAACAAATCAGGAAGTACTAATGAGATTTTAATCAGCTCATTTTTCTACATCATCTTTTTTCCTACATCCCAAGTGGCTTCCTTATTTTTATTTTTTTAAACAGAACAGACATTAGAGGCATACAGTTTGCATGTATTTTCATTGGGCAGAAGCCTGTGGAGAAAGGTGGGAAGCTGCCCGGAAAAGTCAGCCATGCTTCCTGTACTGTGCATGGCCAACATAAATTCTGTGTGGCTTATTACTATTACATTATCCACATGGAGCTTTAGTAACCACTACTAAGTTCTCCAGTCAAATATTCACTCAGGGTATAAAGTTACCCAAGAGCCGAGATTAGTTACAAGAATTTAAAGAGCCCCACTGCAGTTGTGAATGGCCTTCATGTGTCAGAATAAACTTACTCTTCCTTTTTGTGATTTGCCGTGCCATCTAGAATGTGTGAAATTCTCCCTTAAAGTATTAACTATGATTACTATTAGAAACTGAAATTTCTAGCAAAATGCACCACTTATTTTATATTAAGAAATATTTGATGATAATCTTTCCTGCATGATGAAAAATTACGATAGTCTCTTAAAATTGCCTGAGCTATTTATTTATTTTTGGTAAAATTTGCATTTCACACATCTTAAAGGTAAGATGTGCTGAGTTTTAATAGACACATATGTTCCAGTAATCACCTCCCTAATGGAAATGCAAGACATTTTCTATACTTCCCTTGTGTCTATGTGTGGTCAATTCCTACCTTGTAGAAGGTAAGCAGTCCTTGCTCTGATTTCTATCAAAACAAATTAGTTTTGTGTCTTTTTAAACTTAATATTAACTACATAATTTACTATTCACTGCCTAACAGTTTTGAAATTTATCCATGAGGTTACAATAAAAAAAGAAATATTACATTGTTTTTTATTGCTGAGTTGTGTTCTATTGTATTAATATATCATAATTTGTTTATCCATTCTACTGCCAATGAAAATTATTTCCATTTCGAGGATAATTTGAATAAAGTAATATGAATATTCTTGAAGCGAAGTTTTCTGTGGAGATTATATATATGTTGTTAAATACTTAGAAGTGGACTTAGTGGAGTGGCCCCTTTTAGGGACTAGGAAAGCCAAAGATTTTCTGCCTGGACTTAACCTTCCTGTTCCCCAGATCCAGTCAGGCAGAGTACCTTCTTTATTCTCTGTTTCTCTTTCTCTATTTTTTTTTTTAATTTTTAAACTTCATTTTCACTTTTTCCTTTAAACATATTTTTTCTTTTCTTTGTAATTGCTTTTCTTTTCCTTTTCCTTTTCCTTTTCCTTTTACCTTTCTCACTTTTCTGCTCAGCCTCCACACTGAGTTTCTAGACAGGTCTAGGTGCACAGAAGCCAAACATCTGAGTAACTTTAGGGTTTGAATAATCCTCAATTCCCATGGAATTTGCTGCACAAAGAGAGAAAAATATACTGCTTAGAGATCGCAGATCACCTCCACTTGCATACCTCTGAACGCTCAGATTTAACTCCAAAAGTTAGGAAAAACCTATAATCCATCAGATGACCAGAAACTACTGCAGAAGCATGAGAAATATGAGAAGCCAAGATAATATCTCTCCCTAAGGGGAAAAAATAACCCCTTGTTCTCTATAGGCAATACAAAGGAACTCATGGAAATGTCAGATAAGGAAATTAGAATATTCATAGTGACAAAGCTAACAGATGCAAGAGAGAAGACTAACTGGAGAAGATGAAGAAGAAAAAAATTAATGAGCTCCAGGAGGTGAGGAAGTTCCTGCCCGATTTGAAAGAGGAAATACAAACCATAAAATAGATTCAAATGAAATTGTTAGAGATGAAGGCTGCAATACAGGAAATAACCTTGAAAGTACTAAAAGCAGAATAGAGCATGTAGAAAATTGTCACTCAGATGTAGAAGATACAAACTCTGACCTAGAGAAATTCACCAAAAAGACTGAGAAAATAACCCAGGAAAATGAGAATACTATACGAGAAATACTAGATGTCATTAAATGCCCAAACATCTGCATAATCGGTATCCCAAAAGGTGAAGAAACTAATAAGGGCATTGATAACCTATTCCATGACATCCTGGAAGAAAACTTCCCAAACCTAGAGAGGCATTCAAATATCCAGACCCAAGAAATACAAAGGACCCCACACAGAATCAACCCAAGATCTCACCCAAGGTACATCATAGCAAGATTGACCAAAATCACAGACAGCAACAAGATACTAAAATTGGCAAGAGAGAAAACGTCAAGTTACTTTCAAAGGATATCCCATAAGGCTAACATCAGATCTCTCACTGGAAACAATGCAAGCAAGGAAAGAATGGGAAAATACATTCAAAGTGTTGAGTGAAAAACAATTTCAATCAAGAATACTATACCTAGAAAGATTATCCGTCATATGAGAAGAAAATATAAGAACATTCTCAGATAAACAAAACCTGAACGAATTTACCAACACCAGATCAGCTCTGCAAGAAGTGCTGAAGGGAGTGCTATACCAGGAAAACTAAAGTCAGGCACACAGAAGTACAGAAAACAACGAAGAAAATGGCCAGCCATGTGGTAGGGGCAAGTCCAGAAAGATCAATAATAATGTTGAATGCTAACTTGCAGAATTTAAACAGATGAGACCCCTGTTCACAGTAACACTGTAAACTGAATAGAGGTTAATTACATGAGACTAAACTGGCAAAATAGAATTTTATGACTTTTGACTGAAACATTACTGATTTTCTTTTATGCTTTGTTTTCCAGATGTAAGGATTTTTGTCTTCTCTTTAACTATTGATAGGTTCATCTACCTACAATTTGAACTGAATCCTAACCTTTTTCCTGGCTTTAAGTCTTAAGCAAATTTCTCTTAACACTTTTTGATTTTGATATATTAAAACTAGATCTGTTTTTCTTGAAGTTAAAAAAATGCATTTAAAAATACCTATTTAATGACTGCAGTAGGCTATATAGCCCCAGCTAGCTGCTACTTTATTATATGTTCATTCTACTCACAGAGGTTTATGTCTGAAGTCAGACATGTGTTTGTAGATATGTGTATATCAGCTGTGCTTGCTACTGAAAGTATTTAGATTAATTAAGATCTTTAGTGAATCAATAGAATGTAAAGAAAAAAAGGCATGAAAAGCAACTGTAGATATCAGAGACAGTGTGGGAGTATTGGGGCAAATGACAAAGGGTGAAAGGTAAGGAATCAAGGCAGGGAAAATAGAGAAGCAAAATATTTAAGAAACAAGAAAGGGAAAATTACTTGTTGATGATAATACATAGGATAGTAATATCCTTGATTGAGCCAATATATATTATATTCTGGATAGAAACTCTATTTTGTATACTGTGGTGATATACAGTGAATGAATATAAATATATAAATTTAAAAGAAAAAAAAAAAGAAAATGACAGGCTCAGCCTGAGAGTCCATTTTTAGATTGGAAAAAAAAAAAAAAAAGAAATGGACTTATTTGGGTACCAGCAGATGGTGTAATGGTTATGTCGCTAGACCCCCACGTAGTTGACTGTGATTCGAGTTCCAGACTCAGCAGCTTGAAACTCACGCTGGGTGTGTGTGTGTGTGTGTGTGTGTGTGCATGCCCAAAACCCCAAGAGGAGAATGGAGGAGAATGGAGGAAAAGGGATTGCAACATGGCTATCCTCCCTGGGGGGGCGGGGGGGGGGGAGGGAGCTGATTTCTCACTTTTTGTCCCTCTCTGTGTCTTGGCGAGCACAAGCACCCTATAGCAAAAATATCTCTAAAAATCAAACGAATAAAAAAGAAGTGGACTTATTGGGTCATACATAGGTAAATCTCCAACTTTATAAGAAAAGCCACTCTTTCATCATGTGTATCCCTACCAGCAATGCATGATGGTTCCAGTTTCTCCACATTTTCACCAAAAGTTGATGTTAGCAATCTTTCTAAGTTTAGCTATTCAAGTTTTTGTAAAATAATATCTTATTGTGAAATTATTTAGCATTCTCCTGATGACCAATGATTTGTCAACAACACTTTTATATATGCCCATTGGTCACTTGTATACTTTGGTTGATAAGTACGGGCTCAAGACTTCTCCCAACTTTTTAATTGCATATTTTGTGTCTTTCTGTTACTGTTTTATAGAGTTTACTATGTTTTCTGATACTGTTTTTCATTAATTAATGCCTGTTATTATTTTGTTTTTCACTTCCCTCCAGGTGTAACTAACCTAACAATCACCCATCCTTTACCTATTTTACTTTCTTATGGTTATATCCAGATGTAAATCTGAATACTTATTATATTTTATATACCCCTTTGAAGACCTTGTTATCCAAATGTTTTTGTTTTGTTTTTAGTTTTTTTTTCCATTGGGCATGTGCACTAGCCGAGACAGAGAGAGACAGAGAGACGGTAAGTGAGAAATCATCCCCCAGGAGGGATGGTCATGCTGCAATCCCTTCTCTTCCATCCTTCTCCTGGGATTTTGGGCATGCATACACATGCGCCCAGAATGACTTTCAAGCCACCAGGTTCAGGACTCAGACCATGGTCAGCCATGTAAGAGTCCACCACCTTAACCACCATGCCACCTACTGGCCCCAATCAAAAATGTTGAAGCCTCAGCCACAGACTTTTGCCTATGACTAGCAAAGGTACACCATCCAGGGATATCGTGGTCTATTCCACTAGCAAGGCTTCAGGTACCTGAACCATTTTCATATGAGATACCTGCATACGACTGCTTCATCAGGAAATGTGGGAGAAGTTGCTTGCTCATTCTTTTCAGAATGACTAGGTTTTGATTATTTTATTCAATTTGAGAAAGTCATAAACAGAAACAAGAACTGGAAATGTCATGACCTTAGTCAGAGTTTATAAGATACCTATTTGTGTTTTATTATTTGACACATGGGTTATTCATGTGTTATTTAAATTCTAAATTGTTTGATGAATTTTCAAGTATACTTGTTATTGATTCCTTAGTTCTGCTGTTGCTACGAAACATACATTGTATGACAGGTTCCATTTAAATTTACTGAGGCTTGATTAATGGCCTAAAATATAGCCTATCTTCTTTTTTTAAGAGAGATTTTTGCTATCAGGTGTGTATTCCAGAGAAACAGAGAGATAGAAATCACCCCCTACAGGGAACAGCCACACTGTGATCCCTCCTCCTCCATTTTTCTCTCGGCATTTTGGGCCCTCACGCACACGTACCCAGCGTGAGTTTCAAGCTGTTGGACCCAGGACTCAAACCCACAGTTGACTACGTGAGAGTCTAGTGACATAAACAAGACATCTTGACATCTGCTGGTCCCTCTACCCTCTACGCATTTTTTGTCTTTTTTTTTTTTAATGTTTTTTGCTATTAGGCATGTGCATGCACCAGAAAGTAAAAGGGAAAGTGAAAAATCACCCCCCCTGGGGGGATGGCCATGCCATAATCCCTTCTCCATTTTGGACATACATACACATGTGCCTAGAGTAAGTTTTAAGTCACCAGGATTGGGACTTGAACTGTGGGTTGGCTATGTGGGAGTCCAGTGCTTTAGCCACTATGCCACCTGTTGGCCCCTCTATGCTCTTTTAACAAGGATGTTTAAGTTGTTTGCATTTAATATGTTTTTTAAAAATGTAATTGGATTTAAATCTTCCATCATGATATATATTTTGGATTTGCTCTAGTAGCTTTATGAACCCTTTTTCCTCCCTTTCTGACTTAGTTTGGATTCATATTTTTTGTTATTCCATTATAACTATTTTGACTTACTAGTTGTATTTATTTTTAAGTAGCTGAGCACAGGCTGATAGTATTTAACTCACTCTACCTATCATGTCTTTTCTTAATATACTTATGTTTTCCTTTACTTTCTTGAACATATATAGTTAGAAGAGCTTTTTTTAGGAAGATTTCTGCTTTAAGGCATGTGCGCTTGCCAGAGAGACAGAGAGACAAAGGGATTCCGCAATCCCTTCTCCTCCATTCTCCTCTTGGGATCTTGGGTGGGCATGCATGTACACACACCTGGCATGAGTTTTAAGCTGCCAGGTCCAGGACTTGAACCATGATTAACTATGTGGGAGTCCAGCAATGTAACCATTATGCCATCTGCTGGTCCCTATAAGAGCTACTTTAACATCTTTATCTTATAATTCTATTATCTGTCATTTATAAGTGGTTTAAATAGATATGGTTTCCTTTCCATTATAGGTCATATTTCTCTGCTTTCTTGTAGGCCTGTTAATTTTTATTAAAAATCATACATTCTGTATTTTACTTTGTTAAGTAATGTATACTCGTGTGTGTTCACACACATATGATTTTTATTCTATGACATAGTTTAGTTACTTGAAAATAGTTTATTTTAAACTTACATTTAAGATTAGTTAATAGGAGAAGAACACATTTTAATCAAGGGATGATTTTTTTCCCCTTATTTTACTGAGGCAATACCCATCTGAGAACTGTATCTTATGCCTTAAAATATTTTGAGGTATTCCTACCCTGCCTGGTATTCTACTTTCTGAGTAAAATCCTCCTTGCTTTGGGCCAGCAAGTGGCATGGTGGTTGAGACACTGGACTCTCACATGGCTAACTATGGTTCAGATACCAGATGTGGTGGCTTCCTGACTCGCTCGCTCTCTCTCTCTCTCTCTGGTGACTGTAGCAAATTAAATAATAATAATAATAATAATAATATAATTAAATAAACTCTTAAAAAAGAGTTTGAGTGGCTTATTCTCCAAACTTAGAAAGTTTCCTCTCACATGCACACTGATTATTCTGCTTTTCTTTTCAGAGAGAGATTTTTGCTATAGGGTGCATGTGCTCAACACAAAGACAGAAAACGAGAAATCACCCCCTAGGGGGGATGGCTACACCACAATCCCTTTTCCTCTCAGGATTTTTGGCCTGTGTGAGTTTTAAGCCACTGGGTCTGGGACTCAAATCGTGACCACAGGAGTCCAGTGGGAGTCCAGTGACGTAACCATTATGTCATCTGCTGGTCCCGTACATTGATTCTTCTTAAAAGAGGACTTGGGAGGGACCGTCTCTCTAGACCTCCAGTGTTCTCACCAGTGTTCTCTTTCTCTGTGCGGCTCTTTATTTTTTGATCCACTGCCCTGTAAGCACTACAATTAGTAGTGCTTTATCCCAATTCCATCTTCTTAACTCGGTGAATCCTCTGGCTTTGCCGAGAATCCTTCCGCCTTTTCTGACGCTGGAAACTCACTCCAGGAAACAAACAACCTTTGGGCTCATCTCATGGTATTCCCCTCTTTCAGGAATCTCCGCCCTATACTGCCTGCTGCCTGAAAACCATTGTTTCTTACATTCTCCCAGTTTATTACTGTCAGGTGGGAAGTTAAGCTGGGCCTTGTGACTCCAATTTGGTTTGAAGAAGTTCCTAGGAACTTACTTATAATGACGCAAATAAAGCAAAGTGCTTTAGGGAAGCAGAGAAGTAGACTAATTGTTGTTAATATGGATCTACCAGTCAGCCATTTTTGTAACCTAGCTTTGGCCCCCAGCATACCTGGGATAGTGGGAGGCTTGGGAGAACGGTACATCCTCGTCAGCAGAGCTGAGGCAACGCTGCCTGATGCTTATGGTGACAGAGGGTAGACCATGGAAGAACAAATAAGCCAGATGAAACATGGAAAGCCTTGAAGGATTCGTTCCAGAAATGAGTCCCAGGTAAAGCTCTCACTTCTCAATACCTCCAACCCTACGATTCCATTTTATGGAATCTGGCTTTGGGGGCTGTAATTGCTTAAAACAAAGAATCAAACAATGGAGGATTAACTGTACTTGTGTTATAATGGCACCAAACAAACAATAAGACTATGTTATGTGTGAGTATGAGTTTCCTAGGGCTATGGGACAAAGGATCACAGACTGGGTTGCATAAAATAGGAAGTTATTCTCTCAGAGTTTTTGAGTCTTGAAGTCTGAAATCCAGATGTAAGCAGGGCCATTTGGGAAGGCTCTAGGGAAGAATCTTTTCTTGACTCTTCTAGGTTCTGGTGGTTGCTGGTAATCTTTGGCATTCCTAGTCTCATAGGTGCATCATTTCAATCTCGGGCTCCCTTGTCACAAAGACTTCTTCCTTCCTGTGTAAATCCTTTGGGTTTCTGTGTTCAAATTTTTTCCTCTTATGAAGACATCAGTCATTGAATTTGCCCTAATTTTCTTTTCTTAACTTCATTATAATTTCAAAGGGACTTCCAAATGAGGTCGAATCACAATTACCAGGGTTAGGGCTTAATCATCTCTTTGTGGGGGACAGAACTGAACGCCCTACATGTAGTGGGCCCACTATCTACCTCTGACTGCCAGTTCTACACTGAAGCCTTCCCCTTTCCCTACCATTCTCTTGGCCCCTGGAGGCTGACTGCAAGTGGGCTCCCATGACTTCTCGCTTCCAAGTGAGTTCAGTGAAAGGGAAGCACCAACTACAGATGGCAAGATAGGAGGACTGAGAAGAATGAGGTCAGAGAATCCATTTACCTGGTTCCCTTTGGCAAGGTGACCCCAGCGTTACTGAGTGCCTTCACAAAAGGTCGCCAGGCTACCTACTCTGTTTTACTGTTTCATTTCTGGTTCCAGCAAACTCTTCCTCTTGCCGTTTAGACCAAGGGTTGGGAACAATGTGCCACTGTTAGGTCCGGCAACCTGTCCTATAGCTCATTGTAATTAGTCCCTGTACCAACAAGCCATCTAGAATTACCCTAATCTGTGTGTGCCATCTGTTTCCTATTGCGACCATGACATCGATCCGCTATAACCTTCTATTTTTCCACCGTTTAGGCTTCAGTTCTCTTAAAAAGGTGATCAAAAAAAAAAAAGATGTTTGTAGCTTGTCTCTTATAGCACCAAAATCAAAAATACTGTTTTGAAAATGTATTCTGGTAGGAATAACTTCATATATAATAATATAGGGACTTTATTATGACTAGCAGACAGTTTTTTTGTGTTCTTTTTGTCTTATCTATTCCTTCATCAAGGCTCTGAAACCGCATTTTCCTTGCCTTATTAAAAAAAATACACACACACACACACACACACACACACACACATATATATATATATATATATATATATATATTTCTAAGTGTTTCCTTTATCTGTCCCCTAATTTACTGCTAATATATTGGGTCACATGACACATTTTTGCATAGAAAATCATAGAAAATATACATCATAACTTTTTTTTTTTTTTTTTTTTTTGGGAGAGGTTTTTCGCTATAGGGCGCGTGCGCTCGCCAGACAGACAGAGAGAGACATAGAGACAGAAAGCGAGAAATCACCCCCCAGGGGGGATGGTCACGCCGCAATCCCTTCTCCTCCATTCTCCTCTCGGGATCCTGGGCACGCACGCACACGCGCCCGGCGTGAGTTGTAAGCCACCGGGTCCGAGACGCGAACCGCGGTCGACTACGTGGGAGTCCAGCGACATAGCCATTACGCTAACTGCTGGTTCCCACATCATAACTTTTCTGACGACCCGATACTTTGGCCTAGAGATCAAATGATTAAGTTTATATAATTTCAGGTTATGGTGCATGTTAAATTGGGAGTTTCAGGTAAGTTAGCTAATATATGCTGAGGATCTACAGACAAAATAACGTGCGTGACTTTAATGTGAATGTTTGCTGGCAACCATTCCAAATGCTTTGGGTGTGTTTTTCTTTCAGTGGCCTGAGGTTGACAGAAGTCTGGTATGTAGATAAACACGTCCATTTATATTGACTTGAAGTCAGTTTAATAATTAGCAATATGCCTGTGGTCTTTAAATACTTCCCTATCCATCTTTTGTCTTCATCAGCTTTAGGACCTGCCAAAAATTCCACACAGAGGAGGTGACATCATTTTCTCTGCATTTTCACTCCTTTCCTTATAGAACACAGACCCTACTTATCTTAACTAAAAATGCCACCAACACAGTGGAGGAAGATATGAATAGGTCATGGATTCTTTGAGTCATTGATTTCACCCTCTGGTCAACATTCATGGCAGACTATATCTTTGGAGGCTGTACAAATACATGTGCATTCATTTTAAATATTCTACCCTAGAGAACTTTAAAAACACACCCTTTGACCACTTACTATTTCAATCAGCAGAACATGGTGGAATTTTAGAACTGAAAACAAAACAAAACAAAAAACTTGATAACCATTAGAAGTAAGTGCAATGACAGGACTAGCAGGCAGAATAATGGTTACGTCACTAGATTCCTATGTAGTCGACCATAGTTCGAGTCCTGGACCAGGCTTAAAAGTCATGCCAGGTGCTTGTGCATGCATGCCCAAGATCCTGAGAGGAGGGTCCAGCAGTTGGCATAATGGCTATGTTGCTGGACTCCTACGTATTCGACCACAGTTTGAGTCTCAGACCCAGTGGCTTAAACTCACGCCGCACACGTGTGCGTGCGTGCCCAAGATCCCAAGAGGAGAATGGAGGAGAAGTGATTGCTGCGTGGCAATCCTCCCTGGGGGGTGATTTCTCACTTTCTATCTTTCTATCTCTCTCTCTCTTTCTGGCAAACGCACACGCCCTACAGCAAAAACCTCAAAAAAAAAAAAAATGATCCTGAGAGGAGAATGGAGGAGAAGGGATTGCAGTATAACCATTCCCCCTGGTGGGGGGGCCATTTCTCACCTTATGTCTCTCTGACTCTCCAGCGAGTGCACATGCCCTATAGCGAAAATCTCCCTAAAAATAAGAAGAAGAATAAAAAATTAAAAAAAGAAGTAAGTACAATGGTTTTACAATGGAAGAAACGAGGGCTCAGTGAGGTAGAAGCATTGCTCTAGGTATAGGGGTTTGTCAGCTGGCAAAGAGCAAGGTTTGGGTTCCCAGAACCATGGTCCAAAAGAGAATAGTCATCTCGGAAACTAATGCACCCTTCTCATTAAGATAGCATTGTCCTTTGTGGCTTTTCAAATTGTATCCTTTAGTCTGAAAAGGTGACACATTTCTATCATCAGCTCTGCCTTCAGAGTGTCACTCAAGAGCTTGCAGGAAGATAGAAAGATAGAATGTGTGTGAACAGACCCTAACTCCACAAGGCTCAGCAGAGAATATGCTCATTTTATTATACAGAATCTAAAACGGGCAAAATAATAACAATCAAAAGCAAGACTGAAATACGAATGCAAGGCCTCCACAGCTCTTATATTATCAACCACCCATAGTTCTAGCTAATCAACTCATTAATTGTTCATAACAGGTTCTTGTGGTATTTAATTTGCTTGTCAGAATAACAACCTAAGAATAAAGGCAGTACTTATAAATGGCTCCAATTTCACCTTCATATTTATTAATTCTTCTAAACAACTTTATTCATTTATTTATTTTTGCTTCACCATTATCTCATGTATTAATTTAGGCCAAGACATTTTTTAAAAATTCATTTAGTTGTGTAACTGGTTCTTTATACCTGCAAACCAGAAGATAGCGGTTAGAACCATCTCTCCATAGTTAGCTACTTTGAAGAGAGATAGCTCCAGATAATGACTTTAGAACTCATTTTTTTTTAAACAATAAAGCAACTATTATGCCAATGGTATGAGGTAAAATGATGTTAAAAATTGCTCCCTAAAAAAATCATAGGACCAGTCCTATAGTACAGTATTAAACTGTGCATTGAGAGCCAGATCCATCCCATATGGCTGACCAGAGGTGGAATCCTGGCCCCAGAGGCTTGAAAATCACACTGAGCTTGTGTGCATACATGCCAAATCTTTACGAGATGAAGAAATGAAGGAAAAGGATTGTGGAGGACTATGCCTCATTGGGGGGTGCTTTCTTTCTCTCTCCTACCAGCCCATGTATCTGTGACAATAGAAAAAAATCTTTGAATTTATTTTATTTTTGGTTTTGCCATCGGGTAAGTGCACTCACGGGAGAGAGACGGAGAGATACAGTGAGAGAGAAAGTAAGAAATTGCCCCACAGGGGGAATGGTCACACCATAATCCCTTCTCCTTTGTTCTCCTCTCAGGACTTTGGTAAGCACTCACATATGCCCATCATTGAGTTTCAAGCCACTGGGTCTGGGACTTGAGCCATGATTGGCCATGTGGGAGTCCAGTGCCTTAATCACCATACCACTTGCTGGTATCCCCCACAGTTTTTTTAAATCATAAAGAAAATTCTCCATAATGATGGGGCTCAACAGCCTCTTGAGAGTTCAGTGTGTGTAAAAATTTTATCTGTTTTTCACAGTCCCTACATATAAATTTCTCCAAAGCTCAAAGCTGTGTGGAGTTGATGATGCATTATATTACTCAAATGTCTTTGAAAAGTTAATGTTTCTAAGGTTTGCTAAAGTTACACTTTTTTTTTTCTTTTTTTTTTGCTATAGGGTGCGTGAGCTCGCCAGAAAGAGAGAGAGACAGACAGAGACAGAAAGCGAGAAATCACCCCCCCCCCCCAGGGGGGATGGCCATGCCACAATCCCTTCTCCTCCATTCTCTTCTCAGGATCTTGGGCATGCATGCACATGTGCCCAGTGTGAGTTTAAGCCACTGGGTCTGGGACTCGAACCACGGTCGACTACATGGGCGTCCAGTGACATAGCCATTATGCTAACTGCTGGTCCCTCAAGTCATACTTTTTTAAAGACTAAAAGACTCTGGTTCAGTTTATTTACTTTGCCTGGCACATATGAGGCCATCAACAATTAGCTGATGAATGAATGAAAATTTGATTGGCCAAGTGAAAGCTACACTATTTTCATCAATTATATTTTGGTGTACACAGGCTATAGTCCTAGCTTTTCTCAGAAGCTGTGAAGCATACCACCAGAGACTCCTCCACCCTTCTCCACCGTATCTGTGGCCCAGGAGACTGACTGAAGACTGCATCAAGGACTCCCTTGCTCCGGCTTCCACTCATCTTCATCCAATAGGAAGTACTGGTGGAGATGGAGTGGGGGAGGAAGGAGAAGCCAAGGTGTTTATTCTCCTGCACCCTCTTGGGCAGGCTGCCGTGCCAGCTGGTCTTCTCCATTCCACTCAGCCTCTGGAGTCCAACAACTGGTACTCTGTTGTCCCTTCAGGTGAAGGGGTGGTGACAGCCTTTACATCCCACCTGCCCTGGGGGCTGCTCCATCCTGCATTGCCAGCCCCTTTGCAAACAGCCCTTTTAGTGAATGCTCCTCAATTCCTCAACTTGAGCGAACCATCTGTTTCCTCCAAGGACTCACGGATACACTAGTGGCCTACGAAACTGTACATCTGCCATAAATTAAAATAAAATCAGAGAGGGAAAAAAACCTAACACCATCAATGAGCAAGGAAAACAGTGCCCATGTTTTGTAGGTGAGCTGGCATTTTCTGATAAGGTTTTCTCTATCTGAAGGAATAATCCACCCCTCGGTTATGGCCATGCAGAGATGTGGTGCCAGGCACTGGAAAGTGCACAGGAAAATGAGAAGATGTCATTTCTGATTCAAGGGGTTTCCAATCTAATTGGTGGATAAAGCTCTTGCCAGGAACAGTGCAAGGCAGAGTGCAGGTAAACGTTAGATGGCAGAGCCCTGACACAATGAGTCATCTTTCTCCAGGTACATTTAGGTACCAGGGTTAAGACGTAGGGCCTAGTTGAGTAGGCCAAGGACGAAGTACACATTCTCTCTGGTACTTAGTTTGTTCATCCATGAAATGGACTTGTTTATGCCAGTGCCTACCGCTAGGGGTGTTGTGGGAACTACCTAAGACGTCCATGCCAAGAATTTAACACGCGTTTGGCCCTCGGGAAGCACTTGATAAACACCATTTGCTGTTAGAAGTGACGCATGGTAGAAGCAGGAAGGGAGCATTAGTTCACAGCCTAGACGTAAAGACATAGTACAGAAAACTACAGAAAAAGTATAGCATAGAAAACTAGAAACAAGTCTGGAATGTAACATTCTGCTGCTACAGCTACACGAGGACAATACTCCCACCAGATCTAAGCCACGTAATGTGTCCTTTGAAAAAGACAATGAACTAGAAGTTCCATGTGACTGGAGAGCGGGAAGCACAAACGTCAAGGGTTCAGTCTCGACACCAGGCCGTCTGTGGTTGGGAAACACACAGTGTGGCCACATGACCGTTACAGACGTGGACTCCAAGCCTTACCTTCAGGAGCACCCTGCTGTCCCTGAGCTGGCTTCTGTGACTTAGCTGGATTAGCAACGCACAGAAAGGTAGCGTGTGCCCAAATGTTGAATTCCTTCTCAAAGAACCAAAGATACCCTGAAAAAAATCTGTTTCACTGAGTCTGGTTTCTGTGGAAATTGTAAATAGCTTCATTCTCATCTTGCCCTTTCCCAGCCAGACGCAGGAATTGCAACTTCTGAAAATCTCTGCCAATTATTCGGGTAGCTTAATTATTTTGGCTTGATTGTTAAGATGCAAATCAACGTTCGAAATTCCAACGTGAGCAAATGCCAAAGAATCAAGAGCAAAAAGTATGTAATACAGAACAACACAGACGCTGTTCTTGTTGAAGCACAATCGCCCTTCCCCAGGACTTCCAGCCATTTTTTGGTTTGAATATTTAGATGTTACCTACGTAAGATGACACACAGGCAGGTGTTAGGGAAGCGTGATACTTTTCTGATATTTTGAAGATCCTGGGGTAGATTTTAAAATCCCTTATTTCATTATGTCTAAGTTCTCTTTTCCTTCTAACTGGTGCAGACTTCGTAGTGATTAACCATGAAGAAGAACTATGTGAACAACTGATAGTAGATGAAAGGTATTTTGTACTGAAATTTATTTCATTTTATATTTTGATATAAAATATTTTTATTTTTATTTTTTAAGATTTGTACTTTATTTATTTATTTGTTTATTTGTTTGTTTATATCTGACTAGAGAGGGACAGAGAAAGAGAGCAAGCCGCTAGTCAGGGACTCGAACCATGGTCAGCCATGAGGGAGTCCAGTGCCCTTTACCACCACGCCACCTGCCAGCCCCCAACATAACAATATTTCAAATATATATATTCAGATTCCTTTTCTTGGCTTGCAAAGTCCTACCTGGTTCGGCTTCTCTGTAATCATCTTGTCTTACAAGAGCATGTGAATGAGAAAGGGGAGCACCCCATAACAGGGTCTGCTCATACTCCAGTCCCTTTTCCTCCAATTCTCCCCAGCAGGATCCTGGGCATGCTCACATCTGGCATGATTTTCAAGCTGTGGAGACTGTAGCTCAAACCCTGGTCTGCTATGTGGGATCAAGGTTCCCTCTGTGCAGTGCTCAATCACTGTGCAGTAGGGCTGGTCCACACTGGTCTTCTTTAGGATCCTCCACACACCAAATTTATTTGTGCTTTGGAGCTTTTCACTGCTGTTTCTGGTCCCACAATCTTTGCATGGTTGACTTATTTTCTTCAGGCCTCAGCTCTCAGGCCATCTCCTCAGACAGAGAGGCTTTTTGAAGTCTCTCAAGTTTAAGTGGCCACCCAGTGGCTATCATCAATGTTGAAGTGAAGAAGATAGAGTCTGGGGCCTTCTTGCCTGTGTTAAAATTCTTTACGGCTCTGTGAGCCCTTGAGCTACAAACACCTCAGTTTCCTCATCTGTGAAATGCAGGGAGTCACACTATCTGCCTCATATGGTTGTTGGCAGTACAACCCATGGCAAGCACTGTGTGCATGCGTGTAAATAACTCCTTGTCCATTGACTACTTTCTATACCAGCAGGCTCCAAGTTCCATGAGAAGAAGGGTCTTGTCATGCCCTGTTTAATATTTTCTCTCCATATCCTAGAGTGATGTCTCTCATACAGTATGTACTCAGTCACTACTTATTCATTCACTCGTCTATATTTATATATTTATATAGATGAGCAAATGAACAAACCAGCCATCAGATACATTGTAAATTTGTGAAGATAAAGAGCTACCAAGATGCTAACAGCAAATTCACTGCAATTTCTAGGAAGCTACTTTCATAGGTAAATGTCTTTTTTAAAAAAAGCAATATTTTCAACTAGAATGTGCTATTTGCTTCCAGAATGAAGAGGCATAAACAATGTTTTCTCCACCAGTAGATCGGGATATAGCCCAACCAAGTCCAAACTACTCTCAGGGGAAGCAGGAGCTTCCAGATGTGGCTTGCTTGTGAAATACAAAAGCATAGTGTCTCAAAGAGGGGCTGATTGCTTGATGACTATGCAAAAGCCAGCCAAGCCCACAGAGGTAGACAACTCAACCATTTCCCCTTTATACCATGGTTTAAAATAGATAGCACGATACCATGCCAGGAACGCACACAGCTGGTTTGCTGTGCAGACTCATTGCTGGCACCTGACCTCAGTTTAGTGGCATTGCTCCTTCAGTGGCTGGATGATGTGAGGTTATGGTTAACCTTTTGTTTTGTATTTAATGAGTTGTTTTATATGTAGCTTTTCTCCCAAGTTTAATGCTCAATGCGACATTTGGTTTATCACATACCAGTGTCAGAACTAAGTCTGAAAAAGAATCTCACTGTCTCCAGAGGCCTGAATAGCACATCTGTTTATACCTGAATCTGTGACAGAACCCCCCCCCCCCCCCCCCCCAATGCTGAAACCAAGTGACATTCAGGGAGCTCAAAGCAAGCAAACATTCTGAAGCAATTATTTTGGGAAAGAACAGAGGTTTTCTAAATCCCACCCTGAAAATATAAAAGCTAGTGCATAACCAAGTTATCTTCCTTAAGATTTTACTTTCATGAACTCATATAATTGCTTTCAATCACATATGAGCACCTCACAGTGTGATCCCATCCTTTAATAATAAAATTTGATTTTGATCCTTTAAAATTCTCCTTCTAATTTGCTTAAAGTATGCGCAGCACCAATTCTCATGTGATTTCTATGTTACACTTTAAATAGAATAATTATCAGTGGTATTGCAAGAGGAGAACTCAAACTTACAGAATAACATTTGCACACACACACACACAAACACGTGTTTGCACACCTTCCTTATGACTTGCATGGTTTGCTAGGGAAAGACAAGTGAGAAAAAAATAGTACTCTTGCTATAGCAGAAATAGCCTTGCAATACAAATTTTCATGCAGTTAAAATAAATTGGTATTTACCCAAAGGATAGGAAAATACTCAGTGGGAGAGACACCTGCACATGCATGTTTATTGCAGCATTATTCACAATTGCTAAGACATGGTACCAACGCAGGTGCTCAAGAACTATTAACTAGATTGAAAAACTGTAGAACATACATACTATGAAATATTACTCAGCCATAAGAAACAGTGAAACCCTATCATTTGATTCAAAGTGGATGAATATGAAGACTTAACGCTAAGTGAAGTAAGCCAGACTCTGAAAGACACACTGTATATCCCTGCTCCAGATATACCATGTCTGCACTCTGACAGAAATGGAAAGACCAGAAAATGTGATAGTTGGGAGGATAGGTGAGGATACCAGAGACTGCAAGGGAGGGGAGGGAGTAGATGTTAGAGGGTGGGTGAGATAGGCAAAGGAAAAACACAATGGAAAAAGAATGTAAAGTTCTCTGTTGAAAATGACATGACAATATTTCTGATTTGATTGTCATGTATTACACGCATATGTTGAAAAACCACATTGTGTGCTATGTACAACAATGGACTCTAAAATAAGTAAGGTAGAGTGCTATCTCAAAAGCCTTCCTCCAAACACAAATGGAGAGGTAAGGATTGAAGAAAAGGAAAAAGAGAGCAGAGAGGGAGGAATGAAGGGAGGCAGGCTGGAACAATTATCCTATTATGGATATTGTAATCACTTTACAGTCCTCATCAAAGTCCTCATATTCATTTGAAATGAATGTTAATCCCATTTTGAAGATGAGAAATTCAATATTGGAATTTGCCTTGCACAGAGTATACACTCCTGGTTAACACTCCTGGTTTTTCCTGCCCCCATCACTGCTTCCAACCTGTCCATGGGGAAGAGGAGTGATTCAACCTAACTGAGGAGTAGGGAGGAGACCAGGGCTGAATAGAACTGACCCTTGTTCCTCCTCTTTCCTGAGGACCAACGTTTCTGAGCTCATTGTGACCCCTACTCCTCCAGGAACCAGTAGTCTCATAAGAGGAGGTCTGCCTGGGTCCAGAACCAGGGAGTTGGGTATGGATACGTAGGAATGTTACATTCTACATTACGTAGGAACATACATTCTGGAACTCGGTATGAGAAAGTGCACTGGCCAGCAGATATAAGCCAAATTCTCCTTTATTCAGAGCACAGGTGTTGTTTTGACAACCATTTGCTTTACTGCTTTGTCTCAATTCTCAACTGATCACAACTGCTGCAGAAGAGTGTTATTTTATGGAGCCCCCTTGAATCCCAGACTCCAAACTTAGAGAAATTCAGTAACTTCTGTAAGGTCACGTAGCTGGAAAGACAGGGATCAGAAATGAAAAGGATTTTTAAGGATTCAGGGAAACCAATGCCTATATCTATGGAGCATGGAGCGCCACATAAAAGCCTGCTTAGTTAAACTGCCATGTGCTCGAGAAATTCTTCCAAAAGCTTAGAAACTTATTAAAGAAGTGGGAAGAGGCCAGAGATAGGCAGACGATACTGATCCCGGCAAAATGCAGGTTGGAGGAGGGTTGAGAGAAGAGGGGAGGATTTAGTATTTATCGTCCCTTGCTATATCTACAGTTTATTGCAAGTCTCTTCAATACAATGAAGTCCCAGGAGTTCTGTCCTCTGATACCTTCCTAGCACCTGGCTTGTGCCTGGAACTGGCTCGGTAAATACTGGGTGGTCGGAAAAGTCATGATGTATTTTTCTATTTTCTGTGCAAAAATGCATCATGACTTTTCCAACAATCCAATATTTGTTGAATGGGTTCTGGCCTAAGTAAGCTGTAGGAGAAGAAGGAAAGTAAGTGACCCCCACCCCATTCTCACTAAGAATTTTCTTCTCCTTGTTACTGCTGCAGTTTGTCTTTGTCCTCTACTGCCTCCCTCCTTTTCTTCCTCTACCTCTCCTCCTTGCTCAATATTTCTAAGTAACCTTTACATTCTGGGTGCCAAAAATACATACTTCAAATACATTTTCAGATCAGTATAATGGGGAAAGCACACCAAGTTTTCAGATTCCTCAGAAAAGTATGATTTGCATTCAAGATTCTTTTTTTTTTTTTAAATAGGTATAGCAAAGTGTGGAGTTTATTAAAGGAGAGGGAAGGAAAAACAGAACTCCCAAGGAGGAAAGGGGTCCTGGAAAATGGGTTGCCAAGGAAGAACTTGGGCAAGGGATTTCTATTTGGGTCAGGAAGGGTTTTGTCCGGACTTGGGTTCTAGGTGGGGCTTATGCATGCATTCAAGATTCTTTTAAAAACTGTTTTCTCTAAGTAAATCTGCTTTTTAAAATTTCTAAATTTTAAGAATATTTCTAATTCCTATGCTATTTAGTTTTTTTTCCTTGCTATGATTTTATACCCTAATATAATAACATTTGTAAACTCCAGCAATACCCTTCCACTACCCTGTTCAGACCCAATAATGGAGCCGGTGGTGAAGTCTGGGTAAGGTGCCTATCACCAACGTGCACTTGGTTCGTCAGCATGAGTCTCCTTTTCAGTACAGATTATTTACAAACTTTAAAATATCATGGAGTGGGAGGATAAGCATGAAGGCATTTGGAGTCAGAATCCAAGGAGGTGGCCCCAATTCCTCATGACTTTTCTATTTGACTTTGGATTATTTCCTTAGGCTCTGTTTGTCTAAATTCTCCATCTGAGGATGGATAAAGTGACTTTAAGGTCCTTGCCTTCTAAAACACTCTGGACCTTCAGCTGCACTCTGTTCTCATTTAGTCACAAAATTTGCATAATCTTTACATCTTCCTCTTACACTATACAGGTACTAAACAATCTTGCACTTCCTTCTTATATTATAGGAAGCCTCAAAATTCACTTCTAGGGAACAGCAGTTAGCGTAATGGCTATGTTGCTGAACTCCCATGTAGTCAACTGTGGTTCGAGTCCTGGACCCGGTGGCTTAAACTCACGTCGGGCACATGTGCGTGCGTGCCCAAGATCCCAAGAGGAGAATGAAGGAGAAGGGATTGCAGCGTGGCCATCCCCCCTGGGGGGTGATTTTTCGCTTTCTCTCTCTCTGTCTCTCTCTGTCTTTCTGGTGAGCGCACACACCCTACAGCAAAAAGCCTCTTTAAAAAAAAAAAAGAATAAAAATTCACTTCTACATCTCATATTCAAAATTAGAATTTCTCATTTGTTCTTTGGTTATTATGGTAATTATAGTCTCCCTTTGATCTGCCTTCAAGATTTTCATCAACTTTGCTCTAATCACTTGGAAAACTACAGAAAGGCTTGTGTATTCATCTCTTGTTGCTGCTATAACAAATTACCACAAATGCAGTGGCTTAAAACAACACAGATTTCTCATCTCACAATGTAGAGGTCAAAAGTCTGAAATCAGCGTCACTGGGCTGGTTACTTTTGGATGGTCTGGGAAGAGAGACCATTTGCTTGGCTTCTCTTGCTTTTAGTGGTCACCTGGGTTTGTAAAAGCTTCCTCCACTTCCAAACATCTCTCTCCATCTCTACTTCTGTCTTTAATCTTCTTGTCCTCTATGTAGTCAAATCTTTTCCTGTCTCCTCTTGGGATTCCATTTAGGGCCCACCTGATAGTAATCCAGGATCATCTCACCTCAAAACTTTTAATTAATAATTTGTAATTGCCAGAGAGCATGTGTGCTCACCAGAAAGAGAGAGAGAGAGAGAAAGCACCCACCATAGGGCAAAGTCATGTTCCAATCTTTGCTCCTCCATTTCTCCAATGTGTCGGGATTTAGAACATGCACACACATATGTTTTTAAAGCAGATGGGCAAGGATTTGAACTGCAGTCAGCCATGTGGGATTTGGACATCTTAACAATAGGCTATGGGGCTGACCCCAGACCCTTAATTTGAACATAGCTGCAACATTCCTCTTGCCATATAAAGTAACAGTCACAGGTTCCAGGATTAGCATGTGACATCTTTGGTGGCCATTACTCAGTCTACCACAGTAGGCTTTTCTCAAGATTCTAACATTATATTTAAATGTCTTACTTTGCTAACTTTATAAACTGCATCCAAATTAAGTTTTTTATCCTTTTTTTTTTTTTTTTTTTTTTTTTTTTGTAAAGTACTGTGAATCCTTTCTTTTTAGTAGCTAGTGCCCTTAGTCCTCCCTGGATACGTTTCCGGTCACTTTATCTGATACTCACATGTTCGTTAGGAACATTCCCTGTCATTAAAATATACCCCCTATACACCTCCAGTCTTCATGATCTTCAATATCTGTTGAACTCTGGCCTTCTTGTTTCTTGAGTCAAGGAAACTGAAGAGAAAATATTTTCCACACACACACCTAATGTGTGAGTTTTCCCACACTAAGCAGTTCTCTGGTTCTCTGCAGATACCAACTAGATTCCTACAACTTAATTTCCTTCTGACATTACCTGAAGTTAGCTCAGTCCCACAACACCATTCCCACTTCCAGTGCCAATGGCAAGTAGCAGGTCTCCAGTTCACCCACACTTCTGTCTGACTGGGTTACAAACTGGGGGTTTCCACAATCCCCTCCTCAGGTTAGATAATTGGCTAGAGCAGCCCACAGAACTCAGAGAAGCACTTCCTTTACACTTAGTGATTTATTGTTAAGGCTATCATAAAGAATACTGATGAACAGCTGGATAAAGAGGCATGTAGGGCATGACATGAAAGGTGACATGGAGCTTCCTCATCCCCTCTAGAAGCATGTCAATGTGTTCACCAATCTACAAGCTCTATGAACCCTTCCTTTAGGGTTTTTATGGTGATCCCATTTCATAGGTATGATTAATTAAATCATTGGCCATTAGTGATAGAACTCAATCTCCAGTTCCTCTCTTCTCCCTGGAGGTAGGGGTGGGCTGGGCCTCAAAGTTCAATCCCATAGTTGGTTCTACCTTCATCTGAATGCTACCTAGGAGCCCCTAGTCACCAGTCATCTTAGTATACAAAAAGACACACTTATCCCTTGGAAATGACAAGTGTTTTAGAAGCTCTTGTTTACAGGAACTAGAAGCAAAGACCAAATATAATTCCTGTTATGTCACCAGTACACACGGTCACAACCTGGCGAATATTACTGCTTTGCTAATAAGTTAGGAGTCATGCTGTGAAACAAGTTCATTGGGCTCCTGTTCTGAAAAACAGCAGGTACTTCTCTGCAACCAAACCACCAGGTAGGAGCAAGGTGGCTGTTCATCCCTGGATGCCCTCCCAAAAGAAAGCCATGGGACTAATATACAGGGCACTCATATGAAAGCATCACTCGTTTTGAACAGGGGCTGTCAGAGCTTTATAATGATTGAATTCTGATTTCCATGGCAAGTTTAAGATATATCCTTGCACCGTACATGAAATATCAGTATAAAAGCAGACAGGTGATACTGTTTGAACCATAAGGAAGTGATGACAATATGCTTGAATTGTAGACTAAATCATTCAAGCAGACAGAGCCAGAAAAAACCAAAGTGCTCTTACTGATAGAATCTGCTCACTAGATCAGAAAATAGGGCCACAGAAACCTACCGTTGTCAGTTTCAGGCTCCAGCTGCATGAAGGACTGTTTTGTCTCTTTGACCCAATGTCTTAGAGAAATCACCCATCTCCCAACAATACTTCACCAATTTGCCAATGTATTGAAATGACTGTACATGAAGAAAGTGATGCTTTAACTTTAAAACAGGAACAAGTTTACCAGGCTCACACGCAGAGAACCCTCTAGCCATTAGAGCTATCAGTGGACTGGGCCATCTTGGGACAGCGATTTCCCCATCACTGTCTGTGTTCAGCAGAATGCCAGACAATTACCTCTTAGAAAGTGGCAGAGGAAATTTAAATGACAAGTAGGGCAATGGGAGAGAAGATTATCCGAATATCCTCAAAGGTTCTTGCAAACTTGATATTCAATCATTCTAAGGCCAAATTTAATGTGATCTGATGACTCATCCCAAGTCATTAACCTGAAAGGCCTCAGAGAGATCCATAAATTCTGAGGCCACCCAAAAAGTACAGGTCACCTTCAAAAACAAAATTTAATCAGTCCAGACATGGAATGTACTTTAATTAACCCAGTCAGCTAGAGACCTTCCCAAAGGAAAGGAAAGGACAGGCTAGAATTGATGACCAGAGACTAAGAGAAAGTGTCCACTTCTGAATCTTCAGCCCCCAGGCTGGTTCCATATGTAATCCTGGAAAAGGCATCAAGCCCCTCTCTTTTCACTCAAGTCCTTGTTAATGTACCTTAAGGCAGAAAAGGCTGGGATTCACATGTCAGAACAACCAGCATGAACCACAGTCAAAGCTGAAGACCTTCTGCTGGGAACTGCTGGGTGTGGAGCACAGAGTCGACGACTTTTGTGTCTATGTGGTAATATCCCTTTAAGGTCATCCACTTTGGATCTTTTCTTGGATGACTGCATCTGGATTGGTCTTTCTTGGATGCTCTTTCTGGATTATATCCTTCAAAGGCCCTTGCTTCTGGGGTATCAGCAAGCCCAAGAGAGTGTTCTGCCTTGGAGAAACCAGCAGGAACTAGGGCCAAGGAGGAAGGAGATGTGGGACAGATTCTGGGGGTTTTCCTAGTCTACTCAAAAAGGCTCCTCTAGATTTAGGTCAACCCTCGTTTGTGAGCTCAGGTCAGCTGTCCCTGGACAACACCAGCAGAATGAAGTTTAGGAACAAGGCCTTGTGTTAATGAATATTGTCATTTGCTCCCAAAGCATAAGGCAGTGCCTGAGCACTGAGTAAATGTGAACAAATATTTGTTGAATTACTAAATGCATGTATGCATGAATGAATAGTTGAATCTGTAGAGTCATGGCCTGTGAGGGTTTCAGTGGTAGTGGGATGGTTATTAGAGATTTAGTGGAGAGTAGTTGTTGCTAGAGAAGTAAACACTTTTTCAAAGATTGTGACCCTAGCTTCAAACATACATGGCACACATTTGGATTTGGCATCTTCACCTTCTTTGCTAGAGACTCTTCCTAGTCACTGGGATTAACCTTCACCCATGGAGGCCCCAACCAATGATAATGAACACTAAGTGATGGGCTGGGCGTGGTCATTTCCATTTCTCTCAACATCACAGACTGGCCATATTTGCACTGCATTGCATCTGCACTGGAAGCCATTTGCACTGGTGACTTAGGCCAGTCCGTTCAGCCTTTCTTTTTTCATTTATTTATTTTTTGTTATAGGATGCTTGTACTTACCAGAGAAAGAGAGGAAAAGTGAGAAATCACCCCCCACCACCAGGGGAATATGGCCACACCATAATCCCTTCTCTTCCAATCTCCTTTCGGGATTTTGGGCACGCATGCATGCACACACACAGTTTGAGTCATGGACATGCTTTCGAAGCCACCAGTACTTGAACCATGCAGTTGGTCATTTCGGGATCCAGTGCCTTAACCTGCACACCACTTGCTGGCCCCACACAGCCTTACTCTAGAGCTGGTATTTTCCTCCTTGCTCCTCAGAGACCTGACTGTGACCTCGTGTGCTTGTTTAAGACCTGTAAGGGGCAGCTTCTAATCAGGATGTGGAACTGCCACTCTGCAGACAGCTGCCCAGGAGTCTGCACTCAACAAACCTGCTCGCTGGGAGCGTAGGGGGAGAGGAGATGCTGTTAGTTTACAATGGCTGCACATTTTTCTTAAAATCTTTAAAAATCACAATACAGCCATGATATAGGGGATACAAAATCATCTGTGGCCACCCAGGGCTGGACGCATACTGCATTCTGCTGTTTTTGTCCTGAGCAGGATTTGGGGGCAGCCTGGGGTTGTCAGTAGGTCTGCAATGAAGCCAGGGCTCATGACAGCCGTGCTGAGCAGCCGTGGGAACGGTGACATTCCCCAGTGTGCTCAGCTGTGACCTGGCCCTGGAGCAGGCCGCTAGCAAACGTTATCAGGGCTAAAAACAACTTCCCTAGAAGATCGGTCAAGGGTCAGGTATGCTACTCATCAGGACGGGATCCACTTGTGACAAGTTGTTTGACAATTATTTTTCACATGGATGAGATAAACCAATTTCTCATTAGCCTCTTGTTTTTTTTACCCCCCCCCCCCCATAAGGATTGTGAGATTTGAAAATGTGTTGCTTCTCCATTGAAAACAGCAACAGCTGTTTGGACAGTTGGAGAGAGCCCTGGGACCCTGCCTTGGAACTCTCTCGCTGGCCATTTTTCGTTGACCTTTCATACTGACTGCGACAGACAAGCTCTGGGAAATACCATCTCCTGACTAAAACTCCAGTCGCTCTTCACTCATACACAGTCCGTTTTTGCTCCAGATCTCTGATCCGCCATGTCATCTTCAGGCCTCTTTCTCTGGGGCTCCCAGATACCTATTCCCTGCCCTGACCCCTGGAATCTCTGCTTCCTGCTTTTACTGCCCACGCTTGACCAGATGAGGACGAAGGGTACTCGTTGCCAGTATACACACAACAGCAACCTGAGAACGTCCAGGCCAGAAGTCAGGTTCTGAGTATCCCTTAGCCTGATGCCTCCTGTTCTTGCAACTGGAGGGCTTTGAGTAATGGTGGTTCCTTCCTGGTGAGAAACAGCAGCCTCAGAAGCTGTCATTTAGCAAGACTACAATTCTGCCTATGGACTCAACTTAGGTTCACGGGCAGTGTTATCTGTATTGAAGTTTTCCTCTATTATTTCCTATTTAATTTGGCCAAGATAGTTATAGTGGTACCATTAACACACAAACATCAACTGGAAGTATGTTAAAACATTAGAATTTGAGGGTCTAGGGGCCAGCAGGTGGTATAGTGATTAAGGCGCTGGACTCCCACATGGCCAACAAGAGTTCAAGTCTCAGACACAGTAGCTTGAAACTCATGCTAGGTGCAAGTGTGTGTGCCCAAAATCCTGAGAGGAGAACGGAGGAGAAGGGGTTGCAGCGTGGCCACCCCTTCCACCCTAGGTAGTGATTTCTCACTTTCTCTCTCTCTGTCTCTCTAGAGAGCACATATGCCCTATAGCAAAAAAACTCTCTAAAAATAATAATCAAAATTTGAGAGTCTAATTGGTGTACATATATTGTATTCTATAAGAAGAAAAAAGGAAGGAAGGAAAGGAGGGACAGACGGTGGGAGGAGAAAGGAAGAGGAGAGAGGGGAGTGTGCACTCAGCAAACAACCAACTGATAAATTTCCAGTTCTGGTTTATCTGGGTGTCAGGATATGGTTCTAAGTTATCTGAGTAAAAACCCTCCCATCACCTCTCCTAGTCACCTTTCAGGGAAATAGCGAATACCGAAACGTTTCTCATTTAGAAGTACTACGCATTCATCCTAATTTAGCACCGCAGTATTAAATAAGCAAGTGACTCCAGTGCAGTGAGATCAAGGCTTACCCTAGCTGAAGGATATGTAAAGCGTTGAGAGCACACAGTGCAGGAGGTGTCACAATGCCCAGGGTGGGATCCTGGGAGGTGCAGAGGAGGGACTGCTAAAGCATCTTCTGCAAGCACAGGGAGAGCTGCACAGAGCCAAAGGAGGAGGCAAGACAAGAACAGTGTGATCAGGTGTGGCATGGCTTTCTCTCCTCAAAGTCTTGTTGTTAGTGAAGTCCAAGAAGGTTCCAGATGCACTCTGTGTCAGTTACCATGAGCCTAGACAACAAGCATCGAGCTCACCCTCTATGAGGCTGCTTTCAGCTTCACTTTTTCATTAGAATAGAGCAAGCAGACCATCTGACATTAACCTAGACTGTGTTCTATGCAACCAGAGGCTGAAATTTTGAACTGAGAGATCGAATGTTGATAAACAGCACAGAGAAAATGCTTGTGAATCCATCCGTGGCACTCAGCAATTCTTCTACATTGCCCTGGGCATTCTTTCTCTGCCATTATATGCTGTGGCTTTTTAAACAATTTCTACTTCCTAAAACTTCCCTTTCCTTTCTCCTCCAAATTGACCAATGATAGGACCTTCTCTTGGACAGAGAAAACAGGTGCCATCTTTAGAATGATATTAAACTTCTCGCTGGCAAGTCTACAGATATATTTCTCTGTCTAGACCTCCCTCGTAGGTCCGGTCATTGGCCTCGCCTTCCCCGCCTCTTTTCCCACTTCTTGAAATTAAACATTTTACTTTGAGGCACTTTAGTTCACAGGCAGTTATAAGAAATAACACAGAGGCCATCTTCAGTGGTACGGTGGGAACACAACCCTCAGAGATGCCGAGGCCATGTGGGAAGGTCCCGGGCTCTCATCCTGAGGTCTCTGTGTGTGTTCTCGGTGTCCCCACATGCCTGTGACCCCATGCAGCCAGGATATGACCATGCCATGAAGACCCTGTTGGGGTGCCCCTTTCTCTTTAACTCCTTCTCTCATGGAAGAAATAAAAACAACTTTTTTTTTTTTAAAGGAAGTAATATGGAGAGAGTCCTGTTCCCTTTCATTTGTTGCCCCAGTAGTAACAATTTGCAAAACCAAAATACAGTAACACCTCTTCCTACCAGTCTTGTTTCTTTCCCTTCTCTGGGTCTCCCATTCCAAATCTGGAAGCATTTTCTCAATAGCTAATAACAAAATAAATCTTTTGTTTTGGAGTAGTTTTCAATTTCTGTAAGGTTGTCGAACAGTCAGGGCATCTCTTTCTGTTTTCCTATGCAAAAATGCATCATGGCTTTCTTGATGACCCAAGAGAAAAGTTACAAAGATAGTATAGACAGTTCCCAAACACCCTCCTCCGGCTTCCCCAGCGTTAGCTCTGACATGACCAGGGGACATCTGCCAGAATTAAGAAACCCACGCTGGTCTAAAACCACGAACTAAGCTCTAGGCTTTATTTGGACTTCACCAGCTTTCCCCTCGTCTCCTTTCTTTGTTCCTAATAGCATTAACACGTCCAAGATTCTACGACATAAACAACAAGAGCCCATATCACACGTCCGTGGGCTCCTCCAGCCACCACTCTCTGAGATACACCACTTGTCCCTCTGAGATAAACCACTGCCTTGCCCAACCTCAGTCCACTGAACCCCTCACACTGCCTTTGCCAAGGTTGTCCATGACCCCCTCGTTTCTAAATCCAAGGACCTCTTCTCTTTCTTAGCTAGATACTTCTCCATAGCAGTGACCACTTTCCTGAATTTCTGAGAAATTTCTCATTTGTAATTTTCCTCCTCCTTTTAAGCTACCTCTTTTCCTTCCTCTCCCTTTCTACTGTCCTCCATTCTTTCCTCCTTTTTTTCCTTTTTTTGTCTCTTTTCTTTTTTTCTTATGGGGTTTTCTTTCTCCTGCCTCAGGTCTGGTCTATAATTTCTCTTCCTCTCACTCTAGGTATTTTTGCAAGGGATCCTACTTCTCCAATTAATAAACAGATTAAATGATGATCAAACCTTTGTCGGCCCTCCAAACCTCCCTGAGCACCACGGCATCGACCACACCGGTGACACATGCCCACGGGCCTCCCACAGGTCGGTCCAGCCCAGCAAATTCAGCACTGCAAGCCTTGTCTCCCTGTGTAATTCCTGGTGCCAGCCCCAATACCCCCATATCTTCAACAAGGTCTTACCCTGTGACTCTCCCCACCTAGCCCCCTCAGCCCATCAGGATTATGGGTGCATGTACCGGTATGTATAGGTCGGCCAGGAAACAGAGCCCAAGATCTTTTATATGGGATCCAGCATCGTCTGAGCAGGATGCAACCACTGTGCCCCAGGCCAGCCCTGTCCTTTATTTTGAGGGTATTATTCCATGTCCTACCTGGGGCTGGGTTGGGGGTTGAGACTATACCTAAGTTGAATACTATGATTGTCACATGTATCAATACAGGCCGCTTTCTACACAATGATTTACTTTTCTTTCTTTTTTTTTTTTTTTTTTTTGGAGAGGATTTTGCTATAGGGCGCATGTGCATGCCAGAAAGACAGAGAGAGACAGAGAGACAGAAAATGAGAAATCACCCCCCAGGGGGGATGGCCATGCCGCAATCCCTTCTCCTCCATTCTCCTCTCGGGATCTTGGGCACGCACGCACATGCGCCCAGCGTGAGTTTAAGCCACCAGGTTCAGGACTTGAACCGTGTTTGACTACATGGGAGTTCAGTGACATAGCCATTACGCTAACTGCTGGTCCCGATGTCCTCTTTTTATATTTTTATTGATTTGTTTCATCATTTTAAAACGTATTATTACTATTATTATTATTTACATTTAATCATTATACATCTTTATAGTGCACACCATGGCTTTTCTCAGCACAAATATGCTGGGGATCAGTCAAGACAAATATGTTACCACATACATTATCATCAGCAAATAACTTTCCATTTTGGTGTCAATTAAACATACTGTTTTTCCCTGTTCCCCTCCCTTCCTCGTGTCCTCTTTTTTTTTTTTTTTTTTTTTTTTTTTTTTTTTAATGGATTTGACTTAAAAGGGTAATTACCTTGGACTTACACCTGGAGGGTCACACAGGTATTCCCCCTGTCCTGGTAGTGACAGAAGAGAGGGAAGATCACGTTGTCATGCATCCTGTAACATACCCTGAGCCATGATGGCCGCGTAAGAGCTGACGCTATGATTCTGTATGAAGGTCGAGAAATGGGTGGGGTGTGTGCACGGGAGGCTGGCTCAGGGGTGGCCCGTCACACTCAGCCACGCCCCTCGGTCAGCTGCATCCCCTCCACCTGGAAGACTGACTAAGGAAAGTCCCTCACCCTTCACATCGTGGCTTACGTGCCCCCGTCCTCAGGGCAGTCTTAGAGCTCTCACGCCATGCTAGGTCCCCTCTCCCCTCAGCACAACTGGCTTGGGGGTGCGCTGCAGCCCTCCAGGGGAGCTGGAAGCTGGCTGTGCTACCGTGGCATCTCTGGCACCTACCGTGTCCTGCTCTGAGGGGGTGCCAAGAAACGCTGGTTACATGGATGAAGTGAGGGATGGGAGAACACAGATCAACCGTCCTGCCTCGCTTGTGTGTGGGAACAGGGACAGGGTAGGAGGGACTCGGTGTGCCCTGGCCCCTGAAACAGGCTTCCTGTGGGGCCATCCACCTCCCCAGTGTGTGCAGGCCAAGTGAGCAAAAGGAGAAAATTACGTTTTTATTAGCCTATTTGAAGAATCTGGCTGGCTGTTTTTCTCTCCAGTACGTGCCAACCCAGCGTGCCAGGACTGTTTTGGAAGCAGGAATTTCCCTGGTGGCCCGCCTCGTGTTCCCCCACCCCACACCTTTCCAGTGGCTCTGGGTCCCTCGCTTCTCTCTCCATCCAGCTCTGCTCCTCTAGATCAATAAACTCACTACCGCTCATCGCTTCCCCTCACTCTCATCCCACTCCCCAAACCCACAGATCCCATGGGAATTAATAAGTCAAGAAAAGGAGAACCTCCATTTTCTTCTCTTTTTCTAAGAAACAGAAAAGCACTTGATAAAGAAACCAAACAAACAAACAAAGGACCAGTAAGAGGGACCACGATAGCCTTCCTTGCCCACATAAACTCGTGCACTTCATAGGACGTCTGCTCGCTGGGACTGATTCGGTGTGACAGCTTCTTTATCGCTGACCCAGAGGCTCCTTGGGAGCTGCCTGTGCCCTGCAGTCAGGCAGGCTAATGCAGAGCCTTCAGGGGAATTCTCAGAAAAAGGAAGCGCTCCATTAAGACTTGGGCTGGCTGTCACAAGTCACTGTGTACTCACAGGCAGTCTTAGAAAAGGACAGTAAAGGAGGGTGCCCTTTGTTCCTAAAGATAAACGGATGACAATACCATGGCTGCTTCGGTTTTCTCCTGCTAGTGATGCTATTATGTTGGAAGTCACACAGACAACTCTGGAGAGAAACTGACTTTCTAAGGAAAATGTCAGTGACAGACTGGCTGGAGCAGGCTGAGAGCGTGTCACTGTATTTGCAAAGGACAGTGGCATGAAATTAGGATGGTTGGCATCCCACTCCCCTTGCCAGCAGTACCTAAATACCTGCTCTCCGTTCCTGACACTCCTGCCCACATTCTTTCCACTGGAATCTGTATTAGATTCTTCCAATTATATCGATAGGCAAGCAACTCTTTGATTGCACATACTGCCTTAAAATTCTATCTTAGAACCTTTCAAGAGCTCCTCCTGGTGCTTCCAGAACTTCTCTAATGGGCTGTATTAAATACTCATTTAATTTGGGTGGAGAAGGATGAATAACAGCTCTAGAAGGTTCAAAACCAAGACTCAATCCTCTGGAACTCCTCACTTAGTGTCCATTTAGATCAATGTGCTACTTTACTCTAGGGCATTTGCCCTTAAAGCTCTCCTCAAAGCCAAGGAGCCAGGGGGCTTCTTTTCTGCTAGTGGAATCAAGCAGATAAATGAAATGATACATGCCAGAGGCCTGTCGTAGAGCATGCATATGTGCTCATCCACCTTTTGTTCATTGTTACCGGAAGCAATTGATCCTGCACGACTCAGCTCATAACTGCATAGAGGCCGGGACAATGGAGTCTCACCTCAGCTGCTTACTGACTGCAAAGCACCACCCTGCACAGGCACAAGAGTTCAAGGCAACACACATCCTCAGCTGCCTTCACTGGACAGTAATTAACATCATGCCCACACGATCTCGGGATTACTTCCTTCCTCATTGTATTTCATTTCTTTTCACTTGACCTTGAGTCTTGTCATTCGAAAGCAATCAGGGGCCAGCGGATGTCACAGTGGTTAGGTCACTGGACTCTCACATGGCTGACCACAGTTCGAGTCCCAGACCTAGTAGCTTGAAAATCACGCTGGAGGAATGTGTGTGTAAGCCCAAGATCCCAGGAGGAGAATGGAGGAGAAAGGATTACAGTGTGGTCATCCCCCTAGGGAGTGATTTCCCACTTTCCCTCTTACTGTCTCTGTCTCTCTCTCTGGCAAGTGCATGTGCCCTATGGCAAGAACAAAACTCTAAAAAATAAACAAACAACAGTCACCCAGAGACAGCATGGAGAGAAAAAAAAGAGAGTTGAGGGTTATGTCTGGGCACACCTACACCTATGGGGCAAGCTGGGGAAGAGAGACAGTGAGGATGAGAGAAAGAACCATCAAAAATGGGAAGAAGAGAGGAGAGAGTCATACCATCAGCACTGGGAAGTAAGGGCAAAGGGCGCCAGTTCTAAAGGGGAAAATATCAGCCTGGAAATTGGAAGAAACAGCTGAGAGGAAGAAACCCACATTGTGGGCACTTTCTGAATCAACGCAATAGCTCATTAGAGTCTGTAATCCAAATCCCTGAGCAGCAGACAACCCCTACATGCTGCACGCCTTGCCCGCCTCCTCCTCATACCGCTGAGTCACTGCTTGCCTCCTCGCTCCAGCCACACAGGTCCCTAAGGCTGCTGCCTGCCTCTGCCTTGGCTTCAGCTCTTTCCTCTGCATAGACTTCTTCCTCCAGGTCTCTCATGGTCAATTTGTTCACATTTCAAATGCAAATTCTGCAGAGATTCATCCCCTGACAACCCGACCTGGCACCACTACCAAACTGTCTCATATGAAAAATTATCTTCTTCTTCTTCGTATCTTTGTTGCTCTGTTTATGTTATTCCTTGTACATTGCTGTCTTCATGTTCCCAGAGCCTAGAAGACGGGCAGGCACATAACCCTTGCAATGGTTCATCTTACGAGTCAACTTGACTGAATGACGGGATGCCCAGATCGTTGGTAAAACATTATTCCCGGTGTTTCTATGAGGGTGTTTCCAGGAGAGATTGCTATTTGAATCAGTAGGTTGAGTAAGTCAACCTCATCAGTGTGGGCAGCCATCACCCCATCTGCCGAGAGCCTAGATAGACAAAAAGGCAGGGGAAGGGCAAATTCATTTTCTCTGTTGAAGTTGGAACATCCATCTTCTGCTGTCCTTGAATATTAGTATTATTGGCTCTCAGGCCTTTGGACTCACACTGAATTTCGTCACTGACTACCAGTTCCCCAGCATGCAGACAGCAGATCAAAGGGCCGCTCAGCCTCCATAATTCCATGAACCAACTCCCATCATCAGTCAATCAGTCTCTCTTTCTCTGTCTCTCCTACTGTGTGTGTGTGTGTGTGTGTGTGTATCCTATTGGTTCTGTTTGTTTCTCTGTCCAACCCAGACTAATATACCCCTCAATAATTATTTGTTGAAGAGAGAAAAGAAGGAAGGAGGACAGAAGTAAGGAAAAAAGAATACAGATGCAGCCTATTTGTTGAATACCCCGAGCAGAGCAGCATCCCAGTAAAGGTCCTTGGGCCATTTGCTTTAATACACAGGGGAGAATGATGTGCAGTTTTCATGTCAATTATTTATATCCAGAAATCCATAAAGAGCTTTAAGCTGCCTCAGACAGCTTCATGTACACTGGTGCTCTCACTACCTCAGTGTATAAATATTTGAGTGCTTGGGAAGACAGCTCTTTCCCCTTCATAAACATTCTCTCTGTAAGAGAATTTAGCCCACTGATGTGCACACTCTCAAAATGGCATTTATAAAATGTGACGGGACTCACTCATAGTGGCTCTTGTCCGTATGCTCTTTAACCACCGAGAAATTTAGCCAGGATAGGGGATTTTACATCAGCCCTCCACCAAAACTTTTCTTCTCTGTTATCTGCTAATATCCACACACCTGTGAGAGGTCCAGTTATAAAAGCTACAGTTTTGCTCTTCTTGCTCTGCAAACTGCTCTCACATGAGGGAACTTCAAAAAGTTTATGGCAAGATAAAATTAATGTATGAGTTCATTTTGGTGCAAAAATTTTTTTTAATTCTACACATACTTTTTCATAACTAGCGTTTTTCCATGGACTCTTTGAAGACCTCCTCATTCACTCAGGCTTGTGACCTCACAGCAATTATATTAGGTTGTCAGAAAAGTTATGATGTATTTTTCTAGGCCAAAATGCTTCATGACTTTTCTGACAACTCAATAAAACCAAATATATGTTTGGAGATTTAATCTTAGAGATACTTAACTTTCTTAAGCAGTTCACCTGGAATTATTTACTTAGATACAATTTTGTAAGAACCTGCAAATTGAGGGGGTTGTAAAATATTTTTGGTAGCTAGGACAGCTTTACACAAATCAAAATTAAAAAATCACCCAAATTATGGTTTTATTACAAATAAAAGCTAAAATCATCTATAATAATCAAACCCTTAAACATCTATAATTTTTTTTTGCCATTTCTCAATTTCTTTTTAAATATATTTTGTTTTACATCTGGTTATTTTAAGTAGTAAGTAATGAAACAGTTATGAACATAAGAAAATCAGAAGACTTGATTACGTGCTCGGAGTGTGTGTGTGTCTGTGCACTCACGCATGTCTGTGTGTGTGTCTGTGTGTGTGTCTGTGTGTCTGTGAGTGTGTGTCTCTGTGCATCTGTCTGTGTGTGTGTCTGTGTGTGTGTATGTGTGTCTGTGTTTGTCTGTCTGTATGTGTGTGTGTGTGTCTGTGCATGTGTCTGTGTGTGTCTGTGTATGTGTGTCTGTGTGTGTGTCTGTGTGTGTGTCTGTGAGTGTGTCTATGTGTGTGTGTCTGTGTGTGTCTGTGTGTGTGTGTCTGTGAGTGTGTCTATGTGTGTGTGTCTGTGTGTGTCTGTGTGTGTGTGTGGGTGTGTCTGTGGGTGTGTCTATGTGTGTGTCTGTGTGTGTCTGTGTATGTGTGTGTGTGTGTGTGTGTTTATGCACACACTTGCTATGGTTTGAGTACTTGTACCCTCTCCCAAACTGATGCTGAAGCTTATTCCCCAACTACGCAGCATTAGGAAGCGGGACCTATGAGAGGTAACTAGCCCAGGAAGGCTCCCCTGCTCGTGGACAGGATTTTATAAAAGGACTGGGGAGAACTCCAGTTAAGCAGTTTTGCTTTGTGAAGACACATCAACAAGGTGCCATCCTGGAAGTTAAGAGTAGCTCTCTGCAGGCACTTTGATCTTAGACTCCCTACCCTCTAGGACTGTGAGAAAGGAAATTTCTGTTACTCCGTCTGAGGTATCTTGTTACAGCAGGACAAATGGACTGAGGATAGCGCTATGCACACATACTTCCCTACCATGGCAATCTCAGTCCTGGACATTTAAAAGAGTGGTTCACGTTTGTTCTTCTAAGTTGCTGGGGATGAAAATGATCCTGGTAGCTGATGAATAGGATCGTCATTAGCTCTTCTCCTTCCCAGGTGATGAGTGGAAACTATACCCCATCTCCCTACCTCTTACCTGCTCTCCAAAGTCAGTGGACAGGTGTCCTATGGGCCCCTATCTGAGGCAGCACGATGCAGTTGAGGGAGTCTCCCTGAAGGGCCCTCCCTGTCAACCTCCCCCTTAGGTCTATGACTTTGGACAAGTGACTAAAAATTTTTGAGCCCCTGTTGTCCTCTGTAAATGGAAACCCCTGAAGGAAGGCAGGCTAGCTGATGACTGAATTCCTTCACCTCCAGGCCCCTCAGCATGGGTGTGGGGTAGGACATGCCACAGAACACAGGGAAAGCTGGCCCATGAGTGGACAGACATGCAGAGACAAGCCCCAACTACTCACTCTGCTACTACCTTCTGGGCCCACTCAACAGACAATGCGTAGTCTCTAGAGTCCTGGTCGGATTCTCTCCCACCACACGTAGGAATTTCCTCTGCAGCAAAATAAGAAGGATCACTTTTCCTGACTTCAGTTTTGCATGGCAGGCTACATACTGATACAGCCAGACCCATGGCATTGTGGTGATTGCCGGGCAGAAAAAAACAATTCATCTGAAACTCTGCCCCTAAACATATAGTCTCAGAAAAACCACTGTGATAGATGGAAAGAAGAAAAGATTTGGATTTAGAAGATTAGGGTCAACTACTGACCTATCTTTTACTATAATAGCTGGTGACTATGGACAACTTATTGGATCATTAGAAACGTGACGACACATTTTTGTACAGAAAAATACATCATGATTTTCTGATGGCCCAATATTCACCTTTCTAATTCTTTTTCTCTCTCATCTGCAAAACAAGAATAATAAAATTTTGACCCTCATAGAGCTCTTTGAAACACTAAATGATAAGTAAGCTAATGTAAGTGTGGTGGCATTACTTCTGCTCACTTGGGTTTTATTTTCTCATTTTCATCTGGGTCACAAGATTACACTCACCTGCCCTATGAAATTCGATGTGGCCACATGACTTGCTTAGGCCAATGAAATTAGAGAAGGGACAACATGTTGCCTCCCTGCAAAGGTATTCAAGAGCCAAGGCGTACTTTTTCACGGTGTCTCTTCCACTGTGATGACGCTGGCAGCCCACCTTAATACGGAAGGGCCACAAGCAAAAGTGGCTCCTGACTGATGTTCTGGAGGCTGTAGGTGGTATTGCATGAATGAGACATAAGCCTTCTGTGATGCCAATACTATTTTTTGGAGGTTGCTGAACACACAGTAAAACTTAGCCTACCCCTGAGACCGGTCCTATGGCACAGAACAGTAATGCATGCACTAAACAAAAAAGGCCGATCCCACCCGGCAACCATGGTGTGAGTCCCTGATTTAGTCAGCTTGAACACACTGGGCACACGTGTAAGTGCCCAGGACCCCACGGTCTGGAAAACTGGAGGAAGGGGATTGTGTGTTACTAGACCTGCGGAGGGTGCTCATTCCTCTCTCTCTTTCTCAAATGTGTATGCTTGCACTTTATTACGAATAAAGGGGAAAAGAAAATGTAGTGTATCCTGATAAATGCATGTAAGAAAATCTGCGTCAAATACGACGTGTCCTGTAAGTGTTCATTATGGCGACCGCAGGTATCTGCTAAGGTCATGTTACACATACCTACCAGAAAACTCACGGTGGCATGATAATTCATCTGGACTAGAGCGAAGGCAGCTCCTCATCATCTCACTGCCATCATCAGATGTCTACAGAGCACCCACTGTGTTACTGATATTATCCCAGGCAATGCATATGAAATACTTTCTTTGTGATGTTAAAACATCTTAAATACCAATTGCGCTAACATTTGGCATACCCATTGAAAACATAATAACAGCTCATCAGGAAACTGCAGACTCATACAAAAAGAGTCTTTCACGTTGTACAACTGCTCAAGGTTACTGTTTGTCAGGAGCAGAGAGGGGCTGAACAAAAATATTTCGGAATATACAGAAACGTTCTACTTCTAGAGATCTGTGGTAATGAATTTGTGCATGTTAGCACAGAAATACTAAACTTCTGGAACAAATCAGGTGGCCAATTCTGGATCATCTGAAACCCATGGCTGACTTCATAAGAATCCATTTTGCCTTCATTTAATACAAAGACAGCTACTCTAGTCCTCAAATTTCAAAGTTAGAAAGTGCTGGGGTGTAAGGAACAGTACCACAAAATACAGGACCTTGGATGGATATAGAATTCTCGGTTTAAAGCCTTGATGTGAATTTCAAAGCTGTATTAAACGTTTTTTTTCTCTGTAAAACAAAAACGGGACCTGCAAACAGTGAGAACTGCAGAAGTAGGAAGGTCACTCTTGATCTCCTCCCATCTTTCTAATGTAAGAGGTGGCCATAAAAGAATGCTCTGACTTAACCTCCCTCATAAGATCTACTTATGAAGAAATAGTCCTTGCTAAATTGCCCCAGTTTATTATCATTAGATCACACTCCTTTTATCCAATCATATTTTCCCTGATCCTCCACCTGTCATCAGACCTAAGAGTAAAAATCCAGTTTCTCTGTTACTTAGGGTCTTCCTTTTCAAAATCTTCCATGTAATGTAAAACTTTGGTTAAATAAATTTGTTGTGCTTTTATCTTGTTAATCTGTCCTATTAAAGGGGTGTCAGCCATAAACTTTGCAAAGGGTGAGAAAAAGATAGTCCTTTTTTTCCCTTACAAAATACTTAATTTTATTATGTATGTATGTATGTATGTATGTATGTATTTTGGCGAGATTTTTGTAACAGGGTGCATGTGCTCACCGGAGAGACAGAAAGTGAGAATCACACCCTGGGGCTGATGGCCACACCACAATCCCTTTTCCTCCATTCTCCTCTGGGGATTTTGGGCACGCACATGCACACACATGCACCCAGTATGAGTTTCAAGTCTTTGGGTCTGGAACTCTAACAGCAGTCAGTCATGTGAGAGTCCAGCGACCTAACCATTATGCCATCTGCTGGTCCCCACGAAAGACTTTATAAGAGCTTCTTCTTTTTTAGGTTTTTGCCACAGGGCAGTGTGCTTGCCAGAGAGGCAGAGACAGAGAGGGAAAGTGAGAAATTTCCCCCCTCCCCTCGCCGCAGGGGTGACAGCCATGCTGCAATCCGTTCTCTTCCACTCTCTTCTCAGGAAGGTGCATGAGTTTCAAGCCACCGGGTCTGAGACTTGAACCATCGTCAGCCATTTGGGAATCCAGCTGCCTTAACCACCATGACACCTGTCGACCTGAAGTATCCTCTAATTTCTCTCAAAGAATCACCATTACCTGGTGGAAAATTAAGAACTTCACTGTGGTATGTTTAGGGAAATAATAAAAATTGAATTGACTTCATTTTGTAAATTAGCAAAAATCAAAAACAACTAAAGGGATGGAGGAAGAATTGTATTTCCAGGAGCATGGATGGGTTCATGTCCATACATCCGGACTTCCCGCTTCATCTCCACACAATTAGAGATTTGTACTACTTCTTAGTTGATGTTAAAAATACAACTCCTGGGACCAGCAGTTAGTGTAAAGGCTATGTCGCTGGACTCCCATGTAGTCGACCGTGGTTTGTGTCCCAGACCCGGTGGCTTAAAACTCATGCCGGGCACGTGTGCATGTGTGCCCAAAATCCCAAGAGGAGAACGGAGGAGAAGGGATTGTGGCGTGGCCATCTCCCCTGGGCGGTGATTTCTCGCTTTCTGTCTCTCTGTCTCCCTCTGTCTGTCTGGCGAGCGCACAGGCCCTATAGAAAGAAAAAACAAAAAAACAAAAAAAAAACAACTCCTTCCGGGGCCAATATCAGAGGGGTGCTATCCAGCACACAGAAAACTGAGACAAGAAATGTTAGACATATCAGCACTGTATTCTGCCTGAGACTCACTACAAAAGTTCTGCATATTTGCCTGAAGTTTTAGTTTCACGCTTGATTTTGTCATCTGGATCTGCATCCATGCCAGCTCTTTAATATTGCAGTTCGTAGTTAATTAATGATAGGGCACTAGAAGAGAAGATTCTATAATGGATTCACTCTCAAGTCACAAATTAAGTTTTAGAGTTCATATTTGATTTCCAACATAAGTAAGTTTTGTTACCTGCTTTACCTCCTATTCTTGAGGCCCCCTGCAGAGCCTTTGGAGAGGTAACCCAGATGAACATGGGTTACCTGCTTCAAGGGGCTTCCACATCAGCAGCTGATAGACCCCTATTTCACAAGACAGACTGATATTAAGTCTCAGACTCTAAGGAGATAGTGTGTATGAAGACTATACAAAACCTATTTTGGGAAAGGAAGTTCTTTCTCATTTTTTGTTTTTAGCCTACACAAATACCCAGTTATAAACTGTATCAATATAGAATGCTCTGTGATCCAGAGGAACATGCTTTATTGTTTGGAACTACGTCAGACATCACAGCCCTGGTCCTTACCAATACATGCCAGGAAGGCCCTCATAGTTACCAAAATGTTCCCCAGAAGCAGAATTATCCCTACTGGGAAATAGCACACAGGTGGACGGTGAAATGTAATTTAGTCGGGGTGATAAAAGGAAAAACAGGGAAGGAAGAAGGGAGGAGAGGGAGGGAAGGAAAGAAAGAAAAAAGAATAGAACCTGGAAGAAGTCAAAGTAAATATATCAAACTGAATGGTATGTGGGAAATCTAAAACTTGTGTTAGGAAACTTTCATCCTATTTTATGTGGTATTTATTTTACACACATACCTACATATACATTCACACTAGATGTCTCTACTATAAAGGTTAAACTCTGGCCCCCTGAGCTTTCTCATGGTCTGGCGATTAAATCACACCGCACCTCTCACCCAAAGATTCTGCTCAACATGAGGACAGAAGTCACTGAGCAGCGCTCACCTGATAGATTTCAGCTGCTCCGATGAGGGGGAAAGCTACCAGAGTTACAGAGTTAACGTTTCCATATAGAGCACTTGCTCTCTCTCTCCCTCAACTTACATTTCTTCTCTTCTAAGACAAAAATAGATTTGAAGTTTTAAATCAGACACACAAAGAGATGCTCCAATTACATTAGCAATTAGGAAAATGGACATTAAAAGCAAGATGAGCTACCGTCTCACACCATCAGATGGGAAAACATTAAAAATTCTGGCAATAACAAGTGGTGGCAACGAGGCAAGACAACAACACTTCACAAACACGGAAACAGGTACAGATGTCTTGTGTGGGAGGCTGCGCACCAGCGAGTCTGCCGAGGTTTCTCAGAGAGCAAACAATTGCCATGATTGGTTCCCTCAAAAAGCCTGACCTTCGAAACATTGCTCTGATTGGCCACTAGAATCCCTCAGATTTGCATATCCGGCACCTCATGATTGGTCCAAAAGCAACCAATCATAACCCACCATTTACAACCAATCACGGCCTACCGTTTACAACCAATCACGGCCCACCGTTTACAACCAATCACGGCCCACCGTTTACAACCAATCATAACCCACCTTTTACGATCCTTCATTCAACCAATCACGGCCCACCAGCGTGTATATAACCACGATGCCTGGCCCACAATAGCCAGAGGACCAAGAAGACAACGAAGACGACACAGAAGACCAGGAAGAAGACGACCCTGGAGAGCCTGAAGAGCTGAAACACCGCACAGTCTCCAGACGACCCTGAAGACCCTGAAGAGCTGAAACACTACATCGTCTCTGGATGACCCTGAAGAGTTGTGACACCGCGTCGTCTCCGTGCTGCTCACAACAGACAACGCGACCCTGAAGAGTTGTAACACTGCGTCGTCTCCGTGCTGTACCGTGCTGCCCACGACACTGAAGACACTGTGTCGTCTCCGTGCTGTGACACTGCGCCGCTTGTCCCGGCTCTCACTCCTTCCCTCAGGAAACCTGTTCGACTGTCCCCCCGGGTCAGGACAGTCTTGGACGTCAATTTGGCATGATCTGGGAAAGTGAGCCTGTGCTTCCTCTTTCACTCAGGGCCTTCCTAGGTCTATACCTTAGAAAGACTCTTGCATAGGAACACACAATACGAATAAAATATCAAGAACAAGACAATTCCAGAGGCCTTGGTTTCAAACCAAACAAACTAATCCTGGAAACAAAAGAAACCCCCAAAAAACAGAATGGGAAAATAAGTTATGAAATGGCAATACGATGAAATAATGCACAGCAGTGAGACTTAATCTGCAATAGCTGTTCACATCGACATAGTTTAGGCCACGGGTATTATGTTGGCTGGACAAAAGACAGCTGCAGTCTTTGAAAAGGAAGAAAATTCAGACACGTGCCACAGCATGCGTAATCTTGACATTCTGTTAAAGAAAATAAGGCAGGCACAAAAGGGCAAATACCATTTATAATTCCATATATATTTCATATCAACGGTAGCGAAACTCACAGAAGCAGAAAGTAGAATGGTGGTGGCCAGGCACTGGAGGGAGGGAAAAATGGGCAAGTTGTTGTTTATTGGAAATAGAGCTTCATTCTTACAAGATAACATGATTCTGGAGGTTGAATGCATAACACTATAAATGTACTCAATACCACACAGTACACTTAAATATGGCCAAGATGGAAAATTTGTTATATGCATTTTGTCACAAATAAACATTTTTTTAATTTAAAAAAGCATAGAAGAATACACAGGATATAATTAGATCTTTAACAATCTCAAATATCTGCAAACTTACCATATAATTCTTAGAAGTACAACTATTTAGGGACCAGCAGTTAGCATAATGGCTATGTCGCTGGACTTGCATGTAGCCGACTATGGTTCGAGTCCCAGACTCGGTGGCTTAAACTTACGCCAGACGCATGTGCGTGTGTGCCCAAGATCCCGAGAGGAGAAAGGAGGAGAAGGGATTGTGGTGTGGCCATCCCTCCTGGGGGGTGATTTCTTGCTTTCTGTCTGTCTCTCTCTGTCTTTCTGGCAAGTGCACGTGCCCTATAGCAAAACAAACAAACAAACAAAAAAACCCCCAAAAAAACAAAAACAAAAACCTCTCCAAAAAAAAGAAAAAAAAAAAGAAGTACAACTATTTATAGTGAAGTTATCATCAAAATCATGATGAAGCCATGAAATGAAAAGGACATAAAAGGGATTTCAATGATAATCATTCTGTTCTAACCCTTAAACTGGGTATTAGATACAGTCTGATGGTGTGCATGGATAATACCTTGATCTCATAAATATAAACAAATTTTTTCAAGCCAAAAAATGCTGTGGTTTGAATGTCAAAATTGAGATCAGAGTGATAGAGGCTATGAAACCAAGTTCCAGGTTAGCGAGTCATTCTGTTTGCAGTAAAGCCTCTGATCTTCTGGTTAGAATCAGAATTTATGTTCAGCCTGTTCAATAAAATATGAGTAGCCACTGGGTTTTCTTACATGCCCTTAGCAACAGCTAAGCACTGGCACTGGAGAAAACAACCATATCACAGATGCTCTGGCAGTTTCTCTCTAAACGATCCCTATTAGCCTAACCCAAAACAGAATTCTACTTGTAAAAGGAAGGAATTGAGGATCCAGGAGAGAACTCTTTTGGAAACGATGTAAAAATGGTTTACTAATAAATAAAATGCAATGTCACATTAGATTATTTGAAGAAGTTATTTTTTAGTACAACACAATAGAAATGTAAAGACTTTTCTTCTATATTTCCGAAAAGAATAAATTTGCTGGTTCCACTAGGAACAGTGATTTGGCCTCACGTCAAGCAAAACTAAAAAGTCGTTGCCTTCTTATCATTCAGAGTTCAATGGAGGTTGAAAAGAATGTAAGGGCTCCAAGCTGCCAGTTTGCTTTTCCTCCTCTCAGTTCTATACAACTCCCAGGGGTCTAGGCAGACACACCTCCAACACAGAAAGAGCTGAGATCCTCCAACGGGCATGTGTCCTGGCCCGCCATATCCACAGATGGAGACCGCCCCCACTTCACCCTGGTTGACATCAGAGGAGTTCATCACTGAAGCTCAAAGTTATTGTTCCTTTGATGTCAGTGACGCCCACAGAGCCTGGGAACAGCCAAGAGCAGAAGGACAGGGCAGAGGGTCTACAAAGGCAAAATCAAACCATGAAGTATCACTGAGCCCGTTTCTGTGATACCAGACCACTTGGGCCACTGTTGCAAATTAAGGCAAGAAACAAACTAAAACAAAACAAAACTGTACTTTGATTTATGAATAGAGAATGAAGGAGGTTGATGAGGACCCTAAGATCAGTGTCTGATTCGAAGAGCTAACAAGGCCATTTCCAATGGGTTAACAGACTGCAGTGTTGCTAGAACTTTATTTCTACCAGGGAGATAGTTAAAACGCATGGAAAAAATAAATAAATAAATAAAAAGAACACACATGCCAATTAACAAGCTTAACTACATGAGCATCTGAGGAGCATCACACTTACTTTCCAGAAATTCACCAATTCCATCCAAAAAATGTCATTAAGAAAAATGTAGGAATGCCTCTTGACAGGATTGGATTTGTCACGACTGTTTCCATCAAAATGAAGACAGGCTAGTCCACAGCTTCGAGCAGGAAAATGTCCAAGTGTCCACTTAGAGTTCTTCATCTCTGTAATTCATGAATCACTACCCGCTCTTACTCAAATCCTTATTGTAAAAAGTCTGTTTTCAGTTGATTCAACTTTGTAGGGGGAAAAAAAAAAACAGGTCTCAGAAAACCTCAAGAACGAAAACATAAATGATAATGGAAAACATCTGAAGTCTAAAGATGGGCAAGCATCGTACAAGCTTGGCTGGTCGAGACTTCTCCTGAGAGTGATGTAACCTTTGCGGCACTTCCCTAAACTAACCTGCTGCAGTAGTGAAGCACGCTGGTTTTAAAAATTATTTTTCACAAGTCTTCATCATCACACGTGTGACCCAACTGTATGATAGGCCAGAATGAAAACTGGAGTATCCAATTGTAACGGTAGCTAAAAGAATTACAAAGTCAAAATGATCAGAAAGAACCTACCAAAGAATCAAATAGCACTGTGGTGGTCACCAGCAAGATCCCTATCCACTGCCTGAAGCAATGGTTTCAGGTGATGGCTTCACTGGGGCAAGGGCAGAGAAGAAAGAGGGTAGAAATAAATATAGCAGGAGCTTATAGTAAGTGGAGTGTCAATGCTCATGAAAGTGTGACAAATTCATTTAGAATTACTTTTTACTTACTGAAGTAAAATCTGAATATCTGTCTAATGTAAATTGGATTATATAAATGATGACAGAAAAAAACAAAACCAAAAAGGAATACAAAAATAAGTAAAAGTGGTCCTATAAACAGAGTAAGAGAATATAGAACTATTTGCTTTTTCTTTTTGTCTTCTTAATTTTGCCAGGGGGCCTATGTGCTCACTGGAGACAGAGAGACAGAGAAAACACCACCCATGGGGAATGGTCATCCTGCAATCCCTTCTCCTTTCTCTCTCTCTCCTTTTGGGATCTTGGGCATCAACAAGTGTCCAGTGTATTTTTCAAGCTACCAGGTCCAGGACTCAGACCTTGCAGTTGGCCATGTGGGAGCCAGCCACTCTAACCACCACTCCACTGGCTGGCCTGTCATTTGTCTTTAATTATTATCCTACTTTTCAAAAGGACTTCAATGCCATGTTATACTTTCTACACCACAAGTCAGGCAAATAGGGACACTACTTCCTTTACACTAGACCATGGCTTGTTAATGATGGTATTATTTATTATTAATAGTGGCTTTATTATCATTTTTCAGTTATATCAAAATTCTTTAAAAAATTCTTTAAAAAATAATTTAAAAATTCTTTCTTTCTTCCAGGAAAGAGAAATTAAGAGAGAAAAGAGAGGAAGCAAGAGAGAGACAAGATCTTCCAACAGGGTCCTCCCCTCATTATCCAACCACAGCCTTGGCCAGCCAGATCGTGGCGTGTGTGTGCACGCTCAGCACGTACAAGGAGATCCCTGGATGCAACCTCCACCCTTCCATGGGGTCCGCCATCACGGACCGCTATGCTTCTGCTACAGCACTGCTGCTGGCCCAGTTCTATCAAAATTCTTTGGAGCAACAGCATTTCCTTAGTTTGTAACACAGAACAAATGACCCACTCAAATTTGTGAATATTTTAGAAATATATAAAGTAAATCATTCTTAAAAGACATGTAACACAGTAAGTGAGGTACACTGTGTAAACTGTCTGTAAGATTTCTCTGTCCCTGGAGAAAATTACAGCTAATAATTAAGGTATGTCATCAATAACTCTTCATTTAAAGGCTAATTTATGTTACTCAAGAGGCCAAGGTTCCTCTGCAGACTCCTGGTTGCGGGATAAGCAGACACTGAACACGCTGGAAAGATAACTCACATGGCTGAACCAGATGGACCACAAAAGTCAACAAGCCTTCCGAAGCATGCCGCTGGGGACTAGGAACAGCCTTTCTGCTTACTGTAATTATAATTGTATTTCCACTAGTTAGAAGAAACCAAGCTAAAGGAAGATGTCGTAAAAGTGTTATTTGCTTAAACATGATCTATGTTTTCATAAAAGGAATCTGTTTGTATACTATTACTTAACAAGAAATATTTCAAAAGGAATTTTAATTAAAACAGGTATTAAAACCTTTTTTTTTTTTTTTTGGAGAGGTTTTTCTCTATAGGGCACGTGCGCTCGCCAGACAGACAGAGAGAGACATAGAGACAGAAAGCGAGAAATCACCCCCTGGGGGGATGGTCATGCCGCAATCCCTTCTCCTCCATTCTCCTCTCGGGATCTTGGGCACGCACGCACACGTGCCTGGCGTGAGTTTTAAGTCACCGGGTCCGGGACGCGAACCACGGTCAACTACGTGGGAGTCCAGCAACATAGCCATTACGCTAACTGCTGGTTCCCAGGTATTAAAACATTTAATAATGATTTTCTCTTCTTTAGATTTTGACTGAAGGTTTGTTGAAATGAATTCCATTTACTTTCTAAACATTCGATAACAGAGAATAAAAGATACCTATCCCAATATATAAAATATATAGCATTCATTATTTTTATTTTTTATCAGAATTAAGTTCACGAATATGTATGTATATGAATATTGGCTGTAAATTTGAGAGTGCAACTAACATGTACTTAGATAAAAATTTAGAAATACTTCATGCTAATTTTCAGATATTTAAAAGCTGAAAAAACTGAGTCGATACCTACCGTATCTAATAGACTTATAAATATTACGTTGTCTGTAAAGTCATGACGTATTTTTCTGTTTTTTCTATGCAAAATGCATCATGACTTTTCCAATCATCCGATATAGTACAAGTTATTCATCTTTACAAAGCACAGAGTATATATTTTTATGTTGGCTCTTCCTGTGGCTTTTCATTTTTAAAATCAAACAAATAACAGTTCAGAGGGACAATGACTTTTTAATTCAAAAGTATAATAATAAATAGTTCTGAGAATAGAAAAATAACTGAAAAGTAATAAATAAGAGAAAAATAATGCCTGGGGGGCAAAAGAAATTTGTAAAAAGAATTTAGGGAGTTCTAATGATCCAGACTTTGTTCGATAACTAACTGCTTAGATAAAATATATGCAGCAATAATTTAGAGGCAACGAACAGGAAGTACAAGGATTCAGTCCTTAAGAGACAAGAAACTCATGAAGCAAGCCCTGTGGTTACCTTGGAACTCTGCCTGGGTACAATTTTCAGACTACAGCAGTAGGAGTTGAGTCTAAACAAAGCACAGTTGTTTTTTTATTCCAGGAGGCACACACACACAGAAAGCACTTGACCATGGGTGTGGTCATGCCGCAATCCCTTTTCTTTCATTCCTCCATCCTGTCGAGATTTTGGGCATGCACATACATGCATAATTTACAAACTACAGAGGCTGGTACTGGACCTGGAGTTGGCCATGTGGGCTCCACCTCCCTTAAACACTAGGCTAGAGGGCCGGCCCCAGTATTTCAGGCTTTTGAAGCTGCTGAAACTCAAATGGCTGTGTCCTAGAAGATAAAGCACTGCTAGAGCATGAAGGAAATGAGCTCACAGGTCCTAAACACATTCCTCACAAGTCCTTTGCTCTGAAGTAGGCTGTGCTTATGCAGAACAATACACAAAGCTGAACAGGACTGCTGCTATTGGGTTGAGAGTCAAACAGAGATACTGAGGTCAAACACTGCTGAGAGAATTTGGAGTTTGGGTTCAATATGGGGAAGGTCCTGATAAGACCCCAATATACAAATATTATACTGCTAAGACACCTATGCCTTTGGAAAAAGGACCAAAACTTTAAGTGAGACTTCCATTATGCATATCTGTACAAATTCTAATACTATAACTCATCAAGATCTATAGAAGAGACAGAGAGATCTGTCAATTTGAAGAGCTTAGAAAACATCTTAGGCTTCTAATATATGCAACCTTCCAATTTTTTTTAATGCTTAATACAAATTCACTGTGATCATTTAGAAAATTGAACTTCTACAAAGGCAAAAATTCAACATATTTAATTAATTAATTAACTTTATTTATTTATTTTTTGGAGAGATTTTTGCTATAGGGTGTGTGCACTTGCCAGAAAGACAGAGAGATAAAGAGACAGAAAGTGAGCAATCATCCCCTGGGGGGGATGGTCACGCCGCAATCCCTTCTCCTCCACTCTCCTCTTGGGATCTTGAGCACACATGCACACGGTGTGAGTTTAAGCCACCAGGTCCGGGAACCGTGGTCAACTACATGGGAGTCCAGCGACATAGCCATTATGCCAACTGCTTGTCCCTCAATATATTTTAAAGAAAGCAAAAAAAATCCAGTATCTATAATATATTATCTATAGTATCCAATATTCAATCAGAATTTTCTTGTGAAAAATATAAAAATGGCTCCCAAGGTCAAGAGAAAAAAATAGTCAATAGAAATGAAACATAACACCACATAGATGTTGGAATTAGCAAAGACTTTATAGCTGCTTTTATAAATACACTCAGGAATATAAGAAAAACATGGTCATAATAAGGCAACTGAGGCCAGCCCTGTAGTGCAGTGATTAAGTACACTGCATTGGGGCTTGGATCCCTCATGGTCAATTGTGCTTGAAGTTCTGGGTTGGTGCCTTGAAAAATACTCTGCATGTATGTGCATGCCTAAAGTCCTAATGGGATGAAGAAATGGAAGGAAATGCAGCATGACCATGAGGGGGTTCTCTCTCTCTCTTATTCTCTCTCTCTCTCTCTTATTCTCTCTCTCTCTCTCTGACAAGCACGTGTTCCCTCTGGAGATTAAAGAAAAAAATAAGTCAACTGAGAAGTAATATCAGAAGAAAAACAGAACTTACATATGAGAGAAATTTTTTTTATTTGTTTTGGAGAGGTTTTCGCTATAGGGCGCATGTGCTAGCCAGACAGACAGAGAGAGACAGAGAGACAGAAAGCAAGAAATCACCCCCGAGGGGATGGCCACGCCGCAATCCCTTCTCCTCCATTCTCTCAGGATCTTGGGCAAGCACGCACACGCGCCCGGCGTGAGTTTAAGCCACTGGATCTGGGACATGAACTGTGGTCGACTACATGGGAGTCCAGCGACATAGCCATTATGCTAACTGCTGGTCCCCCAATGAGAGAAATCTCTTGAACTGGACAGTATAACAACCAAAATTTAAAATTCAGTAGATGAGAAATTGAGAATATACTGAAGATAAAAAATATATGAGTTAGTAAAGAAGAGACCAGCAGAATTTATTCAGTTGAAAGAACAAAGCAGAAAAAAATTGAAGTAAAAAATTGATAGAATTTCAGGGATATGTATCAGTATCAAATTAATTAAACACATACAATTGGAATAGTATACGGAGAAGAGAATGAGAAATGTAGAAAAATATTAAAAGAAATAATAGCCAAATATTTCCCAAATTTGTTTTAAAATGAAGTCATCTCCCCTTATCTATGATTTTACTTTCTGTGGTTCCAGTTACCTATGGTCTACTCTAGTCAAAAATATTAAACAGAAAATTCCAGAAATACACAATTCATGAGTTTCATATTGTGTGCTGTTCTGAGTGTTATGAAATCTCATACCATCCCACTGTGTCTCAGGACATGAATCATCCCTTGTCCACTATATTTATGCTGCACATACTACCCACCTGTTAATCACTTACTAACCCTCACAATTATCTGACTGGAAAAAAAAGTACTTACGGGGTTTGGTACAATCCACTGGAGCTCTTGTAACATATCTTCATGTATAGACAGGGAATATTGAACTGACAAGCAGATCTGAGAAGCTCAGCATGGCCAAAGCAAGATAAATACAAAGAAAACCCACTCAGGCACCTCAAACTTAAAAGAGAAAGAAAAAGATGAGATCTTGCAAATAACTAGAGAAAAAGACATATAAGGGAATAATGATACAACTATGGTAGCTGTCTCACTAGAAAAATTAGAGCCCAGAAAACATCTTTAAAGTGCTGGAAGAAAGTAAAACCCAGAATCACAAATCCAGTAAATATATGCTTTTTAAAAAAGGATGATATATACTCATTTTAAGATAAATGAAAGTGATGTGAATACATTGCCAGAAGACTTAAGGATTTACTGCAGGTTGAAGGGAAATGATAATAGGTTAAACTCAGAACTGGTGGAAAATAATGGAAATTCATTTTCATCCCAGAGAAATGAATAATAGCAAAAATGAAAAATAGTGCATAAATATAAAAGATTACTTTTTTCCCTTGGTATGATTTCTTTCAAAGACAACTGCCTGGTTAAAGTAAAAAGGATACCACTGTGTGGTAGGGTAAATACGTATATAAAAAAAGAGATAAAAACAACAGACTAACATACAAGAAGGATAATTATATAAAATTACATGGATAAAAGACAACTAAATTTCTGAAATAAAGCATGAAGCATGAGCAGAAAGAGGAAAGTGAGAGAAATGTGAAGTGGTACAATAATGAAAATAAGAAAACACATTGATAAATTGTAGATGAGCATTGTGTATCCTAGAGCAACCACTAAAATAATAAAACAAAAATAGTTACAAAAATTGGGAGAAGAAATAAAATGGAAAGAGTCTTTCAGTTAATCTAAAGGAATAACAGGGGAAAGAAAAATAGAAAGGATAAAGAGAGAAAAAAAAGCAAAATGTATCTTCAAAAATAACAACATCAATTGGTACATTAAATGTAAATGGATTGAGCAATCCAATTAAAAGGCAGAGATTAGTAAGCTCAATATAAAAGTTAAAAGTCAACTACATGGCATACTTTATAAACTAGAAAAATGCATTTTAATATAATATGCATATGTGCTGAAAGTGAAAATGTTGAGAAGATTACCATGTAAACAGAATATGAAAGTTGATGAGGCTCTCTTAATACCAAAACGGTCTGCAAGAGAAGTATTAGCTGAGATAAAGGAAGACATTGTGTAATGGATTTAAAAAAATAAAAGACAATCTATTGGGAAGACACAGCAATTCTAAATGTGTATACACTAATAACAGAACTTCAAAAAAGCATGAAGCTAAAACTGACAAGAAAGAAGTAGACTTTAAAGTTGGAGGTTTTTTACTATTGCTTTGTCAGTAGTTAATATATAACATAGGCAAAATATCAGGAAAGGAATAGGAGATCTGCATAACACTATCACTATCTACCAACTTCACCTAATTGACATTTATAGATCATGCAATTCAGCAACTGCATAATATATGTATGTTTTAATGGCATATGGACTACTCAAGACAGAGCATATGCCAAAGTATGAAGTACGTTTGAAAAATTTCAAACTTTGGTAGACAGCAGGTTGTGGTTAAGGCGCTGGACTCACACATGCTCAATCAGTTTCGAGTCCTGGACTCAGTGGCTTGAAATACACTCCCGGACATGTGTACTCCCAAAATCCCAAGAGGAGAATGGAGAATTTCTTGCCTTTTGTCTCTCTGTCTCTTTGGCATTTGCACACACCCTATATTAAAAATCTCTCAAAAAATTACAGAAGTTTGAAGACTGATAGAATGTGTTCCCTCATCACAATAAAGTTAGAAATTAGTAACACTAAGATATCTAAAACAATCACAAATGTTTAAAAATTAATCAATATACTTCATGGATTAAAGAAGTCAAAGATAAATAAGAAGACATTTCAAAATAAATGATAAAAATTGGTCAGATATGGAGGATCTATTACTGAGTGAAGCAAGCCAGGCTATGAAAGAAAGATATTGTATGTATCCACTTAATATATACCAACTATCCATACTTTATGGTAGAAATATTAGAGGGTATAAAAGCAGTGAAAATAGTTGGTGATGATGAAGACAGTGTGGAACAGGGTAGGAGAAGAGTATGGAAAAGGATAGTAAGAGAACAAATAGAGAGGCACGACATTAGTGGGACATGGAGATGGTTTATTACCTGTTGATGATGTGTATGGTATTCTCAAATGCACAGGTCTGAGAAATATTTCATGTTGAGTAAAGTCTTTTTACAAGCAAAATGATAAACAATGAATGAATGCTTAAAAAATAATTGGAATAATAATAATAATAATCTGGAAAACAATTAATGAAAAGCTATTTGATGATTTTTTTTTTTTTTTTTTGGAGAGGTTTTTGCTATAGGGCGCGTGCGCTCGCCAGACAGACAGAGACAGAGAGACAGAAAGTGAGAAATCACCCCCCAGGGGGGATGGCCACGCCACAATCTCTTCTCCTCTATTCTTTTCTTGGGATCTTGGCGGCGTGAGTTTCAAGTCACTGGGTCCGAGAGGCTAACTACGGTCGACTACATGGGAGTCCAGCAACATAGCCATTACACTAACTGCTGGTCTCGATGATGGGGTTTTTAATGTCTTTGTATTGACTGACATGCATGGTATTCCTTCTGGAAAAAGAATTTTAATACACTGTTAAGTTATATGTGATTCAATGTAATATAAACAAGATTATGATAATAAAATTTAAAAATTAAAATAAATAAATGATAAAAATAGAACATATCAAAATATAAAACTGGTAGGTAAACAGTACTTAGAGGAGAATGTATAACTTTATTTTATAAAGTACATATTATTTATTTCTTCTAAGAATAAGAGAGACGGAAAGATGGTACTCCCAACAAGGACTTGATGCCATCCCCAGCTTCAGCCAGCCCTAGATCTTGAGCACATGGGTGCTTGGCATCCTTAGGGAGATGTCTGGATTTGAACCTGGAACCCTCTGGTGTGGGTCAGCCTCCCAGAGTGTCATGTTTTATCACAGTACCACTATTTGGCACCGAAAATGCATATGTATCAATGAGTAACTTCAAAAATGGGAAAGATTACAATCTGTTCTCTAAGTGTCTACCTCAAGGTGTTAGAAGAGAAAGATCAAATTAATCCCAAAGAAGAAAATAATAAAAAACAGAAATCAATGGAAAAAAAATAGAGGAAATTAACAAGCCAAAAGTTTCTTTCTTAAAAAGTTTGTTAAAAAGGATAAACTCATACTAAGAATAATTACGGGGAAAAAAGACATTATATACCAATATCAAGAACAAAAGAGAAACCTTTGCCAAAAGCCTACAGATTTTAAAGAGAAAAAAATGGAACAACTTATTCCAATATATTTAGCAATGTAGAAAAAAATGGATAAATTCTTTGAATGATACAACATGCCAAAAAATAATCTTATGAGAAAATCTACCTGGCTCTACGTTAAAGAATTTGAATCTAATGACCAACAGATGGCTGGTAACAAAATGTAATGGTTACGTTGCTGGACTCTCATGTCATTGACCATGGTTTGAGTCCTGAACTGGGTGGGTTAAACTCATGCAAGGCACATATGCATGCATGCCCAAAATCCCAAGAGGAGAATGGAGGAGAAGGGATTGGGGTGTGGCAATTCCCCCAGGGGGTGATTTCTTGCTTTCTGTCTTTTTGTCTCTCTCTGTCTCTCCAGCAAGTGCATGCACCCTATAGCAAAAATCTCTCTTAAAAAAAAAAAAGAATTTGAATCTATAATCAAAACCTTTCCCACAAAGAAAACTTCTAACCTAGATAATCTCACCGATGAATTTTATCCATTATCTATGAAAGATTAATATCAATCTCATACAAACTCTTTCAGGAAATAGAAAAGGAACTGATACTATCGTGAAACTTGCTAAAGATATGACATTATTTTCTATCTACAGAGAGCAAAATTAACTATTAAAAATTATGAGAAATGTACTAAGAATTAATAACTGAAATTTGCAAAGTTGCATAATACAATAACAATATACACAAACAATTGTATTTCTAAGCAACACACATGGGAAAAAAAACTCTCTTGATTCTTAAGGTAGGCAAATGAATCTTAGGAGAAAAACTAAAACCAAACAAAAACATTAGCCACGAAAGACAACTTGGGACTCATTGAAATTAAAAAAATTTGCTCCTCACATACTACTTTTAAGAAAATAAAAATGTAGGAACCAGCAGTTAGAGTAATGGCTATTTTGCTGAACTCCCATGTAGTTGACTGCGGTTTGAGTCCCAGACCCGGTGGCTCAAACTCACGCCGGGCACATGTGCATGCATGCCCAAGAGCCCGAGAGGAGAATGGAGAAGAGATTGAGGTGTGGCCCTCCCCACAGGGGGTGATTTCTTGTTTTCTGTCTCTCTGTCTCTCTCTCTGTCTTTCTGGAAGGTGCACTTGCCCTATAGCAAAAAATCCTCTCAAAAAAAAAAAAGAAAGAAAAGCAAAAATGTAAACCATTTTTCTCTACTTTAGTCATTTAAAGTTACAAATTTTTCTCTAAGCAAACTGGAAGAAAATATTTGCAAAATGCACATCTGACAAAAATCTTACATCTAGATTATATAAAGAACTTTTATAAATCTGTAATATAAAGACAACCTGCTGAATGGGGAAAAGTCCAATATCCATCCATTAAAATGTCTACAATCAATAAAACTGACACTACCAACTAGTGATGAGGATGTGGAACAACTAGAATTCTTTTTTTCTTTTTCTTTCTTTCTTTCTTTTTTTTTTTTTTTTTTTTTTTGAGAGAGATTTTTGCTATAGGGCATGGGTACTCGCTGGAGAGACACAGAGAGACAGAAAGTGAGAAATCAGCCCGGAGGAGATGGTCACCTGCAATCCCCCTCCATTCTCCTCCAGGGATTTGGGGCACACACGCATGTGCACCTAGCCTGAGTTTTAAGCTGCCTGGTCTGGGACTCAGACCATGGTTGACTACATAGGAGTCCAGAGATGTAACCATTATGACATCTGCAGATTCCACAACTGGAATTCTCATACATTACAGGTAGAAGTTTAAAATGGTCTCATTTTAAAAAGCTATTTGGTAATTTCTATGAAGTCATGCATGCACTTCCTCTGAGCCAATAGTATTCACCCAAAGAGAAAAGAAAATATGTATCAATGCCAAAAGTTGTACTGAAAATGCAGATTAGCTTTAACTATAACAACTTCAAATTGTATACCATCTAAATGTCCACATAAAGTGAACTGTGGTATATATATCAAATGTAATGCTACTCCGTAATTAAGAGGAACAAACTACTAGCACTTGTCACAAATTGATGACTCTCAAAAACATAATGCTGTACTAGAGAAGCCAGACACACCAGATATGTACTACATGATTCTACATAATGTTCTAAAACTGATCAATGGTGTTAGAAATAAATCAGTACCTGCTAGGGATGGGAAGAGTAGTGATTGACTGAAAGTTTGCAAGAGGGAATTTTCTGGGTAAAGAAAATGTTCTATATCTTGATTTGGGTGTTGGTTGCATGAGCCTATACATTTGGCAAAACTGATTAAATTGTACACTTTATTATTTAAAATAATTATTTATTTAATTTTATTTATTTACTCTTTTATCTTAATTTGACCAGAGAGAGACACAGAGAGAGAGGAAAAGTGAGAAAGCAAGCCGTCACGTCCAGGACTCAACCCGCAGTTGGCCATATGGAAGTCCAGTGCCTCAGCCACCATGCCATTCTTCTGGCCCCAGAATTGTACACTTTAAATGAATGTATTTACTCTGTAAATTATACATCAATAAAGTTCATAAAACATCTTCCAAATATAGACTGATTTACCATTAGCAGAACTACTTTTGTATAAAAGATACCTAAAGCAATTTTTCAATTTAAAAACTCCTCTTAATCTCATCCATCTCTTTGTACGTTATTTGTGCTTCCTATACCTAAATCCCAGGAAAAAGTGTTGCAGGATGTTAAATGTGAAAAAACATACTGAATATCATCCCTAAACTCAAAATCCAGATAAATGATTTCAGATACATAGTTATATGAGGGCCTTCAAAGTGTTTGTGGAAAATGAAATTACAGTCTAAAACTCTTTTTTTTTTCCCCCACAAAAGAGAAAATTGAAATCTATGCCTAGTTTTTTCATAACATGTATTTTCCATGAACTTTCTGAAGGCCTTGCATATGAAGATCTATTTAAAACTAGTACATTTCACTTATTTTTCCCTAGAAAGAGTCAAAAATAGAGTGATATTGACAAAAAGGGAAGAAAAAAAATTCAAGCAATTATCTATACTCATTTCAATCTTGGTACCCTTTTTGATGGTTACTGAACAAGGTCGTGGTCAAATTTTTTAAACTAGCCATAAGATTTAATGTCAGAAACTACAAGTTTGATAAGCTAGTTTAGTGAGCTGCTTTCTGTATCTGGCTTGGTCATCCTATGTAAGATAGGAGGAAATCTTTGAAAATCTACACAAAAACAATTGCAAACTTGATTGTATTCTCTTTGGGAAACATAAAATTCTGCTAAAAATATGAGGAAGGTTGCTCATCATTTTCCATTTACAAAGAACAATCTTGCCTAGGAAGGAGATCACAAGAAATGTACCTCAATTTATGGGCTTAATAAGTGACTTATGGGACCAGCAGTTGACATACTGGCTATGTCGCTGGACTCCCACATAGTCTACCGTGGTTTGAGTCCCAGACCCTGTGGCTTAAACACACAGCAGGCACGTATGTGTGCGTGCCCAAGATCCCAAGAGGAGAATGGAGGAGAAAGGATTGTGACATGGCCATCCTCCCTGGGGGGTGATTTCTCGCTTTCTGTCTTTCTCTGTCTTTCTGGCAAGTGCACATGCCCTATAGCAACCCCCCGCCAAAAAAAAAAAGTTACTTACACAAAATCACAAAGAGAACTATTTCGTGAGATATATAACAAATATTGGCTAGTAACTGAATAATATTTATGTCAGATTTACCACCAATCTGAATCATTGGTACATTTCTTAGTTGTTTTTAAGTTTCAGGTTTTCTCATAAGGCAACCCTATCTGGACCGTCACAGAAATCAGACAAGGTTTTAGATTTTTATGTAAAAGAAACCCAAACAAAATGTGATATAAAAGAGATAACGAAAAGGGAGTATGTTTACAGTCTGATCACAAACAAGATTAGCAAATTTCAGGACTGGTATGTATTTGGAGATACAATTTTGATTTTCTTGTGTAACTGTGACTGTTGACCCCTCAGGACAGAGAAGTGAAAGCCTTACATTCTTCAGACAGAGTCTAACTTATCCTAATGGTCGCCGATAGCTGTGTTTCTTCCTTGTTTCTTTACAATTCTTTGTTATAAGAACATCCATAATGAAAACGATTTCAAAGAAATGTGATTTAGAGATTAAAAACAAACAACCCTCTGCCACCCAGCATATACAGAGCCCATTTTCTGCATCCATATCTTGTCTTGAACATAAAACACTTACGTAATACTTGCAGTTTCTTAGAAATACTCTGACATACTTTACTGCATATGATCACTAAACATTGCTAGGTATTATAATATTATCCTTTTATTTCTTACAGTTGGGAAAACTAAGATTCAGATGGGTTCAATGATATCCCTAAGGTAGAAGTTGGCAATGCCAGGTTGAAAATCTAGAATTCCTAATTCTTACTCTGTTTCCCTATCAAATATAGCCAGAACATAAATTTTTAAGGAATTCTTTCTTTTTTTATTTATTACTTTTATTATTATTACTATTTAATTTGCTTTAGGGCACATGTGCTCATCAGAGAGAGACAGAGAGAAGAAAAATGAGAAAGTTAGCTGTCAGGTCCGATACTCAAACCACTGTCTACTATGTGGGAGTCCAGTGTCTTAACCACCACACCACTTGCTGGCCCCCAGTTGCCAGAAAAATTGTAACAATGAAAATCAAATTAAGAAGGGCCATGAATCCCTTTTTTGTATAGGATAAGGTATAACTAAATGTATACCTAAAGAGATAAGTAAAAGGGAGTATTTTTATAGCCTTATTATAAACAAGATGAGCAAATTTCTCTATTGGTCCAGCATTTGGAGAATTTCTCTCCAAAATTCACAGCATTTTAGCTATAATTCCTTTTTTTGTTTCTTTTCAAGAGTTTTTTTTGCCCTAGAACACATGCGCTTGCCAGAGAGGGAGAGAGAAAGGGATAGTGAGAGGAAAACTGAGATATCAGCCCCTAGGAGGGAAGGCCACGCCGCAGTCTCTTCTCCTCCATTATCATCCTGGGATTTTGGACACGCACATATACCCAGCGAGACTCAAACCACAACTGGCCATGTGGGCATCCAGCGACATAACTGCTATATCATCCATTGGCCCTGCTGTAATTCCTTTTAAAGTTAAAAGAAATCAAAAAGACCCCTAGCTACTAAGACCTCAAAAACTACCAGTTTGTCATCAAATCACATTTTTTAAAAGTATTTACATATGTTAAATTTATAATAAGAATGGAACATCTCCTAAGTCATCAGTATCCTGAGGAGAAAAAATAATCTAACACAAGCAAATGAGTTTCCTGTCCCAACTCCTCCACGGTGCAGCACGGAGGAAGGTCCCACTTCACAGAGCTGTTGAAGTCCTTTCTGTTAGATTTCAGAAGGGTAGACATTTGGTAGTAGGAACAACTTTTTCATCTATTAACTAGAATGCATGGCCATTTGTGAAAATCTTTTCCATTTTCAAATATAGTCTCTGTACCCCAGCTGGAACTTTGTGTTTCTTCCATTCCATTGTCATTGATTTAAGTCAGTGGTTTGGTGATTGAGAACTTCAAGGTCAGAAAACACTGCACAGCCTCTCTCTGCTGCACCCTAGTGAGCATGTTGAAAACAAAATACACTTCCCAAACCGATGGGTTCCTTGGTCCGATCCCCTCATCTGAGAGAGCATGCTGGCCTCTGAAGGTTGAGGCTACTTCTGCAAACAGTTTATTGAAACATATTTAACACAGAGCTTTTATCTTTCAGAAAGGGCTCTACTAATAAACAACGAGACTGGCAGGGTCAGGCGTACGTGCACATGAGTGCCAGTCCTTCTGAATGAATGCAAGACACCAGACAGCAGACACTCAGAGTAATGTGTTTCAGAAAAATAGTGTTTTGGGGCTAGCCCATAGCCTCATGATTAAAGAAGCTGAGTCCTACATGGGTGACTGCAGCTGGAGTTTCCACTCCTGTGGCTTAAAAAATACACCATGTGCATGCCCAAAATCCTGACTGTATGAAAAAACAGAAAAGACATTATGGTGTGACTACACCCCATTGGAGGGCACTTCCTCCTTCTCCCTCTTTCTCTCCCTGTCTCTCTCTGGTGAGCATACTCCTCCCCTGGCAACTGAAAACTAAAAAGGAGGGGCCAGCAGGTGGTGTGGTGGTTAAGGCACTAGACTCCCACATAGCCGACCATGGTTCGAGGTCTGGACCTGGTGACTTGCTTTCTCACTTTCTCCCTCTTTCTCTGTCTCTCTCTGGTGAGTGCATGTGCCCCACAGCAAAATTAAAAAAATAATAAAAAATAAAAATTAAATAAACAATTCTTCAAAAAAAAAAAAAAAGAAAACAAAAATACTGTTTTTCCAATCCAAATGTGAAGACACTCATGTTAACATCCACAAAGTTAGCAATAAGAGGGATGCTTGGCTGATGTAAATCGGGGAGGACACTAAAATGTCAGCATTTTCTTGGGGGGAGAGGATTCTTTGTAAGGGATAGCAGATGGTAAATAGGAGCCAACATCAGGATAATGATTTTTCTACTAACAGCTGCAGACTCTACAGCTCTCACCAAAGGCATCACCCAAACCCTCACACTCAGAGCTGAATCAGAAATATACTAGGTCCATTTCAAAGAGTAAGCAACACTTGATGTGTGTGTGAAGTGATTCTTGGAGCTACCTCTTCCACCTGGGCACCTTTGGTACCACAAATAATCCACTAAACATGAGTACAATGATTATTCCTACATCAATGCTTTGAAAGAGCTCAATTTAGAACTAGCTACATTAATCAGTTCTATTAGCACAGCGATACAGCAGAGAGATGTTTGGGAATAAAAGCAGGAGTGAGAAGTCTGCTCCCTTCCTTTTCTCGTCGCTCCATCGGCAGTTGTACTCAGTCACTGCCATCTCTCTGGCTCAGTTGTGTTCAGTTCAGCTCCACAAATATTTATCAAGTACCTCCTGAGTGCCAAATACAGGGATACACGCTGAAGATACAAAGATGGATGAGTCACTTTTCCTGGACTTATGGAGGTCAAGTCTATAAACAAGCCGGAGAGAAGGGTATTTGTCACTCCAGTTTGCTCCCTTTATTGGTTCCTTCTGAGACCCTCCCAGGTGAGGTCTCTCATTTTTGAATCTACCCTCCATTGCTTCTTTTATTTTTTTAAAGAATTATTTTATTTAACTTTATTTATTTATTTATTTATTTTAATTTGACCAGAAAGAGACAGATAGAGAGGAAGGGAAAGTGAGAAGGTCAGCTCCCAGGTTCAGGACTTGAACCACAGTCAGCCATGTGGGAGTCCAGCACCCTTAATCACCACACCACCTGCTGGCCCCACCCTCCATCGTTTCTATTTAGAGATTTCAGCCTAGAGGCTTTAGTGGAGAAATTTTGGTCAATGGGCCAAAATTTTAATTATATGTGATGAGTAAGTTCTTGAGTGCTAATGTACAGTGTGAGGACCATCGTTAATAATTCTGTATTGTACACTTGAAATTTGCTTAGAAAGTGGATTTGAAGTGTTCTCATCACATGCACACGCAGAAGATATGAGATGAATGTGTTACTTCACATTACTGTGATAATTTGATTCACTGTGTATGTGCATATACATCATCACATTGTATACTAAAATTTTTATTTAAAAATTAAAATTTGGACCATCAGATGGCATAATGGTCATGTTGCTAGACTCCCACATAGGTGACCGTGGTTTGAGTCCCAGACTCAGCAGCCTAAAACTCACACTGGCTGCGTGTGTGTGTTTTCCCAAGATCCCAAAAGGAGAATGGAGGAGAAGGGATTGTGGTATGGCTATCCCTCCTGTTAAACTTCCAGGGAATGAGTTGAGAACCAAGTGCTGGAGTGATTTCTCACTTAACATCTCTCTGTCTCTCCAGTGAGTGCACGCACCCTATAGCAAAAATCCCTCTCTCTCGGGACCGGCAGTTAGCATAATAGCTATGTCGCTGGACTCCCATGTAGTCGACTGCGGTTCGAGTCCCGGACCCGGTGGCTTAAACTCACGCCGGGCGCGTGTGCGTGCGTGCCCAAGATTCCGAGAGGAGAATGGAGGAGAAGGGATTGCGGCATGGCCATCCCCCCAGGGGGTGATTTCTCACTTTCTATCTCTCTGTCTCTCTCTGTCTGTCTGGCGAGCGCACGTGCCCTATAGCAAAAACCTCTCAAAAAAAAAAAAATCCCTCTCTCTCAAAAAAAATTTTAAATTAAAAAAAGTAGTTTCCACACAGCAAAGGACATTGTAATTAGTGTGAATCAACAACCCTTGGAATGGGAGAGAATTTTTGTTAACTGTGCCTCAGATAAGGGACTGGTAACCAGAATACACAGGGAACTCAAGTGGCTTACCCCAAAGAAAATGATTAACCCAATTAAAAGATGGGAAAATGAGCTGAATAGACAATTCTCTAAAGAAGACATACAAACAGCTGAAAAGCATATGAAAAAATGCTCAACATCCCTCATGGTAGGGGAGATGCAGATCAAAACCACAATGAAATACCACCTAACCTCAGTCAGAATGGCAAAAATTAAAAAAACAAATAATGATAAGTGCTGGAGGGAATGTTGTGAAAGGGGAACACTCCTACACTGTTGGTGGGAATGTAAATTAGTCTAGCCTCTGTGGAGAACAATATGGAGGTTCCTCAAAGACCTTCAGCTAGAAATACCATGTGAACCAGCAATTCCACTCCTGGCTATCTATCCAAAGGACAGGAGAATGCTCAGTTGGAAAAGTGCTTCCGCAACTATATTCATTGCAGCATTATCACGATTGCTAAGACATGGAATCAACCCAAATGTCCACAAACAGATGAATGGATTGAAAAACTGTGGCACATATACTCCATGGAATACTATTCAGCCATGAAAAGCAACAAGGCCCTGGAATTTTATAGAAAGTGGATGAATATGGAAGATTTGTTGCTGAATAAAGCAAGTCAGGCTATGAAAGAGAGACATTGTACATCTCCACTTACATACTAACTGTCCGCACTCTATGGTAGAGACTGAAAGACTGGAGAAAATAAAAACATTAAAAATTGTAATGGATACTAGAGACAAAGTGGAGAGTGTGGAGGGGAATAGCATAGGAAAGAAAATTTGCAGGAAAAATAAGGAGGTAAGACACTTGTGGGACACAGATATGGTTTATTATCTGTTGATGGGAATGTGTATAGTATTCTCAACTGGGCTGGACTGAGGTGTACATCATGCTTGGTAAAGTCTCTTTACAATCTAAATGATGTATAGAAATTGAATGTATGAACAATAATAATAACAATAATTTAAAAATTACGGGAACCAGCAGTTAATGTAATGGCTGTATCGCTGAACTCCCATGTAGTCGACCACGGTTCAAGTACCAGACCCGGCGGCTTAAAACTCGGGTGCGTGTGCGTGTGTACCTAAGGTCCTGAGAGAAGAAGGAAGGAGAAGGGATTGTGGTGTGGCCATCCCCTCTGGGGGGGTGATTTCTTGCTTTCTGTTTCTCTGTTTCTCTCTGTCTTTCTGGCGAGCGCACACGCCCTATAGCAAAAACCTCTCCAAAATAATAATAATAATAATTTAAAAATTACACTGTGAACTATAAAACTCAAAGACCATCCATTTCTTGAAGGAATTAGAAATGGTTCCTTCCAAAGACAGCAATTTTGGCCCCCAACAAGAAGAGTGGGCAAGATCAGGCAGATAGGAGAGGAGGGAAAGTGGCAGGGAAGACCCACCCCAGACAGTTCTGTTAAACTTCCAGGGAATGAGTTGAGAACCAAGGGCTGGAATTGAAGAGAACTGCAGAGATCTATCATTGTTAGCATCCTGGGGAATCAGCGGGTGCCAGACCCTCTACTGTCCCTACAAACAGGATACCTATGCTTGAGCTTCTGAGAACAAACCTGAAACCGGTAGTGAAGGTCAAATCTGCAGGAATAATTCCTCTAATTCTACTGCATGTTGGAGTCCATGATAGAATAATTAGAGAGGCAACTGGAAAAGTAAGAGATTATGTATTATAGTGGCTGAATTTTATTTTTCCCTAGATAGCAATCTGGCTACTGGTGAGAAAAAGAGAGAAGTCTTTCTACCTTTGAAAATAATTTCACTGCTGAGACTATTGAACTGAACTAAATTGGTTTAAAAAATGAAGATGTGAACTAAGGCTGTGGCTTGCCTGCTTGATGCTTTGAGAAGGGACAAGTCAGTGATCACCAGACCAACAGCATGCTTGTCTTATCTCTTACTGGCATATTTTCAGTGGCCAGACATTTCTGGATATCCACAGAACATACATTCAGTCTTCAAAGTAATCAAGAGTAGGTAAGAAAAATGTACCAGCCAAATAATATGCCATCAGGTAAATGTAAATCAAAATAAGATGTTACCATGCACCTATCAGAATAGCCAAAATCCAAAGCACTGACAACATCAAATGCTGGCAAGGATCTGGATAAACAGGAACTCTCATCTACTGATAGAGGGAATGTAAAATGGAGTAGTCCCTTTGAAAGACATCTGGTGATTTCTTATAAAACGAAACTTACTATTCAATCTAACAATCACATTGATATTTATCCAAAGGAGTTGAAAACTTACAGACACACGAAAACTTACATGTAGATATTTAGAGTTGCTTTAAAATGATCAAAAATTGGAAACAACCAAAATGTCTTTCAGTAGGTGAATGGATAAACTATGCTAATTCGGATAATAAAATATAATTCAGCACTGAAAAAGAAGTGAATTACCAAGTCATAGAAAGAAATGGAAGAATCTTAAATGCATATTAACTGAAAGAAGCCAATCTAAAAAGGTTACATACTATGTGGTTCTAACAAGGTGAAACACCAGAGACAGTAAAAGATCAGTGATTGTCAGAGGTTAGTGGGGATTGAAGGAAGAAAAGACAGAGCACAGAGGATTTTTTAGGGGACTGAAACTATTCTGAATGATAGTATAATGACATCTACCTGTCGTATTCTGATAAATAGACATTTGTCAAAACTCATAGAACGTATAACACCAAAAGTGAACTCTAGATCAACTATGGATGCTGGCTAGTAATACATATCCAGGTAGGTTTATTAGTTGTAACAGAAGTTCCACTTTGAAGTGGAATGTTGATAATGAAAAGGCTATGCATTCATGGGGCAGGAACTCATGGAAAATCTCTGTATCTTCTGCTTAGTTTTACTGTGAACCTAAAACTCCTCTAAATTATAAAGTCAATTTAAAAATAAGTATACTGATGTTCCTCTTTTGTACACAGCAACCAACATTCAGATGTAATATTTTTCTTTTTAATTTGATTTTAATTATTTAAAAAATTATTTAACTTTATTTATAATTATTATTATCATCATTTAATTTGCTATAGGGTGTGCATGCTCACCAGATAGAGACAGAGAGAGAAAGTGAAAAAACAAGCCACCAAGTCCAGGACTTGAACTGAGAATTGCCACGTGGGAGTCTAGCTCCTTAAACATCATGCCACCTACTGTTCCCTTAATTTGATTTTTAAAGCAAGTGGCAAAATGCCTTGCTTGTATCTCACCTTTTATCCTATATAATTTAAATTCTAAAAACTAGAATCTGAGAGATTTTTCTAGTCTCTTGTCCTTTATTACATTATTGTCCTAAGGTCAAGAGCGAGTCCAGGAAGGACCAGCAGTTAGTGTAATGGCTATGTCACTGGACTCTCGTGTAGTCAACTGTGGTTCGAGTCCTGGACTCGGTGGTTTAAAAATCACGCCGGGTGCATATGCGTGCATGCCCAAAGTCCGGAGAGGAGAATGGAGGAGAAGGGATTGTGGCGTGACCATCCCCCTGGGGGATGATTTCTCACTTTCTGTCTCTCTCTGTCTTTCTGGCAAGCGCATGTGCCCTATAGCAAAAACCTTTCCAAAAAAAAGAGTGAGTCCAGGAGGCCAGACATGACACAACATCACAACGTGAACACAACATTTTGTGAGAGTGACTCACATGAGAAGTTTCCAAGTTTGTATCCTGAGTCCTCCTTGCATGTATCATGTGTGTGTGTCTGGACCTGTGATCCAGAGCTGGCTGAAGCTGGGGCAGGATCATGGTGTGAGGAACCTGTTTGGGTGTCTGTCTCTCTGACTCTCTTTCTTTCTGTCCCTCTCATGTGAGTGAGATAAAGAAAGAAATTTAAAAAATAATAATAATGAGTTAGGACATTGAGGCTAGAACTCAGTTCTTTTTTTTTTTTTTTTTTTTTTTGAGAGGTTTTTGCTATAGGGCGCGTGCACTCGCCAGACAGACAGAGAGAGATAGAGAGACAGAAAGCGAGAAATCACCCCCCGAGGGGATGGTCACGCCACAATCCCTTCTCCTTCATTCTCCTCTCGGGATCTAGAACTCAGTTCTGAAGCTTCAGGCCAATGTATTATCACAAGTTCACTCAGTTCAAGGAAAGACAATTATGGTACAGAATAGCATTATTTATTCAGTTCTTTAAATGATTATAATTAACTCAAGAACTTTATCGGTCCCTGCCTTTGATCCTTTGATTTGCATTTTTAAAAATGGAGCTTAGGCTGAAGCAGCTATTACTGTGATATGGAACAGTCTAAGTAAAAGAGGGATGTGACTTTTTTCCTCTAGAGACATTGTTCTTAAAAGTGTAAACTCTCCCACCACAATTAACAGTTGTTCTGTCTTCTCATCTCTGTCCAAGTTTTTTTTTAAAGTTTTTGCTATAGGGTACGTGCGCTAGGCCAGAAAGTCAGAGAGAGACAAAGAGACAGAGAGACAGAAAGCAAGAAATCACCCCCCAGGGGGATGGCCATGCTGCAATCCCCTCTCTTCCATTCTCCTCTTGGGATCTTGGGCACACACGCACATGTGCCCGGCGTGAGTTTTAAGCCACTGGATCTGGGACGCGAACCACGATCGACTACATGGGAGTCCAGTGACATAGCCATTACGCTAACTGCTGGTCCCTCTGTCCAAGTTTTTATAAATTATTTTCCAATTAGTTTTTTGATTGTGGCATTAGCCATTTTGTTTTTAATTCTTTACCCTATTTTCATGAGAAATCACACAACTATTTTCCAATCTTTATAATGCCTCAAAAAGGGTGATTTATACATGTACTTAAAACTAAAGAAAAGAAAGAGGACTTAATACTCAGTGTAATAAATACTGTTGGGAGTACCTCCCAGAGGATAGGCCATTTGTTCCCTTGAGTGGTGAACACAGAATTAAGTTCTTTTTTGTCTTTTTCATTAAGTGGCAATGTGCTTCCCAATTGCAAACACAATCAATCAGTCAACCAATAGACCAACATTGATGGCCGAAATGGACACAAATTATCCCCTGATGCTATTCCAAACAAAATAAAACACAATCCAAACATTGGAGAGTATTGAACCATGATTCCAAACACCATTCAATGGACTCATAAGGTAAATTTTGAATGCCTCACATCCATTTTCACGATTCCCCAACAGCCGTGGTGTTCCAGTTCCCCTTTCTGTTCTCCCCTCTCTCACGGGATCTGCTTTAGAAACTGTAGAAGTGGTCCCTCCTCACCATGGTAGGTCTTGTTTTCATGCACACATTAATTATCTGACATAGATCATCTAATCGTCACCACACTTTTATATTCAGAGCATCACCAGGCAATGACATTTGCTGTTTGATGACTCAGACTCGGGACACAGCCCTCTTTATCTGTACAGTGAGGCACATGGGAGGGAATGATACTGAATTTTGCAAGGATTATTTTACAGAAATAAGTGAAAAACAGAAAACTGAAAGTTCCAATACTACTGATAAAGAACAAAGCATCTGACAAAACAGCCAACCTCTGGCCTCTACTGAACATTCGTTAGAACTAAGAAGTTGTGTAATTATGAAGAAAGAATGAAATGGAAGAACACTTCCTGAATATAAAAATCTTATCACTGAGGATTATAGGTGAAATGTCATTAGGGATTTTATTTTTCATCTCTACAGAAATAGAAATCCCTTGTAACATGTAAGTCTGTTTTTCGATTTTCCCACATTTGCTTTTTCATCTCTTCAGGAACACATGTGTGAAAATAGAAAATAGAAGACTGCCTATAGTTTTCCTCAGCCATAATTCAAACAGGAAAGCAATGGTATTGTATGCTATATGCAGGTGATGTATTGCTTTTGTCAGAGGCCTGTAACTAAGTATAGTCCCAAGGTAGAAGTTCAAGTGGAGTCAGTCCAGGACTGGACGTATACCTGAGCTGAGAGCCCTCTAAGTGAGGCCGGTTGAGCTCCAGGCTAATCTTATTTGAAGGTGAGAGAATGTGGGTTGATGGGCCTCGGCTTGAGGAGCTCGAGAACAATAGTGAGTGTTTCTCACTTGATCTTAAACACCCATCAGGTATGAATGAAGACTAAACATGACCCAAGACTAAGGACACTAACTGCCCAAACAGAAACAGATGCAAACATCAACTCACTGTATTCTGACCAGGAATTCCATAAGCCTCAAAATTTTGGGGCTTTTTGTATGTGTTTTAAAATTTAGTCAAAAATTTACTCTAACTTTGGGACCAGCAGTTAGCATAATGGCTATGTCTCTGGACTCCCATGTAGTTGACTGTGGTTCGTGTCCCGGACCCGGTGGCTTAAAACTCACGCCAGGCACGTGTGTGTGCGTGCCCAAGATCCCAAGAGGAGAATGGAGGAGAAGGGATTGTGGTGTGGCCATCCCCCCTGGGGGGTGATTTCTCGCTTTCTGTCTCTCTGTCTCTCTCTCTGTCTGTCTGGCGAGCGCACGCGCCCTATAGCAAAAACCTCTCCAAAAAAAAAAAGGAAAAGAAAAGAAATTTACTCTAACTCTGATGATGTCAAAAGTTAGAACACTCGGGGCCAGTAGGTAGCGTGGTGATTAAAGTGCTGGATTCCCACATGGCTGGCTGTGGTTTGAGTCCTGGACCCAGCAGCTGGGTGCCTGTACATGTGTACCCAAAATCCCAGGAAGAGAATGGAAGAGAAGGGACTGTGGTGTGGCCAAACCCCTGGGGGAGTGATTTCTCACTGTCTCTCTCTGATGAACACATGCAACCTATGGAAAAAACTAAAAAGTCATAGCATTTCTTTTTTTTTTTTTTTTGGAGAGGTTTTTCTCGCTATAGGTTGTGTGCACTCGCCAGACAAACAGAGAGAGACATAGAGACAGAAAGCGAGAAATCACCCCCCAGGGGGGATAGTCACGCCGCAATCCCTTCTCCTCCATTCTCCTCTCAGGATCTTGGGCACGCACGCACACGTGCCCGCGTGAGTTTTAAGCCACCGGGTCCAGGACGCGAACCGCGGTCGACTACGTGGGAGTCCAGTGACATAGCCATTACGCTAACTGCTGGTTCCCCAAAATAATAAAAAGTCATAGCACTTCTAAGACAAAGAAAGAAGCAGTCCATTTTACATAATTGGAGGCCATGTTTTATCCTAAAAATAAAAGGTATAGGAGCTAGCAAGTGGTGCAGCTGTAACATCGTGTTCTTCCATGCTAGACTCACACAGAAGGTCCTATGGTGCCTCCTGGGGTCTCTCTACCAGTCCTATGTGTGTGTTCCTATGATCTGGGCTGCTTGAGGCTGGGGTAGATTGTGGCATGAAGACCCTATGGAGAGTGCCTGTCTCTCTCCTCCTCTCTCTTTCTGAATATATGACTTTTTAAATAAAAGGCTAAACAACACAAAGTTATGATGCCCCTCACCCATGTAAGGTGATTTGGGGGTAAGTGTGGTCAAAGCATCAGACGTCAGAGAATAAGCCAGACCCAGGCAAGATGGAGTCCGCAGGAAGGGACCTTCCCGGGGAGGGAGCCATACCATGCTGAGCCCTATCACTAGAGAAAACCCTCCTCCAGCTCAGAAAGCCAGCCCACAGCAAAGCAGCCCAGCTGCCCTCTCCACTCACTGGAGTGAAAGGCCATTAGACTAGGTGTCAGGGTGGCAAACTCCCCTGTCCCTTACAGTTGAGCTAAAGTGTGACAAACAAAGTGTGACTTATCAAAGTCGAGCACTGCGCAGCTCTGGCATCAGTCTTACATAATGCAATTTTATCAATTAGATTTTCAAAAACTGTTTCTTAACTGCAGCGAATCCCTTTTCAGCAATTTAGTAAAATTAAAGTGATTTACAAAATAGGCGGAGACATACATTATGTTGTTTGTCATCATTTCCCCAAACCACTGGGGCTGCAAAGAAGCATAAATATTTAAAAGAGCTCGGGATAGTTTAATTCTGTCTTTGGCAATTTATTACTTTACAAGAGATAGATTACTGAGATGTACTCTTGCAATCACTAATTGTTTTTAGATTATACGCTAATATATTCATTTCATAATTGTAAGTGAAAGAATGCATACTAATGTTCAAAGCTGTGGTCCTTTTTGCATAACTTAACTAATTTTAATGGTTGAAAACTTAATTAAGTAGATTCAAAGTGAAATCAGCTTCAGTAATGAATACGCTTACCTTTCATCAAAATTGACAGTTGTTGCATGTCATAATAAACTACTAGAACTGGGTCTTCAGGAATTTTTTTGAAACCATCCATGCCGCCAACCTATTGATCCCACCACCTTTCCCCTACGGGTCTCTCTTCTTGTGTTCTCACTTCCCTCCAACCTGGCACGCATCACAGGGTTCATTATCGTAATTACACTGTCGCAAAAAGCTTTGACTCTGAGCTTCGCTCTTCCTCTATTTTATTCATCCTGGGTCTCTGCACCAAGCAAGCAGCTGAGTGTATCTGAAAAACACTCACAGCTGCTGTGTTCACACCAAAGGGACCCTCTAAACTACTAGCCAATTCTACATTTCCCTGTCCAGTCGTTCATTTTCCTTGTGTGTATTTCACCCTTGGCTCTACCCTCCAGCCTCTAACCCCTGCTTTCCATGTCCTCTTCATCTGAAGACCTGCTTCCTTTATCCCTGAGGAAATGGACGCAGAGTCTGCGAACGCCCTCCCGAATGGCTGCTGTAAGCATTCACCTGGCTGTGAACGGCCTGCGTGCTCAAACCCGCCTTCCTGTTACTGTGGGGCAGCCGGCCATGCTCCCCCCACAGTGACCATCCACTGCCCTCATGTTCCCCTCTCCCCTGCCCAGTGGGGTGATCCCATTGATTCTTCCTTCCTTCTCTCGTATCGTCATCTCCTCCCTCTCTGCTTTACTGTGTCATTTCTAAGAGCATGAAAATTGTGCTATCTTTCCTAGCTCTTGCTCCCACACTTCCTATTCCATGTAATTCCCCATTTCTGTGCTCTCTTTTATAGAGAAGCTCTTCCAAGGAGTGGTTTTATAAGGACTGGCTTAGATCTCTCTCCTATTCTCTCTTGAATTCACTCCAGTGGAACCCCCTCTCTGCTGAACTGCTGACGCAATGTTTGTAAAAGCCACCAAAGGCCTCCCACTGCTAGGTCCAATGGACAGTTTTCAGTTCACATTGATCTGACGTGGTTGTGACATTTAACCACTTCCTCTTCATAAATAAGCTGCATTTGGCTTTCAGGTCCTCTCACTCTCCTTATTTTCTTCTAGCCTCTCAGCAGCTTCTTCTCTTTGCTAGTCCTTCCTGATCTCCTCGACCTGTAGATGTTAGCATACTCTGGACTCTGTCCTCTCAAGTCCAGCCGCACTAAATCCCTCAGTCAGATGTACTTAAAATGGTGCACCTGAAAATCACCTGGGGAAACCAGCAGATGGCATAATGGTTACGTCCTGGGACTCTCACGTAGTTGACCACGGTTTGAGTCTCAGATCCAGTGGCTTAAAACTCATGCCAGGCACGTGTGCATGCATGCCCAAGATCCTGAGAGGAGACTGGAGAAGGGACTGTGGTGTAGCCATTCTCCCCGGGGGGTGATTTCTTTCTTTTTTTTTTGGAGAGGTTTTTGCTATCGGGGGCGTGCGCTCGCCAGAAAGACAGAGAGAGACAGAGAGACAGAAAGCGAGAAATCACCCCCCAGGGGGGATGGCCACGCTGTAACCCTTTCTCCTCCATTCTCCTCTCGGGATCTTGGGCATGCACGCACATGTGCCCGGCGTGAGTTTAAGCCACCGGGTCCAGGACTTGAACCGTGGTCAACTACGTGGGAGTCCAGCGACATAACCATTACGCTAGCTGCTGGTCGAGTCGGGGGGTGATTTCTCACCTTCTGTCTCTCTAGCAAGCGCACATGCCCTCTAGCAAAAATCTATCTTAAAAAAAAAAAAAAAAAAAAAAAAAAAAAACATCATCTCGAGAGGTTTTTAAAAATACCCAAGACTGGTACACACCACAGATGAAGTGACGTCTTTCTAAGGGTAAAGGTGGGGATGGGCTGAGAATCACTGCTTCCATGATTCATTCAGCCTGATGACTGGGAATGCCAGCCAAGAGCTGATGCCCCCAATATATGTCCCCCTCGCCTATCTTGCCCCTGAACTCCGGACTTGCAGATACATCTGCCGTCTTGTTTGTACGTGAGGATACCTAATTAACATTTCAAACTTCATAGCTATAGAACACACTTTCTAATTCTATTTTCTCTAAACTTACTTTTGCAGTCTTCTCTATGCCAGTTAGAGAGAAGTCCATCCTTCAGCTGCTTAGGTAAAACACTTGAGAATCATCCTGATGGTTTTTCTCTCATATTTCACATCTAATCTGGAAGAAAATCCTGCCATTCCTACCTGTGATACAGTCCAAGAACGTGTCTCCGCTCAGCACCTCTGTTACAACCATCCTGCTTCAAACCCCTGTCACGGCTTGCTCTTCGCTCCCTTCAAGTCATTGCCCAGATGTTACCTATTCTGTGTGGCTCCTCTGACCTCACTGAACTAGCCCCCTCTCCTCCTCCTGGCTTGCCTTCCCCATTTGTGGCTTTATTTCACCCCACAATGTATCACAGTCTGGCACACCACATCTTCCAATTATCTGCTTATTAATTCTGTCTGTCCTTTAGAATATAGGCTCAAGAGGGGTCAGCAAGTGGCATAATCATTAAGATGTGAGACTCACACGTTTGACCACAGTTCAAGACCCAGACCCAACAGCTTGAAACATACCAGGCACATGTGTGTGCATGCCCACAGTGGAAGAGAAGGGATTGCGGTGTGGCCTTTCCCTTCTGGGGGTGACTTCTAGTGTTCTGTCTGTCTCTGTCTCTCCAGAAAGTATATGTGCTCTATAGCAAAAACCTCCCCCCCCCAAAAAAAGAATACAGGCTCAAGACAACCTCACACCTGAAATAGAAACTAGAACATCAACAGAGTAGGTGCACAGTAAATATTTTCTGAAGAAATGATCAACCCTTACATCCCACCAAACAATCCCCCTAGAAATAAAATTATAGGTGAAACCAGAGAAAAATAGTGTGATCATTTTAAGCTGACCAAAACGGTAGTTGGAACACCATTTTCTGATACTATCCACTGACTTGACTGTACAGACCAAAAAAAAAAGTTTTTTTGATGCATAAGTAGGCCTCTTCCCAAAAAGAGCTACACATGAAAAGCATGCTATTTCAGTATAAATCACGTCTGCATTTTATCTTGCCGTGATCTGACTCGATGTCTTGCACTGCTCAGAGTCAAGTTGTCTCATAAGTCAGCCTCCTTGTCTAGCAGCCTTTCTGCTAGCAAGCAAAGTGGAGGGCATCCGTGTCTCTTTACTGTGACAATACGCATCTCCATCACTCAGGAACTTCTCTGCACGGGCTGTTGGTGCAGCTGAACCAGGAGCCCCAGGCAATCTGGCCCCTGCAGTGCCTGAGAGCGATCTTGACAAACAACAGTTGAGAACCCAGTGCTTTTACAGGGCTGCGAATCAAGACGTTCACGGTGTCCACAGAATCCTGTATCATGAACATCAACATCACAATATGAATCTTTTATATACCTGTGCTTATTTGGTATATGACAAAACAGATGCTAGCCAACTAAGAAGATAGACATTAAAAGCCTATTTGATATTCCACTGTCAATTTATACAGAATGCTAAAGCTTTTGAGAGTGAATAAGTATCAGAAGCTATCAAAGAGAATTAGCTTCCTGATTTTTAAAGACAATTTGTGCATGTCTGATGTGGCAAAAGATACATGGCCTGCTGAAACCTATAAATATTCTGCAAAGGAAACTGTAATTATTTAGGGCAAAAACATATTAACTTCTCAAGTCACCAATGCAGACACTCTGTTAATACAAACATATCGATCATGGAGCAGTCTCATTCACCCGCTATTCAACTATTCTTGTTATGAAAAGAGTTTTTTCATGGATGAAAAACATTAAACTGGGACCAACAGTTAGCGTAATGGCTATGTTGCTGGACTCCCACGTAGTTAACCATGGTTCGAGTCCCAGACCCGGTGGCTTAAACTCATGCCAGGCACGTGTGCGTGTGTGCCTAAGATCCCAAGAGGACAATAGAGGAGAAGGGATTGCGGCATGGACATCTCCCCGGGGGGGGGGGGGTGATTTCTCGCTGTCTGTCTCTCTGTCTCTCTCTGTCTTTCTGGCAAGCACACGTGCCCTATAGCAAAAATATCTCAAAAAAACATAAACAAATAAACTGAGGATCCAAGGGGAAGAGACTTAAAAATGTTAAAAACAATAAACAGACTTTCGTATTTTGGGATATACAAGAAACACAGTTTCTCCTGCCAATATCAAAGCCTACATGAAATTAAAGTGAACCATCAACCAGGAAGTAGGAATGTGGTAGGGGATTTTTAGGTCCTTCAGTCTAACTCCCACTGGGGGAAGATGGCTGGTTGGCTTTTAGGTGAATGCACCTCATGAAATTCTTAGAAACTTGAGCATGAAAGGAAGAAGGAAGTTGACAGGCAAGCCACTTGTTAGCCAATGAAAGAACAGCTGGTTATATGCGAGCTTAGAACTACAGACCCTGACTGCTAAAAGGACCCTAGGGCTGATCCTGTCCCACTCTCTTATCCAGAGTTTGTAAAACAGAGAACTTTAAAAGGTTAAAAAGAAGTTGACAGTATCAAGTCACTTGGTGACAGAGTAAGTCTCATGTCCACATCAAGAGACAGGGTAGCCTCTCTACTCCACAATGCTGTTTCTCGCCCTAAACCTCACCCTTTAAAACTCACCCCCTTTCCCTGTCATCAAATACAGTTGTAGAATTTCATGGTAGGCTTAGCCCTAAGCATACTTGGCTTTAAATCTAACCATTTGTTTTCTATAGGAAGAATGATAAAACTTAGTCAAGAGGAAAAAAAGGCACCAATCATAGAGTTGTTTTTTCTTTCAGGTTCTTCTACACCAATTATAGATTCTAACTCAACTGCTACAAGCTGGCTCTGCAAGGAAGCAGAATTTCTGAGGCGGGAGGGCATGCCATGTGGGATGTGTCCATGACAGAACTGTAGCAGACGCACGCACGCCCCGTGTTTGTGGAGGAGCTGCATGCCAGCAATACAGACTCCAAAGTATCGTCATAAAGCATACTTCACATCCACTATGATGCCTTATCAAACTGCCAGTGTGTTTTCATGGGAAAACTTATAAGAACAAGTTGTAACGGTAGTGAAAACAGAAACTGATCACCCTTTCTCTTGGGTGTTCTGCAACTCAATCAGTAGAGTCTGTGGAAGGTTAGATTCCGCACCTAGGAAATAACAGCTCCCGCATACTCCAAAGCAATGCCATCTCCTCTGCCGTGGCCATCTTCCTCCTAGCGCATTCCGGTCCCCTGCTCCCTTGTTTCTATAGAGAGGAACTGCACAACATTTGTCCTCTTTCCTTCTGTCTGGTCATTTGGAATAGTAGTCGGTGGAGGCACCAAAGCTAAGTCAGGAAGCTTTAATGAAGACCAGTAGTTCTTGATTCTGCCTGCACATCAGAAGCAGCTGGAGAGCTTTTCAGAATAAGCTGTCTGATCTCTATCCCCAGGTTTAATTGGTCTGGAGTGAGGGTCGGTACCAGGTATTTTTTTTTAAAAAAATTATCTCAGACTGGTGTAATGGCATACACCTATAATCTCAGCTACTGAGGAGACTGAGACAGGAGGAGCGTGAGTTGGAGGTGAACCTGGGAGACACAATGAGACCCTATTTCTAAAATTTAAAAAAAAATCAATGAACAATAAAATGTTTTTAAAAAGATCTCAAAAGATCTTCAAGAGATCTTTATTTGTGTGTATGTGTATACACACACACACACACACACACACACACATATATATAAATTACAGCATTGTTCTAGATTAAGGAGATATGCACAAAGATTATGAAATTATGAAGGGTATGGAGCGGATCAAGAAATAATACAATTTTAGAGTTGGAAGTTACATTCAAGAATTCAGGGATTACCCTTTGCCGTAGTTATGACTAAAGTGAAATCTAGGCATGTGAAGGGGGTATGTTAAGGTCTCAGAGCTAACTAGTGGCAGAGGCAGGATTCTGGGTTCTGGGTACTTGACCTCACAAACTGACTAAACACTGAAGGGCTATGCCCTGACATATGTATGTGTTTGTGCATATGTGTGCGTGTGTGTGTGTGTGAGAGAGATAGAGAAGAAGGACTTACAACAGGGATAAAGGAAGTGACAGCTTTACTCGGAAAACAGAAGACACAGGACAAACAAGAGGTGAATATCACAACTCTACCCGAGGAGGGATTTTTGGGCAAATCTGGATGACTCCCAGCAGAGTAGCAGAGGCTGGGAGCTTGAGGCACAATAGTTAACCACAAGGGTGAAAACAAAAAGGGGTTTAGTACCAAAGAGATTCCAGACTTGGATGAATTACAGAAGCCATCCTCCCAATACTTCGTATGTTCTTACCATGTAAGCGAAGTGCATATCAGGTATGTTCTTCCTGTGTGAAGTACAGGGCATGGCACAGGCCAAGTGGTCAGTGACAGGTGCCCTTCATTCACTTCGCTGTGCCAGTCTGCAAAGTCCAGGTGAAGCAGACCATGCAGGTCCACGTAACTGGCATCCCTCACTCTCACACCACATGTGTACTCATGTGCCCTAGCTGTACAGTGCTGTGAGGCTGAAATTTTCTGATGCACATTTATCTAAAGTGAAGAGAACTTTCTTCAATTCAATTCTAAGCAATCAGGCAGAGAGAGAAAGAGAGAGAGAGAGAGAGAGAGAGAGAGAGAGAGAGAGAGATTGGTTGGAGGGCAAGCAAATGACAACAATGCAGTCTCCTTTTTTTTCCTCCGACAAAACTTGCAGAGGATAAGATCAACAATAGAAGAAATGACTATGACATATATTGGCCTGGGCAAACACAAATGTTGCTTAGGCTCTTTCACCTTACTATGACCCATTTCCCCATGTTAAAATTGAGAGTATAATACTTAACTTTTAAGCAAGGTAAGGTACAAAATAATATTTGATTATTATAGGAATGCTTTCTCTAATATCTTCACAGAAGAGATAGATGTTTCTATAAATTAATTTTCCTTGAATAAGGATTTATAATTCCATATACATTCCACATAAATTATATTTTAGAGCCATTTTGGACTATCATTTTAATTGAATTATTTATTTAAATAAATCATACACTTCTTTTTAAGTATACTCAAAACATAATTTAATTTTTGTCCTCAAAAAGATGCCCTTAGGAGTACAATAGGGCCAGCTCCATGGCCTGGTGATTGGAGCAGCCGGATCCCACATGGTCAACCTCGTGGTTTGAGTCCCAGACCCAGAGGTTTGAGAAACACATTGGGTACATGAGCATGCATGATTGTTCACTGGAGGGGGTGGGGGAAGGTTGTGTTCTCTTCTCTCCATGCCTTTCTGGTGAGTGCATATGGTCTCTAGCAAAAAAGAAAAAAAAAAAGTATGAATAGTGCTATAGCATTATACTCTCAGAGCACCTGAAAAAGGATGTTTTAAGGTCTGGAATGTTGTTTGTCTCTACATTTAATGGCCTCAAGTTATTGCCCTTATATTGTGGTATTCTGGCCCTTTCTGCTCTCAGACTGACTATCCTTCCTCTAATTTGGTTCTTATTTTTTTTACATAATTTCAAGCTAGTGAGAGACTCTACCTTTCCAGCTTAATAAAATGTATGGACTTCGCAGGTGTGCATAGTGGTTAAGGGACTGGACTCCCACGTGGTTGACCACAGTTCATTCTGGATCTGGTGGCTTAAAACTAGTGCTGGGCGTGTGTGCGTGCATGAATGTGTGCCCGAAATCCCGAGAGGAGAGTGGAGGAGAAGGGACTGCAGTATGGCCATCCCCTCAAGGGGGGATTTCTCACTTTCTGTCTCTCTCTCTCTCTCTTTCTCTGTCCCTCCGGCAAGTGTACACGCTCTATAGCAAAAATCTCTCAAAACAAACAAATGCATGGACTTTGAAACAAAGTTTTTACAATTACTAGTACTTAATTTCAGACCATTTACTTGCTTACTCTGGGACTGTTTTAGTCTGAAACTACTGGACACGTGACCTTTAAATGGGTGATCTACTACTGTTAATTAATTAATTAATTAATTAATTGTGGTGAATACTGGATATCAGTTAAGGACAAGCTCTGGGGAGAACAACTGAAATACACCTCCATTCCTATTTCTTCCTTTTTTCTTTTTGAGAGGTTTTTGCTATACAGCGCGTGCGCTTGCCAGACAAAGAGAGAGAGACAAAGAGATAGAAAGTGAGAAATCACCCCCCCGGGGGGTTGGCCAGGCCACAATCCCTTCTCCTCCATTGTCCTCTCGGGATCTTGGGCACGCACGCACACGCGCCCAGCGTGAGTTTAAGCCACCGGGTCCGGGACTCGAACCGCGGTCGACTACGTGGGAGTCCAGCGACATAGCAATTACGCTAACTGCTGGTCCCTAAACATTGTCCAGGACTCGAACCACAGTCAGCCATGTGGGATCCAAATGCCTTAACCTTCACTCCACCGGCAGGCACCCATTCCTATTTCTATTCTAAAAATTAAGCGCACATAACTGTATAAAGATCTGCTGCCAGATCTGTCATTAGAAATCAAAGCCTTACTTTAGTTGGCTGAAACGATGTATTTCTACAAACCTCAAGAACCTTGGCAGTAAGCTCAGTGAGCACATAAAAGTGCTTAGGTTACTGATCAAAGCAAAGTGGCTTGGAAAATAGAAAAGGCAAAAAAACTCACAATGCATTAACTTGCTAATTGTTTCACTTCACGTGTACACCAGCTAGTGGAGATACTCTCATGGTGGTAAATGGATCTCTTCCCAGTCTTGGCAAGGCCAATGGGACCAGTCTATGGGGGGGGGGGGGGATCATCTCTGCGATGCAACACAGCACAGTCAGCCCTACAGCCTTTTTTTATTCTCTAGAAGCCAAGAACAAACTTTTTCATTGGAAAGTTAAGAATGAGATTTAGCGGGATGAGGAGATGGCATAATGGTTACATTGTTGAACTCCCATGTAGTCAACTGTGGTTCAAGTCCCAGAGTCAGTGGCTTAAAACTCACACCAGGAGTGTATGCATGTGTGACCAAGATCCCAAGAGGAGAATGGAGGAGAAAGGACTGCAGTGTGGCCATCACCCTGGGGTGGCGATTTCTCACTCTCTCTCTCTCTCTCTCTCTCCAGTGAGTGCATGTGTCCTACAGCAAAACAAACAAACTCTCTCTAAAAAAAAACGAATGAGACTTAGCAGTCATGTTTAAACTTCCCTCCTTTTTCATTTCTCCTAAGTCTTAGAAATCTGTGTCCTATCTGGGTTCATTCTAGGAGCATCTCCTTCCTTTGCTTCTGTGAAGACGCTGCCTTTTTGGAAGACTGTTCACTTTGCTACACTTGTCTTACATTTCTCAGGCCCCCTGTTTTAATACCCCAACAATTTCTTGTCTTCTGTTGGAGCATCAGAGAGCACATGCATGAGAGAGAGAGAGAGAGAGACAGAGACCCTCTACTGGGTCTCATCAAGCCGTGATCCCTTTTTCCCAGCCCTCCAACTTCTCAGGATCCTGGGAGTCTGATATGTTTTCAGGCTGACCCCGGGATCCGAACTCTTGGTCAGCCATACAGCTTTCAGCCTTGGTACTTGTGTTACTTCTGGACCACAATGACTGCCTCCAATGATTATTGATTACAGATTCTTATGGTATCGTTTCTGAATTAAATCTTAGGACTTGAGTTTGTTTTGTTTTCCAGATGGGCAAATGCATCATATAAAGATTCTGAAACCTAGAAACCATGTGACCATCTCAGAAAAAGTGAATAAAAGCGGAGAGAAACTGTCTCTGCAGGCACAAATGAATCTACAAGTGACATTATGTGCTATTTTGAATGGAAAATTTTAAATGACACATTGATGGCACTGGCTTCTATTGTTACTCTTGAAGCTATTAGCAAATGGTTATCGAGTGCTACTGAGTTTTCATAATAGTATTGACCCTTTCCAACACGTGAGGTTACAGTTAGAGCCAAGAAAGCCTCACTACTGAAAGAGTGGTGATCAATGTGTTAGCCAAATCTCCATTCATAGAAAGCCATAGCAAATTGTAACTGATTAATTGGGGGGGGGGGTTAGTATTCAAGGGGAGACACTTGGGTGAACCCTAGCCAAGTACAGAATCCACAACAGAGTCTATATACATGGGGCTGGGGGTGTGACGTGCTGAATTGTGCTAGCGGCTTGCAGGGGTCGAGGATTAACAGCAAAGCACTTGGGTCCATTAAAGAACTTGAGTAGGCCCGCTGCAGTGGCTCAGGTGATGGGGCTCCATGGCACCATGCTGGAGACACATGGGAGGCCTGGTTTCAGATCCCAGGTCGACCTGAGCATGCCTGGTGCCTGTGATCCCGGCTGGATGGGAGGCTGGGGGGAGAATCACATGTCAAGGTCCTGTCAGGGGAACCTCTCTGTCTCTCTCATGAAACAAAGAATTTTCTTTTTAACTTCATTAAAAATCAAGAATTAAGACAGAACTTTTATCTTGTATTAGGTTACAGTTGGGGGTCAGGAAAGAAGCTGTAATTAATGGAGCTGTCGTAGGTAAGCAAGCCTAACTCTAAGTCCCACTCACTGGAGGGAAGGAAAACCTCATGCACTGTTAGGCTGGGTTCTGACTGGCTCCAGACTGAAGGGCCGGAAGGCTTCATGTACTATTAGACTTGGTTCCAATTGGTTCTGGACTGAAGGACTGACCTTGCAGACTATGGCTGGCAGCACCTGAGTGGGACCCACGAGGCCAGAGACTTGCAGACTCACCTACTTGCAGTGTATATTCCAAGCAGTGGAGCGAATGACTCAGCTCTAAATGTGGAGCTTGGCAAAATTACTAGGAAAGGATGTCCCACCATAGATGAGAACTCCAATCAGGACAAATGATCTTTTCAGAAAAGAATTCTGGGAGTGTTTCATATTTATTCACATAAGTCTCCTCTTCGATTCAGAAAACAATATAAAAGAGAGGAAAGGATGCGGCTTTATAGCAAGAGAGATCTAGGTTCGAATCTCAGCTTCTTCACTGCCTATCAATATTTCCAGCTATGTGGTCTTTGTCACGTATTTAATTTCACTGATCCTTGGTTTCCTCAAATACACACTGAGATAAGAAGAGCTCCTGGGGCCAGCAGGTTAAGGTGCTGGACTCCCACATGGCCAACTGCAGTTCAAGCCCTGGACTTGGCAGCTTCCTTTCTCACTTTCTCTATCTCTCTCTCTGCCCCCTCTGGTCAAACTAAAATAGATAAATAAAATTGTCCAGCTGCTACTGGAGGACAATTAAGTCAAACAGCTGGCATACTTGCAGTTAACTTAGGACCCTGATGACATGAGCAGAAAACTGGTCAAGAGCCTTGATGCGAGAGACAGCCTCCTGAGCAGCTGCGACCAGCTGGGTGAGTCACTTCATTTCTCTGTACTTCAGCCTTCTCACTGCTAAAATGCAAGTACTGATATTACCTACCTCATAGAGGTGTGTGAGAACTAAGTGGCTTCGTGTCTGTGAAATTTAGCCCCCTCCTAAGCACACAGTTTGCAGGAAACAGGTAAAGAAGGCCTGGCCAGAGAGGGGCTGAGTCCTTGCTACCCTACTGTTGTCACCCTCCTCGCTTTAGTGTTACCTTGTTTCTTCACTGGTGTTTCTTTAAGTGCATGTGTCGGTGGGAACAGAGGGTGGGACATGTTATGGCTTGACTCAATATCTTACCCTTTCGGGGAGTGCGGGGGCAGGGGAGGCGGAGGTGGTAACAGGCAGTGTCGCAGTGGTAACCCAATTGGATCCTCAGGGAAAGGTCCTGAAGTTGTTTCCCGAGACCTCCCTGAGCACGGTGGGTGGGTGCATGTTTTCATGGTCCACGTAGGCTGAGGTTGGGGCAGATCATGGCACAAGGGCCCTGCTGGGGCCTCTCTCTCGTGGAAGAAATAAATCAATAAACTTTAAAAATATGCCTTGAGGTCAAGAAGGTCTAGAATGGGAAAGATAAAATTTAAAGTACTCCATCCTCGGGAAATCACAGTTCCCATGACCAGGCAGCCTACAGCAAGATCACCATCCTAGGAGTAGCTGCAACGGTGGTGTGACTTCATGACGCAGACGTGATATGCTTTTGGCAGACAGTGTTCTTAGGGTACCCATACGACATTCTGTTTCTCACTTTCAGCACAGGATTCAACAAATTACATGAGATAAACACTTCATTAAAAAACAGGTTTTTGCATTCAGTGGTTTTGTCCCACCATAGGCTAATGTGATGTACTGAGCATTTTTTCTTTTTTTTGGAGATTTTGCTATAGGGCATATGCGCTCTCCAGAAAGAGAGAGACAGAAAGTGAGAAATCACCCCCCAGGGAGGATGGCCACACCGCAATCCCTTCTCCACTCTCCTCTCAGGATCTTGGGCACGCACGCACACGTGCCAGGCAAGAGTTTAAGCCACCAGGTCCGGGACTCGAACTGCGGTCGGCTACATGGGAATTGAGCGACATAGCCATTTCGCTAACTGCTGGTCCCTGAGCACTTTGAGGTCAGTTCAACTAAGCTGTGATGGTTGGTAGGTTAGGCATGCTAAATGCAGTTTTATCTGACAATATTTTAAACTTATGATGAGTTTATCAGATCATATCAAAGACCAAGGAGCATCTATAACCAGCATCTATTGATGCTCCCTCAGCTTCCGCACACTGGAGGTATGAAAATCCTCACTTGTTACTGAGTAGTTAACCAGAAGGAACGCTAGGGAAATCCAGCCCAGCAGTTCATACCCTCTGGGTCATATTTAAAGATTCTTCCTGCCTCACAGTGTGACCAGATGTCAGCAAAGTATTGACAAAAAGAAAAAAAAAAATGTTTGCAAGAAAAGCAACTAGCCAGAAATTTACTAGGAAAAGCATCCATGAGAACAAGCTACAGGTGCATGCAGAGTGAAACTGGTCATTTGGAATTCCTGGCAGTGGTGGCACTTGCCCTACCAGTGTGGTAACCAGCGCTCACACTCTTTCTTCTCTCCCCCTCAAGAAGGTGAGTTGGTGGGAATGACATCAAAGACCTAACGTATCTGCACAACAGCCACAACTTGTTTGCAAACGTCAGGACTTTATTTCTAGTCGCAATACATTACTTACTTCACAACTGATGGAGTCATACTGAGGTGAAAAGCGACACAGTTCAGGCCCCCCATCGAGTCTGATCCTGCCTTTTTAGAGTAGATAAAGTGACACCCAGAGCGCATAAATAAACTGTTGCAGGTCACACAGCTAGCAAGGAGCAGAGCTGCCACCTGCGTGAAATCAAGTCTGCTGCTCTGAGTCCACTGCTCCTCGTACACGGCCCATCATCACACGGCACTCAGCAGAGTCCTACTGTGTAATTCCAGGGAGGGACAATGCGCTTGTGTTAAACGTGACTCACTTTTCCTCCAAGGCATATGCTATCTTCCCACTGGGAAGAGTCATCAGGTCCCCATTTAGCCGGTGGACCACTTTTGAACAGGCAGGTGGCTATGCTGCCATCTCAAAATATATGCTATTTGTTCTCAACCTACATTCCAGTTCACACGTTACCCTGCAAATGTATGTAGCCTGCACCGAAAATACATTTATCAAAAAATTTGGCTTAGCGTTGCTTACACAAAATTCGTGTTTTTACAAAATTATTTATTACAGCAGAGACTCTACTTCCAACAACAAGATCGCCTGTGGCAATGTTTAATAATCAGTCACTTTTATTCAGGCAGAAAATTGACATTACAACAGGCCTATTTTTATAAAAGACATTCTAGTTTTTCCAAAGGGAAGACACTTTTTCTAATATTATTCAAAAATATGCACAGGAAGTGTAGCTCCGACTTGGGACATCAAGTGATAACTTTTTATTAACCGCTACATCCCACAAAGGGCTTCTGCCACTGTTCTGACAGTGCGGCAGGTCTAAGAGCTGGGAGACTTTGCTATGGAGGACGACAGACAGCTCAGGCCCTGCCATGTGTCCTAGGCACAGGTCATGACAGAAATGAAGACTCTTTTCCCTGAGCAAATTGACAGTCATTTGTTTGCTCAGTATCTAGGCTGCAGATGTGGGGAAATGTCAGCCTTCAGAAGGAACAAGGAACTAACCGCTGCATCTTGATCCAGGCTGACTGCCAAGAGAGTCATGGTTTAGAAACAGATGGGGGGAAAGAAAGAAAAGTCTTGTACAAAGAGCTATACCGACAAGGACAGAGATTTAGGCAAATCCTCTTCCCCCTTCTTCCTAGAGCCCCAGGCTCACGCTGAGCAACGGACTGAGTGTCACGGTGCCCTTGGGTCAGGGCAATCTTTGCTTGGACTATTTGCTGGTCTGTCTTCGAATCCTTCATGCCAAGACCGGCTTAACTGAACAGCCGTACATCTGGACTGCTTTCCCATGAACAAAGAACACCATGTGGGCAGGAGTCATCGTTGTAGGTTGAAAAGGGTAAAAGGCAACACAAGCAAACAGGCCTGAGTCAGAGAGAAATGGAGAATCACGTGGAAGTGCGTCCCAGCATTATGCAAAGGAGCAGAGCTCTGTAATGACAGGCTCACGTGGGTTACCTCTGCTGGGTCTCCAGGACACGAGGGTCTGAAGACTATCAGGCCAGGAGGGTCAGGTGAACAAGAAGGTGAGGAGATGTTTTCAGGGCACCTTCTCTCAGAAGCCTGGGAAGGGTGCACATGGGGTTCCTGCCTACAAACAGAGAGGCAAAGCAGAGACCAGACAACTGCACCCTCCCAGGGAATCACCAAAATTAAATCCACCCCCTTGACTCCCTGAGCTCCCATTAGGGAGGGGATTCCTCGCTTTCTAGAACAATAAGAGGTGGCTATTATTTGACATTTGCTGTCAAATGTCATGTCTTTATCTAGGGATAAAAGGGAAACTTGATAAAATATAAAATTTTTATTTTACATATTTTCACCTACTTTGATTTCAATTCTTTGAAGCAATACAATAAAATCACCCAGTCCCAACTAGGGAGTTTTCCTTGAGGCGTGATCAGCTTGAAGCAACTATTATGACAGTGATTCAGCAAACGAGCAACTTAGATTGAGAAGGGAAGATTTAATATCACGAACACAGCAATGTATCTTCACTAAAGAACATTCAGTATAATGAAATTTTAAGTAGAATCCCAGAGAGTGGTGTATTTGCTTTGGTACAGTAGGAGTTACTTTATTTATTTGACGTTTGGAACTGTGTGAAATAATTTTATGTGCATGGAAGAACAAGTCTCCAAGAATATTATGAAATTATAAAGAAGAACAACACATATATATGTTTAAAGCACAGGAGGTTGCCGATTTGCCTCCCCAGCTACCAAACGCATTATGAAGTTTGTTTAATCAAACCAGCCCAAGAGAAGACAAATAGATCAATAGAAAATCCACAAAAAGATCTGAGTATCCATGAAAAATTGGCATGTGACCCTATTTTAATCTAGAAGAGAACGAATGTGTTACTCAGTCCTTTCTCCTCTAAATTGAAACTTAATAAAGTTTACTAAGTTTTACCGGCACCATTGACTAACCATTTTGAGGAGGAAAAAATCTGACGTGGGACTGAATCCCATGTCAAACTCAGAAATAAATTCTAGATAAATGAAAGATTTAAATGTTAATAATTTTGATAAATAAAATGAAATTTGCATTCTTAAGCACAATGGGAATCTTTGAAGCTCCAAGGCAAAATGCTTATGATTATAAAAAGAAGTTTAAGGGACCAGCAGTTAGCGTAACGGCTATGTCGCTGGACTCCCACGTAGTCGACCGCAGTTTGAGTCCTGGACCCGGCGGCTTAAACTCACGCCGGGTGCGTGTGCGTGTGTGCCCAGGATCCCAAGAGAAGAATGGAAGAGAAGGGATTGCGGTGTGGCCATCTCCCCTGGGGGGGTGATTTCTCGCTTTCTATCTCTCTGTCTCTCTCTGTCTTTCTGGCGAGCGCACGCGCCACATAGCAAAAAAAACTCTCCAAAAACGGAAAAAAAAAAATAGTTTAAGAAAAAGCATTTGAAATTGCAAATAAACTACAGGCCTGCTCTACACTAGTTTTGCCTCCTTGAAGACTGAAGTTTCCAGCTATTTTACAGGTTGGGCATGTGCAGGGAAAAGCGAGTCCTCAAGATTCAATAAAGTTACAACCAAGCAGCTTTCCTGATACCTCCCCCCTGACCAAGTGATAATCGAAGGGATTTTCATGGAATGGAAGCCCATATTACAAACTTCTTTCTCTGGTAAAAGAATAAGAAGCTCAGACCTCAAACCATTTTCAGCCCATCTGCAGAGACTGTGTGCAAATTGTTTTCATAACCTAGGACTCACCTTCTGATATGGAGAGCTAAATTTCCTTTAAATGTAAGGTCACCATCCCAAAGTGAACACGCGATTTATGTTCCATATGTTTAGCCATCATGCTTGCACAAAGTTTCCTTCATGAATACTCATAGACATTTCTTTTGCCTTTTTTCACGCTATGTTCCAATCTCTTAAAACTTGTCCAGGCTTGGCCTTTGTTTCCCTGAGTTCAAATGGTAAGTGTGGGACCCAGCAAGATTGGGAAGGAGGGAGGAACTGCTCCTGGGCGCCCACCCTGATTCCTTTCCATACTTCCTAACCTTGTAGGTCTGTAGCACAAGGCATGTGCTCCTTCTTGTAGTTAAATCTCTAGAAGAGCCCTAGGTGCATCTGGTCCTGAGAGGTTAGGAGAGAAATGAGACCTGAAGTTGGCTACAACACCCTCCTCTGGTTGGAAGACACAGCTCCTACCAAAAACACACTTGGGAACTAGAGCTGTCCTCCTCCTCTTGATAATAGAGAATTTACTGAAGAGAGAGAGAAGGAGAGAGAGAGAGAGAGAGAGAGAGAGAGAGACATGTCTTCTTCACTGGATGACTAGAAACCAGTGCAGGGGCACAGGAAATATGAGAAAACAAGGAAATACCTCTCCCCAGCAGAACATATCAGGTCCTCATCAACCATAGACAGTACAAAAGAATTTACAGAAACATCAGGAAAAGAATTCAGAATATTCCTAGTGACAAAACTAAATGAGATGCAAGAGAAAACAGGCACTCAACTCTAGGAGATAATGAAGCCTATGACTTGAAGGAGGCGATAGACACCATAAAAAAGAATCAAAAAGAACTTCTAGAGATGAAGATTATAATGCAGGAAATCAAAACCTCCCTTGAAAGTATTAATAGCAGATTGGGCCATGCAAAAAATCGAATCTCTGATCTTGAAGACAAAAACCTCTGACTTAGACAAAACCACCAAAAAGAATTTTTAAAATAACCAAATATTAAAAAGTGAGAATAACATACAGGAAGTACTAGATACCATTAAATGCCCAAATATCTGAATAATTGGTATTCCAGAAGGTGAAGAATCTAGTAAGGGCACAGAAAATCAATTCATTCCATAAAATACTTGCAGAAAGCATTCCAAACCTAGAGAAACATTCAGACATCCAGATGCAAGAAAAGGACCCAAAATAGATTCAACCTAAGAAGATCCTCTCCCATGGCACGTCCCAGCCAGACTGGTCTAAAACAAATACAAAGACAAGATTCTAAAAACAGCAAGAAAGAAACATCAAGTTACTTAAAAAAGTTATACCATCAGGCTAACTAACATCAGACCTCTCAACTTAGACAATGCAAGCAATGAAAGAATAGGAAGATATATTCAAAATGATAAATGAGTTTTTATAACCTGTGAGACACAGTGAAAGCAATCATAAGAGGGAAGATCACAGCAATTAGTTTTCATAAAAAAAAAAAGGAAAGGTAACAAATAAATAACCTAACAACACACCTCAGGGAACTGGAAAAATAACAAAAAGAACTCCAAAAATACCAGAAGAAAAGAAATAATAAAGATTCAAGCAGAAATAAATGAAACAGAGATGAAATGAACTATACTGAAAATAATTAAACAAAAGCTAGTTCTGTGAGAAGATAAACAAAATCGACACACCATTAGCTAGACTAAGAATAGAGAAAGGAACCAAATATAGCAAATAAGTAAGAAAAGAGGCAATATTACAGACCTAACAGAAATACAAAAGACCATGAGTGAATATTATAAGCAACTATACACCAACAAACAAGAAAACCTGGGTGAGATGGAAAATTTTCTGGACACGTATAATCTGCCAAGATTGAGCTACGAAGAAATACAAAGCCTAAATAGAACAATAACAAGCAGTGAGATTGAATCAGTAATAAACAGTCTCCCAACAAAGAAAAGTCCAGATCCTCATGGCTCCACTTCTGAATTCTACAAAACCTTTAATGATCCAACCCCCATTCTACTCAAACTATTTCTAAAGATCCAAAAAGAAGGAACCCTCCCAAATTCATCCTATGAAGCCTCCATGACCTTTATTTCAAAAACAGACAAGGACATCACACACAAAAAGAAGACTACAGACCAAAATTCCTGATGAATACAAATGCAAAAAATTTTCAACGATATACTAGCAAATTATATCCAACAACACATTAAACAGATTATCTATCACAACCAGGTAGGCTTTATTCCAGGGATACAAGGGTGATTCAACATATGTTAAAGAATAAATGTAGCACATCATATTAACAGAAGGAAAGATAAAAACCATATGATCAAATCAATCAATGCAGAAAAAGCATTTGCTAAAATATGATATCCCTTCATGATTAAGACTCTCAGCAAAACTGGCAATAGAAGGGACATTTCTCAACACAATAAAAGCCATAAATGAGGGACCAGCAGTTACCGTAATGGCTGTGTTGCTGGACTCCCACGTAGTCGACCGCGGTTCGAGTCCCGGACCCGGTGGCTTAAACTCACGCCGGGCGCGTGTGCGTGCGTGCCCAAGATCCCGAGAGGAGAATGGAGGAGAAGGGATTGCGGCGTGGCCATCCCCTCTGGGGGGTGATTTCTCGCTTTCTATCTCTCTGTCTCTCTCTGTCTGTCTGGCGAGCGCACACGCCCTATAGCAAAAACCTCTCAAAAAAAAAAAAAAAGCCATAAATGAAAAATCCATAGCTAACATCATATTAAATGGGAGAACTAAAACCTTTTCTATTAGCTGAAACAAGACAAGGCTACCCATATTCTCCACTCCTTTTAATATTGTGGAAGTTCTGGCTAATGCAATCAGACAGAATTAAATAAAAGGCAATCACATAGGGAAAGAAGAAGTGAAATGATCTCTATTTGCAGATGACATCATTACACACACAGAAAACCAAAAATAATCCGCCAAAATACTCCTGGAAGTGATAAATGAATAAAGCAATAGGTGACAAAATCAACATACAAAAATCTATAGCATTTCTATACACCAACAATAAACAATGAGGTAGAACTGAAGAAAGCAATCCCATTTACAATAGCCACAAAAAATGTAAGATACCTAGGAATAAATCTAACCAAATAAGTGAAAGAGCTCTACAAAGAAAATTATTAAAGACAAAAAAAAAATTTAAGAATCGGAAATGATACAAAATAGTGGAAAGACATCATATTCCTGGATTGCGAGAATTAATATAATCAAGATGTCAAGTCTACCCAAATTAACTTACCAATTTAATGTAATCCCAATCAAATTCCAGAGATATTCTTTATAGAATTAGAAAAAAAATCACTAAATTTGTCTGGGATCATAAAAGTCTCCATGTCGCCAAAGCAATACCAAACAACAAGAATAAAGTACGAGTCATTTCACTCCCTGACCCCAAAATATATTACAAAGCTGTGATGATAAAAACAGCTTGGTATAGGACATAAACAGCCATTAGACCAATGGAACAGAATAAGGAACCCAAAAATAAACCTCAAAACATACAACCAATTGATTTTTGAAAAAGAGCACAAGACAATCCAGTGGAGAAAGGGAAAATCTCTTCAGCTAATGGTGGTGGAAAAATTGGATATCCAATTTTGAAACTGGACCCATCTCTCATCATTCACAAAAATCAACTCAAGATGGATCAAAGATCTAAACATAAAACCTCAAACTATAAAATACTAGTGGGAAACACTGGGGAAAACTCTGGGAGACATCAGAATAGGCAAAGACTTCTTAAATAAAACCCCAAAGCAGAGGCGATAATCCCCAAAACAGACAAGTGGAATTACATCGGGTTAAAGCTTCAGCACAGCAAAAGAAACAATTAGCGTGAAGCCACACCCCCCAAAATAGGAGACTATATGTTCGAACTATGCCTCAGATAAGGGATTGAGAAGCAGAACATACAGGGAATTCAAGCGACTCACCTGGAAAACAAAACAAAACTATCCAATTAAATATCAATCCAATATTTTTGAGCTGAACAGACAACTCCCTGAGGAAGACACGTGAACAACCAAAAGCATATGAAAAAACATTCTCAACGTCTTTTCTCATAAGGGAGGTACAAATCAAAACTGCAGTGAGATACCACCTAACCCCAGCCAGAGTGGCTAAGATTAAAAAATAAAGAATGATATTTACATCTATATACAGTGTTTCTATATCCTTTAGTCAACCAGTTTCAGTCACAGTAAATACCAGATATAGTGTGTGTGAAAGAGGAGGGTCTGAGGAAGGACATTTGGGGGAGGAAGGCAAAGCATTAATGGCACAAAGAGGTGTGGTATTATCTGTTGAAGACATTTTGTAGTTTTATCAACAGTACTAGGGAGAAATGTTCACCTGTTGAAATATCCATTTTATTTCATTTTATTTTTTGGAGAGGTTTTTGCTACTGGGCGTGTGCGCTTGCCAGAAAGACAGAGAGGGACAGAGAGAAAGAGAGTGAGAAATCACCCCCCCAGGGGGGATGGCCACACTGCAATCCCTTCTCCTCCATTCTCCTCTCGGGATCTTGGGCACGCACGCACACGCGCCTGCCATGAGTTTAAGCCACCGGGTCCGGGACTCGAACCACAGTCGACTACACGGGAGTCCAGCGACATAGCCATTATGCCAACTGCTGGTCCCAAAATATCCATTTTGCAAGACAAATAATAATGTGATTGAATGTATGGAAGAAAATGAAAAGAAAAAAAAATTTTTTAAAATAAAAGGAAAAAAAAATAAAGAAAGAATGATAAGTGTTGGTGAGGCTGTGGTGAAGAGGCAACTCTCCTACACTGTTGGTGGGAATGTACATAAGGACAATTACTGGGGAGAACAATATGGAGGTTCTAAAATACCCACAAATAGAACTACCATATGATCCAGTAATTCCACTCTTGTGTATTTACTCAAAAGATGGGCATACACTCAGTCAGAAAAGCAGTCACACACCCAGGTTTATTGTAGCATTATTCACAATTACAAAGACAAGGAACCAACCCAAATGTTCAAGAATGGATGAATGAATTGGAGAAGTATGACACTTATATGCTATGGAATACTACTCAGCCATAAAAAAAAACCAATGAGACCCTGGCATTTGATAGAAAGTGGACGAATATGGAAGTTTTATCACTGAGTGAAGTAAGCCACACTATGAAAGAAAGGCCTTGTGTGTCCCACTTAATATGTACCAAATGTCCTCACTCTATGGCAGAAATGGAAAGACTGGAAGGTATAAAAGCATGAAGAGCAACTGTTGATACTAGAGATAGTGTGGGAGGAGGATGGGCTATGGGGGGGTGAGAGGGAGAGGAGAATCAGGGGGAATAAGAGCAAAACATTTAACAGACACAAAAATGGAAAATTATCTCTGATGATAGTATCTCTGACTGAACTAATATGTAGTGTATTCATAGAGGGAAAATTTATTTTGTAGGCTATAAAGATGCATGGTGATTGGGGCCAGCAGGTGGTGTAGGGGTTAAGGTGCTGGACTCCCACCTAGTCAACCGCTGTTTGAGTCCTGGACTCGGTGGCTTGAAACACACTGGATGCATGTGCATGCATGCCCAAAATCCCAAGAGGAGGATGGAGGAGAAGTGATTGTAGCTTGGCCATTCTCCCAGTCCTGGGGGTGGGGGGTGCTATGATTCAATTTCTGCCTCTCTGTCTCTCTCTGTTTCTCCAGTGAGCACACGCATCCTATAGCAAAAATCTCTCTCTCAAACAACGAAAAAGATGAATAATGATTAAATGTAAAAAAATTTTTTAATAAAAATTACCAAAAAAAGAAACCCAATTTGCCCAGACAAGACTGACAAGACAGATTTGAGATAGTGTCCTATCTCCTTGAAGACTGATCTTACAATAAAGTTCTTTCTTTTCTAAAAAGCTCGTGCCATGGAGCATTGGCTTCTATGTGCATAGGGCAGGGAGCCCACCACTCAGTAACACAGTTATAATGTTAAATGAGTCTGCAAACAAAAGCAAAAAAAATGTTTGCAAACCGCATGAGAAAGTAAGAGATAAAATTCTATAATATATACGTTGATAAGAAAAAGGCATAGAGATCAACAGGAAAATGGCCAAGGAATGTGATATAATTCTTAAAATACAATTCACAAAATGGAGCCCAACTGGTTAATAAATAAAAAGATGCTCAACTTCACAAATAATCTGGGGAATGCAAATTAAAGGTACAATGCGATACCATGTTTCATCAGTAGATTGGCATTAATTACAAAGAACTCGAATCTCTTGTGCTGGAGAGGAAAAAGGAAAACCTTCTCTCCTAAACTGCTGATAGAAAGGTGGACACTTCAGTTTGAGAGAGTAATTCAATAATATTCAGTAAATAATTGCATCGTATTACATTATCTGTTGTGACCTACCCCCCACATCTGAAAATACCTGAATATTCATGAACTCGCAAATGACTGAATAAATTATGGCATATCATACAGTTATGTAAAATACGAAAGGCTATGTGGTTATGAATGATGAGCTAGAGCTATAGCTATTGATATGGAAGGGTACTCATAATACCCTACTGGTGAGCAAAAGAAAGTCGTAAGGAAATGTGTTGGGGACCAGCTTCATGGTGCAGTGGTAAAAGGAAAGCTGGATCCATGTGGAGACTCTGGGCCCCATTCTCAGCCCATCAGCCTGAAACACTCCAGGTATGTGCATGAGTGCCCAAGATCTGACTGGCTGGAAGGCTGGGGGAAGGGGATCAGGGCGTGACCAGACCTAGTGCAAGGTGCTCATCTCTCTCTCTCTCTCTCTCTCGCTCGCTCTCTCTCACACACACACACACACACACACACAGAGTCATGTGCAAGTAGTCTATCATGAAGGCTGAATACACCTCTTTTAAAAGGGCCTTGGTCCCAATTACAAGGGAGTAGTCTTTGACCTAATCACATCTGAAAGGCCCACCATTTAATAATATCACACTGGCAGCTTCTGAATTTGGGGAGGGACACATTTAAACATAGCAGCCAGTGATGCCACTAATGGGAGAAGCAGGTTTGGGAGAGGAGTATGAATATAAATAATTTATAAATGAGTATAAATAATTTATTATTAATAAATTAATAATATTACTTATTACCTAATAAGTAATATTGGGTGTTGCTCTCCTATGACACTCACGATGGCCCTATAAATTGTTCCAACCACTTTTTTTCTTTCACAGATGGGGAAACTGAAGAACAGTGATACTCAACAATGTGCCCAGGACAGAGCTAACACTTGCTGGCACTGGATAATAAACAGATGAAAAAAATTTCAAAATGGAAGTCCATGTCAAAGGCATTAAAGGTTGCCAAGAGTCTAGGAAGATGAACACTGAAAAAAAGACATTAAATTTCTGGAAGTCCATCTTATCCTTCTTAGGGTCTGACTTTATTGGTGTTAAGAAAAAGAACAACTTTCTTCTGTTAAGGTTTGATTTTCCAGATTGAATTCTGGGATATAATATTCATCTCCAAACATTGTCCCTACAATTAAGCTGCCCATTTTCTTAGTTTCTGAACTCTTATTTCTGTGTGTCTGCATTTAATTTTACTGACATAGGACTCCCTTAAGAACTTCTTGGAGACCTGGTCTGGTGCTGGTAAATTCTTTCAGGTTTTGTTTATCTGGGAATGTTCGTGTCTTTTCTTCCCAGATGAACGATAATCTTGCTGGGTACAGTATTCTTGGTTGAAATTGCTTTTCCCTTACCACGTTAAATATATTTTCCCATTCTTTCCTTGCTTGCATAGTTTCCGATGAGAGATCTGCTGTTAGTCTGATGGGATACCCCTTGTAGGTAACTTGCCATTTTTCTCTTGCCAATCTTAGTATCTTGTCTTTGTCTGTTGTTTTGGTCAATCTGGCTATGATGTGTCTTGGAGAAGATCTACTTGGGTTGATTCCATTTGGGGTCCTCTGTATTTCTTGGGACTGAATAATTGAGTGCCTTTCTAGGTTTGGAAAGTTTTCCTGCAGGATCTCATGGAATAGATTATCAATGCCCTTATGAGTCTCTTCGCCTTCTGGGATGCCTATTATCCGGATGTTTGGACGTTTGATGGTATCTAGTATTTCTCATATATTAGTCTCAAATTCTTGGGCCATTTTCTCAGTCTTCGTGGTGGATTTTTCTAGGCTAGCAATTTTCTCTTCTATGTCTGAGATTCTATTTTCTGTATGATCTAGTCTGCTTTTAATACTTTCAAGGGAGATTTTGACTTCCTGTATTATAGCTTTCATCTCTGACAGTTCCATCTGATTCTTTTGTAAAGTGTGAAATTCCTCTTTTAGATCTTGCATGAATTTCCTCACCTCCTGGAACTCAACAACTTCTTTCTCCTTCTTCTTCAGCAGTTCATTGTCTCTCTTCTCTTCCATCTCTGTTAGTTTTGCCATTATGAATGTTCTGAATTCTTTATCAGACATTTCCATGAATTCCCGTGAACTGTGTGTGGGTGAAAACGAGTTATCCTTTTCCCTTGGAGGAGAGGTATTTTCCTGCTTTCCCATATTTCTTGTGATCCTGCAGCGATTTCTTGTCATCTGGTTGATGGTCAGTTTCTTCCCAAACTTGTAAGTTCAATCTGAGTGTTGAGGAGCGTGGAGTAAAGGAAACAGAAAGAGAGAAACAACAGCAACAACAGCAAAAAACAAAACAAGAAACAGAAAAAGAGAAGGAAAAAACAAAGATAAAACTTCTCAATACAACTTAAAAAATTAATATTTTTTAAAAATTTCAGTAAAAAAACAAAAATTGAAAAACCAGGCGGCGTGCAAGCATGCCGTGCGAAATTCTAAAAAGCAAAAATTAAATAAAAAAGAGGAGACAGAGACCAAGACAGAAGTACAGAGAGACAAAGACAGGTACAGAGACAGGAGGCCTGGAAGGGCTCTTCCTACCACGCGAGTTTTGTGTGCTGGAAGCCAAATTATCAGTGGGAAGTCTTGATTTCTGTTTCCCCAAAATGGCTAGGTTGCAGAATCTATGTGGCTGTGGCTTCAAGAAGGCCTCTTCCCTTTGCCTCTCCTGGGTTGAGAGGGGGAGAGGGAATTATTTTAACGAAATAAGGCAGCTGAACTGATGAAACAACATTCTGTGACTTGACTAGAATATTGCTGCTTTTCTTCTAAGCTTTGTTTTCCGGTTTTAAAGGATTTTTGTCCTGTCTTGAGCTGTTGATAGGTGCATGTACCTACTATTTGAACAGAATACTAACCTGTTTCTAGGCTTTAAGTTTCAAGGAAATATCATTACCAGTTCAAAACTGCTCTTCTTGAAATTACCTGCTGAACTTGCTATTGAAAGTAGTTAGATTATTTATGATATTGTGTGATCAACAAAATGTTGGGAGAAAAGAAATAGAAAACAACTGTATATAGCAGAGATAGTGTAATAAGAGAGTGGGAAAGGGCAGAGGGTCAAACATGGGGTAAAAAACATATATGTACGTATACATATGTATGAAAGTAGAAATGGAATATTATTGATGATAACATGCATGATTATTCTAGATGGGAAACCACATTTAGTATGTTGTGATGATGCTCAGGGAATGAATGTTAAGTAATTAAAAAAAAAGTTGCAGGAGGAAAAAAAAAAAAACAGTAAAACTTCGTATCGAAATTTAAAAAAAAAATGCATATTTGATGACTGCAGTAAGCCATATAGCCCCAGCTGGGTACTACTTTATAATATGTTCATTCTACTCATTGAGGTTTATGCCTAAAGTCAGACTTGGATTCATGTATAGGTATATATCAGCTGTGCTAGCTATTGGATATATTAAGACTAATTAAGTTCATTAGCAAATCAATTAAATGGGGGGGGGGAGGCATAGAAAGCAACCATGGATACCAGAGACAATGTGGGAGGAGGGTGGGACATGGCAGAGGGTGAGGGATAGGGAATCAAGGATGGCAAAATGAAAAACAAAGTATACAAGACATAAGAATTGGAAAATCATTTGCTGATAACATGTATGTTGATGTGCTTAATTGAGCCAATACACAGTGTATTTTGGATGGAAAATTCATCTGTATGCTGTAATGATGTATAGTGAATTAATGTAAAAAATAAATAAATTTAAAGAGAAAAAACAAAAAAGAAAAAGAACAACAATAAATGGTAGATACTATTTTTCAAGGACTGTAACAGCCAAGGAGACAGATAAGGAAAGCAGTTACATAGTAACATCTTATCTCTGCTTTAATCCTTCCAATGGCTTCTGATTTCCCTCAGAATGGAATTAAAAGTCTTATCTTGGCCAAAAAGGCCCTGTCTGACTTGGCCTCTGACTACTGTTTTGATCTCATTGCCCACCATTCTACTCACCTAGTGGTGCTCCAGACTCCCCAGTCTCCTTGCCGTTCTGGCGCATGGGGACTTGGCCCTCCACCGTCCCCTCCACCTGTCCCACTCTGCTCCCAGATATTTGCATCTCTTTATTTAGATCTGTCATATGTCTCCTCGACTTAGGCCTTCACTGATTCACATATCTAAAACAGCATTCTTCTTTAAAATTTTTGTTTGTTTCAAATACACAGAGATAGAAAACAAAACAGTTGTCACCAGGAGCAGGGTTGGCGAGAAGAAACAGGTCACAGGATACGAAGTAGCAGACACATAGGATGAGTAAGTGTAGAGGGTAACTTACTGCATGAGAACTGTAGGGAGTAAGCTGCACTGTATTTGGGTTCATGCTGAATGAGGAGATTTTAGCTGTACTTGCCACAGCAACAACAGAAAATTGGGTAACCATGTAACATGATATCTGTTACACCATAGTAACCTCTTCACCATCTATATATACCCCATAACACGTGGTATGTATCTATACATACCTTTAAATATGTTGTTATGTTTTAAAGACACATAATGTTTATTTAATTATTTTTTACATAAACCAAAGTAGCATTCCTTCCATTCCTTGTCATTTCCGTTGGTCTTCCTGCTTTACTTTTCTTCATGGCCCTCATCACCAGCACTGTCCATTTACTAGCTCGGTGTTTGCCTTACCACAGCAAATAGGGACCCCGTTGGAAGAGGGACTCTGTTTCAGACCATTGTATCATCTCTCGCAACTTGAATGGTTGTTGGTACATGATAGAGCCTCAGAAAGATTGGTTGAAGGAATTAAAATAAAGCTGGGAGACAGGGCACTTCTTCCCAAGGAGCCCATAATTTAATTGTGTATATGTAACACACATATATAATATTCAAGTGAGCGCACAAGTTAAATATAGTACAGCAATCAAGCATGTAAGCCTCAAGGAACAGTGAGTGGGGAGAGGTCAACAGTTTGTAAAAGGAAAGAGGTTCAAGTGAGCTTGCCTGCCTGCCTTCCTTCCTTCCTTTTCTTTTCTTTCTTCTTTCTTCTTTTTTTAAAGAGAGAACAAGAACTTGTATTTCTTTTTTTTTAAAGAATCATTTTATTTATTTATTTATTTATTTATTTATTTATTTATTTAAATTTGACCAGAAAGTGATAGAGTGACAGAAATTGAGAGAGAGAAAGAGAGAAAGGGAGAAAGCAAGCCGCCAGATCCAGGACTCGAACTGTGGTTAGCCAGGTGGGAGTCCAGTGCCATTAACCAGCACACCACCTGCTGGCCCCAAGAACTTGTATTTCTAAGTGGGGAAGTGTAAGTGAGGGAAAGATGTTTTCTCTGAAGGTAGAAGCTGGGGAAAAGTTGAAAGAGAAAGTTCTTAGGCCAGCCTGTGGTGTGATGGTTAAGAGCTGGATCCCACATGACCAAACCCATTGTCAAAGACAATGACCAGACCCGGTAGTTTGAGAAACATGCCAAGCACGTGTGCATGTGTGCCGAACATCCCAAAAGGAGGGGGAGATGGAAGATAAGGGACTGCAGCGTGATCATTGCTCATGGGGAGTGATTTCTCACTCCCCCCACCCCCGATGAGCACACATGTCGTCTGGCAAAATTAAAAAAAAAAAAAAAAAGGAAGACCTGTAGATAATCAGTTCTGTTGAGGTCTCAAAATATACCAGTAGTGTTGTCTCACTCTCTCTCACACACACATGCATGCACGTACTCTCATATACAGCCATACAGAACTAACTGTAGAAACTCTTCTAGTGAAACTGATTTTGTCCAATTAGCTTCATATTCATTTTATTTATTTATAACTTACATATTTCTTTCCCCTAACAACTTTCAGAAAATTTTATGAACAGCGAATTCAAGGCTGATGCAATTAAAGGGGGAAAAAAAAAACCCACCAAAAAAATCACTAATTAAGTTTTATATCACTTGTGTTTAGGATGCATAGAAACCCTAAGAAAGCCACTCCTGGGTCATTTAATGGCTTAGTTACTGTCTAACCTAGAGGTTCTCAAATATGATCCACTTTATAATCACTGGGAGAACTTCTGAAGTTCACTTGTTTCATGAGAAAGTCATGAGAGAGAACAGAGGGAATCCCGCCCCCACCCTAACAGTCTTCATGCCCCGATGCATGCCCTCCCTCAGCCAGCCCCAGACAATGGGCACATGTGTGCCTATGTACTCACAGAGGCCTCTAGATATGAACCTGGAAACTTCCTGTGTGGGTCAGCCTCACAGACGGCCACATTTTACCGCTGTGCCGTGGACTGCCCCCTTGGAGAGCTTTAAGAAGTTTCTATGACAAGGCCCCAACCCAGACCTACTCGCTCAGAAATGTTGCCAGTGAGGTTTGGTCACTGCCAGGTTCAAAGGGGTTCTCAGGTATTCATAAGATTCATCAAGACCGAGACCCATTGAGTGAATGCACTCACAACAATGCCATCGCCCACCACCCAAAGGGGCCCTAGAGGAGCTGGGATGCGCAAATGCACAGGCATGACGAAGCAGAGGAGGGGTTTGTTCCCCAGTGTGTTTGATTAAATACAAATAATCACAACATCTGCCTACACCTTAAACTACAATCTGGAAATAGAAAGGGATTTCACAAGTTGTGGAAAATGGAACTAACGTATATTTTGGTGGAAAAAAATGTTCACCTCTATGCATAACTTTTCATAAGACACATTTTTCATGAACTTTCTGAAGGTCACCCCCCTCCCTTATAGAACTTCTGAGAGATGTGGTGACAGAGAGAGATAAAGGTCCTAGACAGAATGTATTTGGTCAGGTCCAGCAAATGACATCGCAGTTATGTTGCTGGACTCCCACATGGCCAACTCTGGTTCAAGTCCCAGATCTGGTGGCTTGAAAATCATGCTTGAGTGTATGTGCATGAGAGGAGAGTGGAGGAGAAGGTATTGCAGTGTGGCCAGCCCCCCTGGGGGGGTGATTTCTCACTTTCCCTCTCACTGTCTCTCTCTCTCTCTCTCTCTCTCTCTCTCTCAGTGAGTGCATGTGCTCTAAGACAAAAACGTCTAGCCAAAAGAAAAAAAAAAGACTGTGTTTGGTGAACCTGAGTTATGGACATCTGCAAATCACCTCAGGTACTACAAGTGTCTCAATATGGACATCCATTGATATCTCTGTCTCCGCCCAATTTCTAACCTTCAATTTTTCATTTTAAAATTTAACTTAGAAATATACCATTAAGGTTGGAGTTTACTATCACAATTAATACACACACACACCTCAGCTGTATCATGGAGGAGAAAATCACAGAGAAAAAAGGCAAGGAGGATCCTGTTCTGGCTGTGAGGCTCAATTCTCAGTTCTGCAGCTGGTCTCCAATTTGAAGAGGGGCCCTTGGAATTTGGCACATAGGAAGGGCAGAGTTGCTGTGACATTGGTATGAGTGGTGGCCCTCAGCCCTCTTACACAGGCAAGTGACAGCACTGTGGCCGCGCATGCCCTTACTCAAACAAGCACGTGACAGTCAGTGCTTATGCCTTCAGGAGTCCACGATGCCCTGTTTCAGAAGGAGAAGTCTTACAGGCCTGTGACCCCGAGTAATTGTCTTTGTGTAGACATTTTAGACACTTTGAACACAGTGATATTTTTATGAAGTTGGTAAACCCTTCTCTTAAAATGTTGTAAATTTGCATATTTAGAAATTCCTCTGAAAGCATCTAACCTTTTCTAAGTATACATTGACTTATTCTTTGTACTGAAAGCTTTGTAACATGCCATGGCCAAAAGAATAAAGTTCAGATTTAAATGTTAAGTACTGAAGAGCAGCTGTTTATATATGGAGGAGACCCACACATCACGACAGCCAGGTCACACTATTGTAGACAGTGGTTATCCCTGTGTATCCAGAATAACTGGTTATCCCTGTGTATCCAAAGAATAACTGTGGTTAGAGGAAGACTGCATTATGTATTTCCAAATGTGACAATGCACGTATTTTTATTTCATCTCAGATTAGAAAATTAGTTAACCAATGATTATGGTTTAGATAATGGTTTATATCCTAAAGTTTCAGGTTTTGGAACTTGGTCCTGGTAGGCAGTGACTGGATACCCACCAAAGGTTCTTGTGTTGAGACTTGATTGTATTAATATTATAAAGATGTTAAGTAAAAACTTAGTTCCTTCACGGTGTCCCAGGGTGGAGCATTTGGCTGTGATAATGCCATTAGGGTGCCCCGTATGATTGAGTTCTGGTGAGTATATAAACAGAGGGAGTGAGGTCAGAAGAACACAGAGAAGTTTGCGGATGGTCACTTTGTGTCCTCTGCCATGCTACAGCCTCACCAGAAGTCAGTCCCTGGGCCTTGGACCTCTACACTGGAGCTGCATAAACTCCATTTCTTGTCAGTTTGCCTAGTCTCACATATCTCTATTAGCAATGCAAAACAGACTAAGATACCAGTCAACAAGGAGCATTCCAGCCAAAGCTACTCCTGCCATTACATATAGAGCTCAGTGTCTATTGTTGGAAGCTGTGGGTTGCAGCAGCTCTCAATCACGGTGAATGCCAAAGGGCAAAGAGATCCCCAAAGCACTTAACATGAGCACTGGAAAGGGTCTCAGAGATCCTGTAGTCCAGAGGTTCCCAATCCATCAGTTTTGGATCTTTAACAGAGCAAAGGAACTAAATGCAACAAGCCTTATGTATGTTTGTGTGTGTGTGTGTGTGTATTTATATGTGTGTATGCATATACATACATACATACATACATTAACACATACGTTTATACACATATATGTATATATGTGTGTACATGTATGTGTGTATGTGTGTGTTTATATATACATATATACACTCACACATATAATATATATGTATGTATACACATGTATATAAATGAATTATATATGTGATATATATATATGATGAATATATATAAATATATCAATATATTTGTGCATATACAAGGAAACTTTAAAAAGTCCATGAAAAATGGAAATAAGTATATATTTATCTTGGTGCCAAAATTTTGAAATCCAAGCACAGATTCTTAATAATACACACTTATCCATGAACTATTTTGAAGACCCCTTGTATACAGATATATATATATACACACACAGTACATTTGAAATTATACAGAAATCATTTGTGCATCTTTCTCCTTTACAAGATGGTAGTCACAGTCTTGGTGCATCATCAGTTCAGAATAAATATCAATTTCTTTTTAGATTTTATTTTCTCAAATTCTAAGCTCCACGGAGGGATTAGGCTATGAGGGTGGAAGATAGGTAGGTGGTAGCTGTAAAACAAAGGAAGAGATTTTTTTGTCCATGCTGAGAAAAATCAGCAAGTCTTTTGAGACTGTACAGTAGACTGGAAGAGTAACAGAGTCAACAGAGTCAGGAGTTTTCTAGTCTGTCATAGCTGGGCAGGTGAGGCCTACACCCAGGACTTTCAAAGACTGCCATGTCTAGAGAACCAGCAGAAGTGGCAACTGTAAAAGCACCAACTGGTTGTGGACAGAGTATTAAGTGGTAAAGAGTATGGAATGAAGAATGGAGGGACGGTAGGACTGAAGAGGAGCCCCAATAGTGACTGAAATTAGGTTATTATTATGGTGAGGAAGTCATTTTCTGTGATATTCCAAGTAAGATTTCAGTTTTTAGGGTGCTTTTTTTGTCAGACATTTTTTCTAGAGGGTGTGTGTATTCCCCAGAGAGACAGAAAGTGAGAAACCACCTCCCAGAGGGAATGACCACGCTGCAATCCCTTCTCTACTGTGGAGGGCACTGCATACAGAAGCCATCTTGAGCTATCCGCCATCTTGAGCTATCCGCCATCTTGAGCTATCCACCATCTTGGAAACCATTAGGTTCCACTTCCTCACTGAGCAAACCGGTTCTCAGAAATCATGTGACCAACCATTCTCCCGGGAAGTGGTTGGGTTTCTAGGCAACGGGAGAGATCCACCCACATCAATGATTGGTTCATGCTGTTCTATCCCATTTGCACTTTGGGCAATCAATCAGTGCCCACCAGCCTGTATATAAGCTCGCTGTTCTTCCTTAATAAATGAGACTTGATCGGCACCTCATCTTGTCTCCACTCTGTGTATCTGTCCCATCTCTCACTCCCTCCCCGAGGAAACCTGTTCGACTTTCCCGCGGCTGGGACACTCTACCATTCTATTCTCAGGATACTGGGCATGCACACGCACATGCCAGGTCTGGGACTTGAATCATGGTCAGTCATGTGGGAGTCTAGTATCTTAACTACCATGCCATCTGCTGGCCCTGGAGTTTTTTGTTTTTAATTTGCTATATAGTGTGCACAGTTGCCAGACAGAGACTGAGAAAGAAAGTGAGAAAGTACCTCTGAGGTTGGGGGTGGGGGTAATGGCCACACTACAATCCCTTCTCCTCCAGTCTCCTCTTGGGATTTTGGACACACATGCACATGTGTCCAGCATATTTTACAGCCACTGGGTCTAGGATTCAAACAGCATAGTTGGCCATATTGGATCTAGCTGCCTTAACCATACCAGATGGCCCTGTTTTGTTTTCTTAAGACAGGGTCTCACTGTGTCATATCCTCTTGCCTCAACTTCCCAAGTAGCTGGGACTACAGGTGCATGAACCAACACATCTTGCTTTTTCTCTTCTCTTCTCTTCTCTTCTCTTCTCTTCTCTTCTCTTCTCTTCTCTTCTCTTCTCCTCATTTTTTCTTTCCTTTTAAGACAGATAGAGTTTTGGGCCAGCCAGTGACGTGGTGATTAAGGCAGCTAGATCCTACATGGCTGACTACTTGAGGTCTCTTGAGTATACCATCTTTTAATCAGATTGAAAAGTTTTGATAGACATTTAACACTATTTTATTTTCACTGTTCCTAACATTTTTCCCTTTTTTAATGCATAAGGGTGTGTTTGTGCACATACAAAAAAAAGGTAGGGGGAAGAAAAACAGTGAATGCATCTCTCAACAGGGCCTGGTGTTGCTGCATTCCATTTTTCTCCTGTTAGGATCCTATACATGGACATGTGCACCTGCCATGTAAGTCACGGGGGCAGGACTCACGTCATGGTTGGCCACTTGGGATTTGGCTTCCTCTGCACAGAGCATAACCACAGCACTACATGGCCATCACCTGTTTTCAACTTTTAAGCCAGAAGGATTAATTTCTAGCCTATTAATACTGTTCCCTATAAATGTATACATACATAAACTCATACACACACACATACATAAGTCCAAGTTACTTTCCTCTTCTAAGATATTACAACTGATATTACAACGTGAAGTTCTTCAGAAAAGTATCCTCATTCCTTCTTTTTTTTTGAAGACGTTTTTGCTATAGGGCTCATGCGCTCGCCAGACAGAGAGAGAGACAGAGAGACAGAAAGCGAGAAATCACCCCCTAGGGGGGATGGCCATGCCACAATCCCTTCTCCTCCATTCTCCTCTCGGGATCTTGGGCACACATGCACACACGCCCAGCGTGAGTTTTAAGCCACCAGGTCCGGGACGCAAACCACGGTTGACTACATGAGAGTCCAGCGACATAGCCATTACGCTAACTGCTGGTCCCTTCTCACTCCTTCCTTAAGGGGGAAGATAGCATACACTCGTACTATTGGGTCATAGGAGATGTCATAACTCATTTTTGCATTAGAAAAATATGTCACAACTTTTATGACAACCCAATAGACAATTGTTTTCTTTTTCATTGACACATAACTGCACATATGTATGGGGTAAGCACATGATTTTTTAGCACATGAATGCCATGTGTAGTGATCAAACAAGGTAATTAGCAAATCCATCATCTTGAACATTTATCATTACTTTATGTTAGAAACACAGAATCCTCTCTCTTAGATATTTAAAAATATACAACATATTATTACACCTATAATCACACTGTTGTGCTATAGAACACCAGAATTTATTCCTTTTATCTGACTGTAATTTGGTATCAGTTAACCAAAATCTTCCTGAACCCTTTTTTTAATCCTATTTTTTCCCACTTCTAGTAACCATTATTCTACTCTCTTTTTTATATGTAGTCAAATTTTTTAGCTTCCACACTTGAGTGACAATGCAGTATTTATTTTTCTGTGACTGACTTATTTCACTTAGCATAATGTCCTCCAGATTTGTCCATATTGCCTCAAATTACATAATTCCTTTCCTTTGTACAGCTGATTAAAATCCCTATATGTGTGTGTATGTGCATGTACATGTGCACATAACAGTAGCCCCCAATCTATTTGTCACCAGAGATCAGTTTCATGGAAGACAATTTACTGGAGGTGGGAGGGTGGTTTCAGGATGATCCAAATGCATTACATTTATTGTGCACTTTATTTCTATTATTATTACATTGTAATATATGATGAAATAATTACAACTCATCATAATGCAGTATTTGTGGACACTCTCCAGTGTTAGCATCACCACCTCAGTTCCACCTAAGGTAATCAGGCATTAGATTATCATAAGAGCGCACAACTTACATCCCTTGCATGCATAGTTCATAATAGGATTCATACTTCTATGGCAATCTGGTGCTGCTGCTGATCTGACAGGAGGTGGAGCTCAGGCGGTAATGAGGGCAATGGGGAACGACTCTAAATACAGATGAAGCTTCACTAGCTTACCTGCCTCCCACCTCCTGGTGTGTTGCCCAGTTCCTAAGAAGCCATGATCAGTACCAGCCTGTGGCCCAAGGGTTGGGGATTTGTGGTGTATAACACATTTTCTTTATCCAATCACTCATTTATGGACACTTAGAGTGACTGCATACCTTAACTGTTGTGAATAGCACTAGAATAAACACTGGGGTACAGATATCTCTATGACATACTGATTTCCTTTCTTTAGGGTATATGCCTCCAAGTGGGTTCACTTGATTATACAGCAGTTCTTATTTTAGATTTTAAGGAACTTCCATACTGTTTTTCATAATGCCTACACAAATATACATTCCTACCAGCAATGTAAAAATGTAAAACAGTTCTCCTTTCTCTACATCCTTGTCAGCACTTTTTATTTTTTGTCTTTTTGATAACAGTCATTCTAACTGGGGTGAGATGATATCTCATTGTGATTTTTTTTTTTTGCATTCCCTTGATGATCAGTGATGCTGAGCACAGGTAGAAGCAACAAAAAATAGACAAATGGGAGTAAATCAAACTGAAAAGCTCTGTAAGGCAAAGGAAACAAACAACATAGTGAACAATGTACAAAACAGGAGAAAATATTTGAAAGTTATACAAGAGAAAAGGGAAATATTTGCAAGCTGACAAGGGATGAAAAATCAGAACATACAAAGAACTCATTGCAGATATTATTAGAGCTAATGTGGTTTTATAATTAGCTGTGCATCCACAACATGAAAACTGTTTATTATAAAATGCAGATTGCTAAACCCCATCTCTAAAGCTTCTGATTCAATGTGTTCAAGGTAGGTAGACCGTCATTCCCTTGGTGATTCTGTAGGCTGGGGGACCTCTACTCTAAGGCACATACGCCTGAACAAATTTACAAAGCTCTTTTAATTATAGCTGAAGATCATCATTATTAATGACAGAGCTCTGCTTCCAGCAAATGATTTTTCTAAAATTTGCATTCTTTTCTGGTTTTGGTTCCCTGTTCAGGACTGTTCTTTGTTCTCTAATAAACAAAGTGAACTGATCAACTCTATTTGACAAGATGCTCAGGAGAGGCAATAAAGGATACCCTTGTAGCCCAAGGAATAAAATTTACTGAACCCTAAAGTCCACCATCAGTTAATAAAATGTGGTGACTTTCTCTTTCTGAGATCATAATTTATTAATTGAAATAACTGAAAAATCCTACATGAATTTTATTCGACAAATATTTATTGAAAGGTAACTATGTTTGATGTACTCTACAAGATACTGGGCCTACAAAGGTGTGTAATTCTTTGCCTCTTTCTTCAAGATCACAGTTTAGTACTAAGGAGGAAAATTATCCTCTCCCAATTTATATTTCTACATCTGGATTTCCCCCTACAATGGTATTGTCAGCTGGCATTCTTTGAAATTCATATCACAATGGTGTCAGGAGGAAATCAAAGAATTGAGGTTGTGATTACTCTTTTCTATTCTATTCTGAGAGATTTAAAGAAATGAAAGTGAGGAGCTGGTAGCACTTCAAACAAAATTACCTTAGCTTCTAATGGCCAACCTGAATCTCTGCTAGGGTTAATTTTATCTAGAGGATATTAACCATGGAGCAAACCATTCTGTTTCCTCCACAGGCTGCTGAATGATCCTGTGTGTTAGAACAATGAGGCACTGGTGGGTTGTTCTTTTTAATTAAAAACTCTTTAATGGGGTGGACTTCCAGGCATTTACTTGTTGTAAAGGCTAGAATTTGGTCCTCTTCATTTTCCAAAGTCCAATTTGTAAATTGTGTTTAAAAATTGCCACCTGGGTTGAACACACAATAAAAACAAATTACAGTAGTCTCTGAAGGATGGATTTATGGATTAGAAAGGAGGCAAGATGTGTCTATCATATGTGTGAGTGTTTATAAGTACCTAGAATTGACAAAGGACTTCTGGGAGAACAGAGAAAGGTCAACCAAGGACTGTCAGAGAGGGAGAACAAGCCATCATAGCTGAGAGTAAGTTAGAACTGGGAGTCTTCTATTCAGTCTAGGAAATGAGAGGGCTGGAAGGATAAGCAAACCCAGTAATAGTAGCTGTTAAGCAGTTAGTGAGGTGTGATGCTCAGCTGCTAGGAGACTGCTATCCCAGTATGAACTTTCAGAATATTCCTTAAGAGGAACTGGTGGACTTATACTCTATTAACCAAGTGCTAATCTCATTAATTTTAGAGCAACCATCTCACCTTTCCGTATTTCAACACAGATTCAGGGTCTTTTCCTGGAGGAGGGAGTGAACAAAGAACATTTCATTAAAAACTAGCAGCTACTGAAGCTCCTTCTATGCAAGCATTTGGATGGATGATGATTACATGAGACCTAGTTTCCAGAAACTACAGCCCAATGCCAGCTTCTAGTTCATTTCCAATACCAGTCCTAGCTTTCAGATTGAAGATTTAAATATCTTAAGGTTTTCATTGAAAACAATGTCATAAATTATAGCAAAAAACAACATACTTGTTCTACTAAAATTTAGGGCAATCTGACTATAAAGAACTGTATTGACAATAATATTAAATTTGATGTCTTATTTATTAATTTGTAAATACAACATATTTTTTTTATCACTTTCTATGTGCTAGGACTATGTCAGTTTCCGGGGATACCAAAAATAGACACTATTTCTGCACTACTAGATATAATAATTTAGTGAAAGAAGAAGACATTAAGTTAAAAACTAAAAGGAATGTGTGATCAAAAATCAAGACATGTATCTTATTAATCAGCTAAGTTATGCTTTTGCCACACAAACAAATCAACATATGATTGCATGTGGTATACTTCTTTTTTTTTTTTATTAAAAATGCACTGTGGGTCATGTGACTCCAGGGCAGACAGTTATTGTTCTCCCAGTGGTAACTTAGTAGATATATGGGAGGTAAATGCAATAGAAGATATAAATGTTTGGAAATGTAGGTAAGGTAGAGCATTGTGTTTGTTGAGAATGACTTTTGCTTGTCATCCGCCACCATGGATGATGGTGGCACTCTCTAAAATATGAAATGCTAAAGCAGATCTATGACTTAGTGAATGGAGTGTGCATTTTGTGTACATTCCAGATTACTGAGTTCAGTTTTGGACACACTGCTTTTGTAATTCAAGTAGAAATTCCAGGTGGGCATTTGCGGTTCAAAAGTGATATATCACTGAAGATATGAAAGTTGGAATTTATGAGGAAATGGGAAGAAACAGAAGGCAGGAGCATAGAAAAGACTCTATGAAGATGGTAAGATGTGGAGATGAGATGAGAGCCTAAAACCAAGCCTGAAGAGACTCCAAAATTTATTATTCTATTTTGCAGAGGATATGAGAGGAGACTAAAGACATAGGTAAAACCAGCATAATGTGGTATCTTGAAATTTAGAAGATAGGCTCTTTTAAAAATGAGTGGTCAACATATTGAAATACTGCTATGGTTTCCTACTTCTCAAGTAAGATGAGAAGGAGTACTTCATTTGCAGATGACAGCACAGGTCATTAGGAACTCATCTAAGGAAGGGATATTTTAGTGGTATAATGGTCACAGAAGCTGTATCTTTTTTTCCCTAGAGTTTTGCTTAGGGCATGTGCACTTGCTGAAGAGAGAGAGGTAACATGAGAAATCATTCCCAAGGGAGAATGGCCATGCCGCAATCCTTTCTCTTTCACTCTCCTCTTAGGATTTTGAACAGGCATGCACATTTGCCCAGTGTGGGTTTCAAACTTCAAGGTCTGGGATTCAAAATGCAGTCGGTCCTGTGGAAGTTCACTGCCTTAACCACTATACCACAGGCTGGCCCCTAGGTCTATATCTTAAAGTAGGCTGAAGGAGAGTAAGAGTAAAGAAACTTGGGGATGGTTGACTGAAAATAGGCTTTTGTCTCCTTCCATTATAAACTCTCATTAAAGCAGGAAATAATTTTTCAAAAGACATAAATTCACAAAGAGAAAGGAAGAGGAGATAGAAACCATTAGTGACTCTAGAAAGCTGGATCCTAAGCTGATAGAAAAACCAGAGCAGTGATACAGTTACCTCTTAGAACCTACCAGAAGTCTCAAGATATCATGACACTGGGTTTCTTGGGAAGTGGGGATAAAAGGTGTTGTCAGGGGTCAGGTGTATGGCTCTGCTCAGGATAATCTGGATCTCACGTGGTGACCAAGATTCAAATTCCTGGCCTAGTCAACCTGAAACATATCAGACACACACATGAGTGCCCAGGATCTGATGAGCTGAAGACTGGAGGAGGGTTCTTTCCTACCATCGCTCTCACTCTCATGTGCATGCACACATACTCTATCATGAATGGGGAGGGGTTGCTAATACAGGAGTATTGGCTGAACATATTTAAAAAGCAGTTAAATCTTCATTTATCCTTTTTTATACCTTGTAGTTATACAGCTGTCCCTCCCCTATATCAATACACAACAGGAGGGTAAAATAGAGGATCTCTAAACAGATGGACCCCAGGCACAATTGAAGACAGAATACCATGTTATATAATTAAATTAAAGTTTATTTATGGCAGGTCAAGACACTCAAGCCCTCTTCCTTGATGTAGATTACAACCAAGCATAAATTAGAGGACTTCAAAAAGTTTGTTGAAAAATAAAATTAAAGTGTGGGTTTATCTTGGCACCCTTCCACCAAAAACAATATTGAAATCCATGCATAGTTTTTCATAATACATATTTTTCATAAATTTATTGACGACCCTTCATATGGTTAGAAAGAAATTACCTGAATTTTCTTTGGAAAATCTGACAAGCTCAAGGTAAAAGACCCAAAGAAACAGATATTGGTTTTCCCCAGTAAATAGATTAAAAAATTATCACCCTCTATTGAAGAGCATAGTCAACAAGAATCTGATCCTTCTTTACAATCTCTTACTAATAGTCTCATTAGTCAAACTCAATTGGAAGTCAAATGGTAAGGAACCTGGTTGATAGATCAGCCTCTTAAGGCATAGAGCAGAGCAGAATGACGAAGGATAGAGTGATCTATAGAGGCCAATGGAAATCATCCTGTTCAAAGGACAAAACATTAAGGAAGGCCAAGTAGTAGGAGTACACTTCTGGAGATTAGCAGAATACACTTGGGTTAACAGAGTCAGACAGAAAGGCAAGAAAAAATATGGATTAATTTTTGTCATCTCTGTCAAGATTTATTTAGAATGAAAATCATCTCTTAGATATAAGAGTTAGAAACAGCTTAGACATTAAAAAGAAACAACTGTGGGGGCCAGCAGGTGGCATGATATTTAAGGTACTAGATCCCACATGGCCAACCCCATGGTTCAAGTCCCAAACCTGGTAGCCTGAAAAACATGCTGGGCACATGCAATTGCATATCCAAACACATCCTCCCAGGAGAAGAATGTAGGAAAAGGGGCTGTGATATGGCCATCCCTTGTGGGATGATTTCTCACTTTTCCTCTCTCATCTCTTTCTGGTAAGTGCATGCACTCTATGTCAAAATGAAGAAGAAAGGGAGAAGGAGAAGAAGAAGGAGGAGGAGAAGGAAAAAGAGGAGGAAGAAGAGGAAGAGGAGGAAGGAAGGAAGGAAGGAAGGAAGGAAGGAAGGAAGGGAGAAAGAAGAAAGAAAAAAGAAAAAAGGAGGAAGAAGAAGAAGAAAAGAAGAAGGAGGAGAAGAAGAATAAAAGATGAAAGAGGAGAAGAAAGAAGGAAGAAGAAGAAAAAAAGAAGGAAGAAGGAGGAAGGAGGAAGGAGGAAGGAAGAAGGAGGAAGGAAGAAGGAAGAAGGAAGAAGGAAGAAGGAAGAAGGAAGAAGAAACAACCATGTGATTTATAGAACCTAATTCATGGGTAGGAATATTTTAAGTTCTCCTACAAAATCACTTTTGACTAAGACACCACTGTTTTGCTTGATTTGGGTATTTTAATAATATATATAATATATATATATATTATTAAATATATATTATATATATATATATATATATATATATATATATTGTATCTAGGGCCTAGATAGTGGTACAACTATAAAAAACAAAGCTCTGCAAGGCTGACCCACATGGGAAGTTACTCAGTTCACACCCAGAGACCTTCCTGAGCATCCTGGGAACACACTTCAGAACTGGCTGAAGCTGAGTGGATCATGGCATCAAGATCCTGTGGGGGGTGAGGTCTTCCTGTCTCTCTGTCTCTCACTCACGAATTAAATAAACTTAAAAAGAGTATCTAGGTCTCTATAGGATGAGTCTATAACATACGATGAATGAATTACATGGTCAAAAAGACAGAAACCAAAACTATTCAAATCTCAATTTACGTTTCTTTGACCAATAAACCTGAGGCATTTGTACTGATAACATTTCGTTCCACTTCACAACTAACCTGAAGTTATTTCATAAAAATTGTTCATAGACTTAAGACCTCCCTCAACTTCTGTCCAGTCACTTTTGTTTTTAGATATGCTCTAAGAACGAAGTTATTTTTTTTTCACTTAGTTCTTTGTCAGCAATTTAGCAATGAACATTTCTTGACATTTTCCTAGTGCTTATCACTTAATACCTTTCATAGAGTAGTTTTGACAGGGTCATGTTGGCCTGCAAGTAGATTCGAAGATTCCAATATTATATGAAGCTCTTGTGTTTGGATATATTTAATGCTTTCTGGAGCTATAGGCTCACTCACATTATCATGTTAAAGCACCATCATTTCATTTGGCACCACATAGTTAAAGTTTGTTACATGGCATAATGTTTAAGAACACAGTTTGGCCCACCCACGGTAGCATGTGTTGGTTGGCACTGTTACTTGGTAGGCCGAGGCTGTATGAGACCATACCTAAAGAGCCAGGTATGACAGTGCATGCCCACAGTCCCAGCTATCCAGTACACTGAGGAAGAACAATCGAGATACAGAGAACACAGACTTCAGAGGAGTTCATGCCTGGCTTTAAATCTCAGCTGTATTTATTGATGAAATGAGTGACAGTGGACAAATTAATCTTAGCCTATTAAGTTTGTGATGAGGATTTCTATCAGAGAATGTGTGTAGAGCAGAATGATAATTTTGCCTACCTGGCACCTCCTCCATTTCTGTCAACAGTCATAGAAATAGCACCTTTTGGGAGGAACCACCTTTTTCTCTGACTTATTTTTATAATTGTGATTAGTCTGAGGGTAAACAGCTGACCCAAGCTCAGCCAATTTTTGTTGTTTCTGGGACTAGACTGTACCCTGTCTATCCTGCTGAACTAAGAAAGGTGTGAACTCAAGAACTGTAGATAGGAGCCATTTTTTCCTACCACGTAGGCTGGGAAATAGAAAACTGGACTATAGTCTGAAAAAGTAAGGCACATATACAGAACTGAAGAAAAAGAATCTCAATAGGGGGGAGGCCCTGATTCCAGTTGTACATAAAGGTTGTAAATATTTATTATCTTAATAATAAATTCTCCAGTAAGTTTTAATTAAATTGAACTGGCTGGGATTTTTTTTTTCTCCTTTATTTATTTATATTTAATCACATATCTTTACAGTGTACAACATTTCTTTTTCCAGCACATATACCGTGCATGTCAGTTAAGACAAATATATTACTATATACATTACCAACAAATAGCTTCTCATTTTTTGTCAGTTAAGCATACTTTTATTTGTGTTTTCTTTCCCCTTTCCCCTCCCTCCCTTCCATACCAAACTCTTCTTTTTTTTCTCATTTTATTGATTCACAAAAGATCTTAAACTAAATATATGGACAAAGCTAGAATCTAGTGACAAGTACATTCTAATTTTCTTCTGAAACTTTTTCTCTCTCCATTCCCCCTTTTACTAAAGAGAGGTATAACCTAACTTATTTTCCAAAAAAAAAAAAAAAAAAAAAAAAAAATTAGTTTAATCTCAATTTGGTCTGTTATTTGCACAAAGCCCCATAAGAATTTAATTTCTTTTTTTTTTCTTTTGAGAGGTTTTTGCTACAGGGCGCATGTGCTCACCAGAAAGACAGAGACAGAGAGATAGAAAGTGAGAAATCACCCCCCCCCCCCCCGAGGGGATGGCCACGCCGCAATCCCTTTTCCTCCATTCTCCTCTCGGGATCTTGGGCACGCACGCACATGCGCCCGGTGAGTTTAAGCCACCGGGTCCAGGACTCAAACCGCAGTCGACTACATGGGAGTCCAGTGACATAGCCATTATGCTAACTGCTGGTCCCAAGAATTTAATTTCTGATGCAAGGCAACAGATACTATTGTATTATTGAACTTATGCAAATAACCATTCTGCCACAAAATAAGAATGCTCACAAATATTTTCCATTTACAAAGGGGTCAGGAAGGGAAAAAAGCTTACGTTTCAATTTTTAAAAAAATTTTAAACAAATTGCTGGATTTATCAACAACTTAAAAGAAAACCCCAAATCCTTAAATCTGGAAGACAGAACATAAAAGAAAATCAGTAATGTTTTAGACAAAAGTCATAGAATTCTCTTTCACCAGTTCAGTCTCATGTAATCTCTTGTTTGTTGAATTTGCAGCGTTACAATGACCTGATCTTTCCCTTTAAATCCTGGAAGTTGACATGAAACATTATTATTCATGTTTCCAAACTTGTCCCTACCATTAAGTTGGTCTTTTTCTCAGTCATTTTCTGTTCTCTTATTTCTGTCTGTCTTTAGTTTTTCTGGTATAGCACTTACTTCAGAATGCCCCAAAGAGCTGGTCTTATGTCACAAAATTTTTTCAGGTTTTGTTTATCTGAGAATGTTTTGATCTTTTCTTCCCACATGAAGGATAATTTTGCAGGGTATAGTATTCTGGGTTGAAATTGCTTTTCACTTAACACTTTGAATATATTTCTCCATTCTTTCCTTGCTTGCATTGTTTCTGACAAGTGGTCTGATGTTAGCTTGATGGAATATTTTTGAAAGTAACTTGATGTTTCTCTCTTGCCAATTTTAGTATCTTGTCTCTATTTGTGGTTTTTGGTCAATCTTGCTATGATGTGCCTTGGAGATCTTCTTGGGTTGATTCTAGGTGGGGGTCCTTTGTATTGCTTGGGTCTGGATATTTGAATGCCTCTCTTGGTTTGGAAAGTTTTTTTCTAGGATTTCATGGAATAGATTATCAATGCCCTTATTAGTTCCTTCACCTTCTGTGATACCAATTATCGGGATGTTTAGGCATCTAATGGTCTCTACTCATATATCATTCTTGTGTTTTTTTTGGAGAGTTTTTGTTTGTTTGTTTGTTTGTTTTTGCTATAGGGCGCATGCGCTAGCTAGAAAGACAGAGACAGACAGAGAGACAGAAAGCAAGAAATCACTCCCTAGGGGGGATGGCCATGCCACGATCCCTTCTCCTCCAGTCTCCTCTTGGGATCTTGGGCATGCATGCACATGTTCCTGGCATGAGCTTAAGCCACCGAGTCCAGGACTCAAACTGTAGTTGACTACATGGGAGTTCAGTGACATAGCCATTACACTAACTGTTGGTCCCCTGTCTTCTACATCTGAGATTCAATCTTCTGCATGATCTAATCTGCTTTTAGTATTTTCAAGGGAGGTATTGATTTCCTGTATTATAGCCTTCATCTCTAACAATTCTGCTTGATTCTTTTTTATGGTGCATATTTCCTCTTTTAGATCATGCAAGAACTTCCTCACCTCCTAGAACTCATTGTTTATTTTCTCCCACATCTTCTGGAGTTTGTTGTCTCTCTTCTCTTGCATCTCTCTTATCTTTGGCACTATGAATACTCTAAATTCTTTTTTTTTTTTTTTTTTTTTGAGAGGTTTTTGCTACAGGGTGCGTGTGCTTGCTGGAAAGACAGAGAGACAGAGACACAGAAAGTGAGAAATCACTCCCCGGGAGAATGGCCACACCGCAATCCCTTCTCCTCCATTCTCCTCTTGAGATCTTGGGCATGCATGCGCACGTGCCCAGCGTGAGTTTCAAGCCACCGGGTCCGGGACGCGAACCGTGGTCAACTACATGGGAGTCCAGCGACATAGGCATTACGCTAACTGCTGGTCCTAATACTCTAAATTCTTTACCTGACATTTCCACGAGTTCCTTTGTACTGTCTGTGGATGATAAAGGGCTGTCATTTCTCCTTGGGGGAGAGATATTTTCTTGGTTTCCCATATTTCTTGTGCCTGTGTGGTGGTTTCTGGTCATCTGACATATTATACGTTACTTCCTACCTTCTTAAGTTAATTCTGAGTGTTAGAGGCATGCGAGAGGAGATGACCTGCAATATTTCTGCAGTTCCATTTCCCTGATCCTCACTAAGTAACCTGCACTTTGTTGATAGAACTGAATATTACAAAGACATCCCAATTTCTGAAGAACAGGTGCACCTGTGCTGAGTTACAGGGTTTCAACTAAGAATTCAGAGGTGTGTGGGAGGAGATGAGCTGTGCTCACTGCAGCTCCAGATTTCTCCCTGCTGCTCATTTCATCTCTCGTCTCTGATTTTTAGTCATTTGGTGGAGATTTCTGCTGCTGTAAGCTTGTATACTTCACTTTACCATGAGATATTTCTATGCCTATCTCTCCTGTACTAATGTGTTTTGCAACATGGTATCCATAAAAAGAGATCTGAATTCAGATTTATGAAGATGAGTTTCTCCCTTTCTATGGCAGTTCAGTGGGGGTTGAGGTTTTCTATAACCCTAAAAGTATTCAGATGTTTTGCTACTGTGCACCTAGACTTGTCTAGTCACTCAATGTGTGGAAGCTGAGAAACAAGCTGAGAAAGTCAGGTAAAAGAAAAGGAAAAAGGTAAAAGCCAAACCAAACAAAACAAAACAACAAAACCCACAACAATGTAAAGGGGAAAAAATTTTTTTTTGAAAGCAAAAAAATGAGAACTGTGCCGTGCACTAGTGCGCCACGTGAAAGGAGCAGGGGTGGGTGCACCTCAGATACACACGGATTCTGAAATGAGCAAGATAAAGAAAGGAGAGGTCAGAGACAAGACAGAGTACTTACAGATTGTTTATAAATTTCAAGAGAAAGGGAGAGGGAGAGCAAGAGACAGAGACAGGAAGAAGACAGAGGCCAGTCTAGCTTGCTTCACTAGGTGTTGAGCTGGAAGGAGAGCTTTGGGGCAGAGGCTTTTCAGTTTAAAGGGGCAGGGCTGGGTCCACCTCAGATACACGTGAATTCACGATTCACTAGGTGTTGGGCTAGAAGGAGCTGGCTTTCTGTTTCTTCCAAGAATCATAATACTTATTGAGAACATTATAAATAGAAGCTATTATTTTTTAGTTAGATAATAGCTCTTTTACAAATTTCTGAAAGAAAATGAAAAATAATTCATAGGAACGGAGTTATCTCCATTTTCGCCATGAATAGTATACATAAAAAGGTTTTTTAAAAAGTCTATCGGGGTGGGGGAGGGAACCAGCAGTTAGCGTAATGGCTATGTCGCTGGACTCCCATGTAGTCGACCGTGGTTCGCATCCCGGACCCGGTGGCTTAAAACTCACGCCGGGCGCGTGTGCGTGCGTGCCCGAGATCCCGAGAGGAGAATGGAGGAGAAGGGATTGCGGCGTGACCATCCCCCCTGGGGGGTGATTTCTCGCTTTCTGTTTCTCTGTCTCTCTCTGTCTGGCGAGCGCATGTGCCCTATCGCAAAAAGACCTCTCCAAAAAAAAAATAATAATAAAGTCTATCAGGGGGTGGCATGGTCAACTGGGGTTTGACCCCCCAGACCTGACAACTTGAAACTCACACCACGCACACATGTGTGCATGTCCAAAAATCCCAAGAAGAGAATGGAGAGGCAGGGATCCTGGCATGGCCATCTCCCTAGGGGATGATTTCTCACTCTCTTGCTCTATGTCTCTCTCTCTACAGCAAATACACAGGCCTTTGGCAAAAATCTAAGAAATTAAAATGAAAAATAAAATAAAAAGTCAAGTATATAATTCTCACATATATTTGGCATGAAATAAACTTGGTACTTGTAGCATATGTCACTTACATGGTGCATTAAATAAGTAGTATTAATACACATCAAGGACCATGAACCACTTCAGTGACAACCAACAATACCACTTACACAGGCCTAGCTTTCCCTTGAACATGGTAAGGTTATTCCTGCATCAGGCCCTTTACAGTTATTGTTTCTCCTTTCTGGCATGATCTCCCTCTCATAGGCTGCTATCACATGCTCCTTCGCATAAATCAGGTTCACGTATCATCTTATGAAAAAAAAATCACTTTTACAATAGGAATTGCCAAATAGCCCTACAAACATCACAAAGAATTAATTATAATAAAAGTCACATATACAGTGCTTACCACATAACAATTACTACTTTAAAATGCTATACTCATGTACTTTTTTAATCACTGTTATATAACCATGACATGGTCATTTCCACAATCTACAGAAGGAAATCTAAATACAGGCAGAGTAAGTAAAATCTGTCTGGCGAGTGCACGTGTCCTATAACAAAAACCTCTCAAAAAAAAAAAAATAAAAAGATGAAGAATAGTGATGTCACACTCACTCTTCTCTTTCTTCATTGAAATATTAACAATAACAGCAAAAGAAAGCTATATTTACAAGAATGCTGAAAATAAATAGCACCCAATAACACTACAGATACACTAACCAAGCATAGTCAAAACCAAAGAGAGACAAAAGACAATTGTCAAAATTATCGAGGGAGCAGACCTATCTCCAATTTAAGAGCTTTCTCTGGTTAACTAAGGCAACCCATCAACTAAACGCAGGAGCTTTGCTCTGCAGCAGAGGGGTTTCCTTCACATTCATTTCTACCAATTACAAGCACGTGTTTCTTTCTTGCACCTATTTGGGCACACGTTATCAATCAACTATCTGATCAGGGCCAGAAATTTGTGAAGGACCATCAGCCCTGGGGTATTAATACAAACTTGTGATGGGTTGTCAATCCTAGGATGTGAAGTCTACTGTAAGATGAAAAAGACAAAAAAGAATTACGGGAGCCATCAAAGCTCACGAGGTGGTAGTTTTTCTTGCACTATATCCGCAAAGGGGGGGGTCTATAGGATGCTTCAGAAAATCTAAGAATAAACACCTCTTCATTTTAAGAGGTTGTGGGAGAACAGAAGATTCTGCCTCAGTGCACCACAGTTCATGGCATATAAACAACCATCAGACTCAGGAAACAGAAAAAAACTAATCAGGGTAAAATAATCCAGGCTATCACATGCACAGTCTTGACCTCATAGTCTTCCTGCCTGGACCTCCCGAAGATGCTGGAATCACAGGCGCATGACACCACACCTAGGCTTTAGGTTGGACCAGGAATCAAACGAGGGTTTCCCATGTAGTCGCAGCCCACGGAGCACAGTGCCACAGCAGTGCACGACACCACAGTTGGGCCTGATTCTTCCCTTTCTACCATATCCCATATGTAATTCATTTAGTTTTCTTTTCAAACTAGAGACAGAATAGAAGTAGTAGACCCTAAGTATCCGAAAAGGTTTAAAAGGTAAATCTAAAAATAGAGACACTTGTATTGAAATTAAAAAAAAAAAAATCAAGGAACTGTTTACCACCAAAGGAAACAAAGAGACAACCGACAGTTTGCTAACTATTCATCTAACAAATTATTCATACCCAGAATATACAAGAAACTCAAACAACTAACAGCAAAAAAGTCCCATATTTAAAAAATGATCAAATAATCTGAGTAGATATTTGCTGAAAGACAAAACAAAAAAGCTCAACAAGTAAATGCAAAAACATTGCTAATCCCCAGAGAAATGCATATGAAAACCACAGTAAGATACCATCTCATGAAACCAGCAGGTGGCATGGTGGCTATGCTGCTGGACTCCCATGTAGTCAACAGCAGTTCAAGTTCTGGACCTGGTGGCTTAGACTCATGCCAGGCACGTGTGCGTGTGTGCCCAAGATCCCGAGAGAGAATGGAGAAGTTATTGCAGCGTGGCCCTCCCACCCCAGGGGGGGATTTCTTGCTTTCTGTCTCTCTGTCACTCTCCGTCTTTCTTTCTGGCAAGCACATGTGCCCTATAGCAAAAAATCTCTCCAAAAAAATAAAAATAAAAATAAAAAAAGATACCATCTTGTACCAGTTAGAATGGCTATTATCTAAAAGATAAAAAATAAAAATGCTAGAGAAGATATGAAGAAAATGAAACGCATGTATACTGTTGTTGAGATTGTAAATTAGTACAACCACTATGGGGAAACAGTGTGAAATTGCTTAAAAAATATAAAACTGGAACTACCATATGAACCAGAAATACCACTACTGGGTACTTATCCAAAGAAAATGAAATCACTATTTAAAGGATATATCTTATTTCCATGTTTACTGCAGCACTATTTACAACAGTCAAGATATGAAATCTACCTAAACGCCCATCAAGAGATGAATGGATAAAGAAAGTGTGTGTGTGTGTGTGTGTGTGTGTGTGTATGTATACATACACACACATATATGCACATATACATACACACACATATATATGCACATACACATACATATATATATATACACATACACACGCACATACACAAACACACACTACTCTTTAGTCATAAAAAAGGATGAAGTCTTGCCGCTTACGGCGACATGGATGATTCTGGAGGATGTTATGTTGGGTGACATGAGCCAGGCATAAAAGGATAAATACATCATTTATACGTGAAAGCTAAAAAGTTGATTTTTCTAGAAGCAGAGAGTGGAATAGTCATCACTAGAGGCTGGGAAGGGCAGTTAGGAGGAGACAGAGACTAGTCGGCAGATACAAAGTATAGCTAGAAAGGAAGGCCTAGTGTTCGATAACACAATGACTACCTGTAATAACAATTTATGTATATTTCAGAATAGCTAGAAGAGAGGACTTTTAATGTTCCCAACACAAAGGTATGTTGAATGTATTAGGTGATAGTTATGCCAATTACTCTGACTTGATCATTACAGGTTATATACATATATTGAAAAATTGCACCACACCCCATAAATAATGATTTGGCAATTAAAAAAAAAGAATAAAGCCAAGCTGCTGTGGTGCAGCAGTAACACAAGTGTCCTGCAAGACTGAAAGCCACATGCTGGGTACTGGTTTAGGATCACTGTGGCTTGAAAATATGCTGGGTGCTACATGAGTACCCAGGATCCTGAGGAGCTGGAGGCCTGGAGAAAGCGAATGTAGCGTGACAAGGGGGTGCTTCTCTCTCCCTCTCTCTCTCTCTCTCATTCATGAGTATGCACTATCAATAAAAACAATAATAATGAAAACCCTCATAATTCAATTGACATTCAAATTCTTTAAGATGAAATTCCTTACGTGTAGGGGGAAAGAATCTTTTCAATAAATAGTACTGGGGCTATGGGAAACTCATATTTAAAACACAAAAATGAATAAACAAAGAGAAAAGACCCTCTGATTTGGACCTCTACTGCACCATTCAACCCCCCCCCCCCCCACACACACACACATACACACAGATAAGAATCCTAAATGCTAAAGATAAATAGTAGTGTTGCTATATTTTGATCAACTAGACCGGGGAGAAATGTTCATATATTGAAATGATCAGCTTGTAAGCTAAATAATGTAATTGAATATATTTTAAAAATGTAAATAAAAATTAAAAAAAAAGAAAAAAGAAGAAAGAATATGGCTATGCACAGATGGGAGTGAGTCAGGAGCCTAGGTAAGAGAAATGGCTGAAAGAAAAAGTACAAAACACAGGAAAATATGAAAGAAAAAAATAACGGACACAAGAGTATCAAGTTATCTGTTGAAAATAGTGTGTACAGTAATATCTTTGATTTGATTGACATGCAATGCATGTCTGCTTTGAAAAACCATATTGTATCCTGTAAAGATGTACAATGATTAAAATGTAAAAAAATTAAAAATAAATTTAATTCAGGTTTTTGAAAAAAAAAAAACAGTAAAGTTGTTGGATGATAAACATAAAAAGAGAGAAAATATTGAGATGCAACATTGTACCAAAAGCACATTTTTTTCATCAGCAATGATAGAAATCAGGCAACAAAGTAGCACATTCCACTTGCTAAGGAAGGATAGCAACTTAAGACTTTGTGTTGTTGTTGTTAGTTTGCTATAGGCATGTATCCCTCCTGGAGAGAGAGAGACAGACAGGTAGGGGAGGGAGGGCGGCAGAAATCAATCACTAGAGAAGATGACACACCACAAGCCTGTCTCCTCTATTGTCTGGAGATTTGGGGCATGCACGCATACACACCCCCATGTGTTTGTCAAGCCACCAAGTCCAGGATTTGAACTGCACAGTTGGCCACGTGGGATCCAGCTGCCTTAACTACCTTGCCATAGACTAGCTCTACTTAGAATTTCATATCTACGTAAATTTTATACTCATTTGAACAGTAGAGTAACATATCCACGGGCTTGGAAGGACAACTATTTACTTAGAATTTTATACCTATTTGAAGTAACATTAAGGTCAAATTACAGTCAGAAATTAGAAAACAACACAAAGCCTACCCAAGAATGTTGATAGAAGATTTTTAGTTCTGATGACTTCCTAAGTCATGGGGTCTTTCTGATGCTGACAGTGATGGGGGTTCTAGAGCTCACACCCTTCTAAGAAGCCACTGGTGACCATTTTGTGACATGATCCAGTTCCTAAAAGTTTAGTTGAGAAACCATTTTTTCATCTTTCCCAGTGATTGGATAAGCCATTCAAAATCTTGAGACACCCATTCGTTCTTCTTTTTTTTTTGGAGAGGTTTTTGCTACAGGGCACGTGCGCTTGCCAAAAAGACAGAGACAGAAAGACAGAAAGTGAGAAATCACCCCCCAGGGGGGATGGCCACACAGCAATCCCTTCTCCTCCATTCTCCTCTCAGGATCTTGGGCACACACGCACACATGCCCAGCATGAGTTTAAGCCACCATGTCTGGGACTCGAACCGCAGTTGACCACGTGGGAGTTCAGCAACATAGCCATTACACTAACTGCTGGTCCCAAAACACCCATTTGTTCTTAAACTGGCTACAGTGATTCTGTTGAACTCTGATCAATGTATTAAAATTAATGATTTTTTTGGATAAAATTCAGGTGTTAGAATGAATATTTGAAATACTTCGGTCTCTTGGAAAGGATGCAGTGTAGTCCTTCCTGGTACCAATTTCTAGATTCTTATCATTCCTGAACTCAAAAATTTAAGTTGAAACAAAGCTTGAGAAACTGCTTTACATCCAAGGGATTATGAAATTCTTCTGGCAAATAGCCTACATTAAATCACAAGGTTCTTAGGTGTAGAGGAATTTGCTACCTAAGAATATATTTTTTTAAGTCCAAATATGTTTAGCCCAAGTTATTTTAATACTCCTCCCTTTATCTTGGTTACAGTAAGATTTCATTCATCCCAGGAATTTTTTTTTTTTTTGGAGAGGTTTTTCGCTATAGGGCGCGTGCGCTCGCCAGACAGACAGAGACAGAGAGACAGAAAGCGAGAAATCACCCCCCAGGGCGGATGGTCACGCCACAATCCCTTCTCCTCCATTCTCCTCTCGGGATCTTGGGCACGCACGCACACGCGCCCGGCGTGAGTTTTAAGCCACCGGGTCCGGGACGCGAACCGCGGTCGACTACGTGGGAGTCCAGCGACATAGCCATTACGCTAACTACTGGTTCCCAGCCCAGGAATATTTTCTACCACTTCTAAATAATGTCATTTTGTACTATGGGAAATGTCATTTCTATGAGTAGAACTTTAAAAAATGATTTTTAATAGTTTACCTACAGCTGGTTTTGTGTAACGTACTGATATATCCTGAGGCTCTTTCTAAGTGCCCTTATGCAAGCCCTTCCCTAGGAGCTCAGCTTAAGAGAGATTATGAAAGTATTCTAATCAAGGGCTGTTTGCCACATCTCTCTGCCCCCTGACAGTTCTTTTGGAACTCAGTGGTCACTTTCTGTAGTGAATACAAACACTAATTAGGAATATTTTTGAACTATATATACTTTTTTTTGAGAGAAAACGATTTTTGCTATAGGGCGCATACGCTTGCTGGAGAGAGACAGAGAGACAGAAAGTGAGAAATCAAACCCCCACCACCAGGGTGGAGGTGTGGCCATGCTACAGTCCCTTCTCCTCCATTTTCCCTTCGGGATTTTGGGCATGCACATACATCTGCCTGGTGTGTTTCAAGCTGCCAAGTCCAGTACTCAAACCATGGTTGGCCACGTGGAAGTCCAGTGCCTTAACCACTACACCACCAGCTGGCCCTAAAACATTACATTTGAATTAATACAGCCTCTTCTACTCTCAGTGCCTTAGCTTATTGGAATGTCTACCAAAAAATACCTTAGACTGGGTGGTTCATAAAAGACAAATTTATTGGGACCAGCAGTTAGCGTAATGGCTATGTCGCTGGACTCCCCGTAGTCAACCGTGGTTCACGTCCTGGGCCCGGTGGCTTAAAACTCACGCCAGGCGCGTGTGCATGCGTGCCCAAGATCCCAAGAGGAGAACGGAGGAGAAGGGATTGCGGCGTGACCATCCTCCCTGGGGGGTGATTTCTCGCTTTCTGTCTCTATGTCTCTCTCCCTATAGCAAAAACCTCTCCAAAAAAAAAAAAAAAGATCCCCAGAGGAGAATGGAGGAGAAGAGATTGCGGCGTGGCCATCCCCCCAGGGGGTGATTTCTTGCTTTCTGTCTCTCTCTGTCTGTCTGGTGAGCACACGCACCCTGTAGCCAAAACCTCTCAAAAAAAAATAAATAAATAAATAAAAAAGACAAATTTCTAATAGTTCTGGAGGTTGGAAAGTACAAGACTAAGTGTCAACAGATTAGATATCTCATAAGGGCCAACTTCTCAGTGCCTTCTTAAATGATGACACTCATGTGATGGGGCCACAGACAGGAGGGGCAGGAACTTCCCTGGGCTTCTTTTATAAGGACACTAATCTCATTTATGATGGCTTTACCTTCACCACCTCCCAAAGGGCCCACCTCTTTATTTATTTTTTTGATAGGTTTTTGCCTTATGGTATGTGCACTTGCCTGAGAGGGAGAGACAGACACAGTGAAGGGGGGATCAACAATCCCCCCAAGAGGGGATGGCCATACTGCAATCCCTTCTCCTTCATTCTCCTCCTGGCATCCTGGGCACAAAAGTGTAAGCACCCAGAATGATTTTCAAGTCCCCAGGTCTGGGACTCAAACTGGTGGGCCATGTGAGAGTCCAGTGATGTAACTACTACGCCATCTACTGGTCCCAGGGCCCACCTCTTAATGTCTTCATCTTGAAAGATATGCTTTCAACATATGAATTTTGGAGGGAACACAAAAATTCAAATAGCACTCAGATTCTATGAGATGCAATTGTTAAAAATCTATAATCATTTGGCTCTTTATAACACTATGTCCAAAATTAACCATATTTACCCTTTAAGACATCTTTATAGAATATGCTTAACTTTCATTTTTAAAAACTTGTGACTATAAACAGGATTTTTACATTTCTATAGTAACTTCCTTAGGTACTATATACATTTAAGCATTCATTTATTTTGACTATGATAATGGCATAATAAAAGCAACAACCACATAGGAAAGCCCCAGGTGCATGTCCTGAGGGCTCCCTGTAGGAGGCCTCCCTGTAAACACACATACACACTGCTGTGACCCTAGTCATCTGGGGATGAATCCCAGTGGAAAGATCCATTGGGTCTCTCTCTCTCTCAGAATAAATAAATACTTTAAAAATGTACATTCCATGGAATCTTTCAACTCATTGGAAGACTAGTCCTTGAGTATTAGCATGGGGCTGGCTGCAATTGGAAGAGATAATAATGGAGACTCTCCTGTGGGAAGTGTGCTTCTTCATAATGTCCTCACTTGGGGAGAGTGCAGTTGGAGGATTTGGGCTCCGCCTACTTGCCTGATTCTTACTCACATACCTTAACACCAAGTCTGCCAGTCTATACCTCTTGCCTGTACACAAAGAACTTCTTCAATGTGAGAGATAATCTTGTTGGGAAATCATGGAGACAGATCCATGAAAGGTCAGAGAACATCCACACCAGCTGCCTATGCTAAAAATAAACAAATAAAACAAAAAACTTAGTCCTACATTTATAAATGAACCAACCCCAATATATTTAAGAGAGGAAAGGGAAAACTAAGAAAAATCAAAATAAAAACAGGCATTATTGGAAGAAACATGGACTTAAAGAAAGAGAAGTAATTTTTAAAAATCTAATAAATACCCTCTATGTGGGGGCCAGAAGGTGGTGTGGTGGGTAAGGTGCCAGAATCCCATATGGTTAACCACGGTTCGAATCCCAGACCTGGTGCTTGCTTTCTCACTTTCTCTTTCTCTTTCAAATTAAAAATAATAATAGAGGGACCAACAGATGGCATAATGATTATGTTACTGGACTCCCATGTAGTCAACTGCAGTTTGAGTCCTGGATCCAATGACTTAAAACACGCCAGGCGTGTGTATGTATGTGCCCAGGATTCCTAGAGGAGAAAGGAGGAGAATGGATTGCGGCATGGCCATCCCACATGGGGGGGGGGTGATTTCTCATATTCTGTCTCTCTGGCATGCACACACACCCTATAGCAAAAATTTCTTCTAAAATAATAATAATAATAATAATAATAATAATTAATAAAATTAAATAAATAATTCTTCTTTAAAAATACCCTCTGTGTGATTCAATAAATATCACATCATTAAAACAAGAACAGATTACAGGAAAAATATTAATTTGAAAATAAGAATGAATTCTTGGCTATTTAATGTATGATTATTTTCCTTGAAGTCAATAATTACAGTAAGACAGGAGTCAATGACATGCACAATATAGACCTAGCCAAGATGGCACAGTCCACTGCATGCTGAACTGCAGTGCTGGGAGGCACGTGGTCAACTATGGGTTCAAATCCCCAGGCTGGCCTAAAAACATAGATGCTGAAGATACTGAAGAGAGAAGGGCTGGGAACCAGGGACCTAGGTGTGATGAGACCCTACTGAGGTGCTATCGCTCTCACTCATGGGTGCATGCATGTCTCTCTATCATTAAGTGAGAGAGAGAGAAGCCTTTAACACAGAATAAACATACCCAAACAAAAAAGTAAGAAAAATGAAAACACAAGGAGATTAATTATAAGGATCAACATTCATGTAAACATGTTCAAGAAAGAACATTAATGCAATAGATGTGAAATGAGAAATGATAAAAATTGTCACAGAAGAAAATATCCACGAGATACCTAAAGGTGAGAGCCTTCTATCAAGTACCCACTAGAATGTAAAATTTGGCCCCTACCTTTAGAAACATTCTCATGATACTTCAGGAGAAAAGTCTTAAGTTTCCAGAGAGGAAATGAAGTAATCTGAAGAAAGCAAATCAGTCAGAATTTGACTTGTCACTGGACCCATAGCCTCAGGGCTGGAAAAGTCAGGTCTCACATGGCTGACTGGTTTGAATCTTGACCCCATCAGTTTGAAAAATATGCCAGGCTTGTGTGCCCAAAACTGACCAGATGGAGAAGTGGAGAAGGAACGGCAGTGTGACCATGCCCCACCGGAGGAGGTGTGCTCTCTCTGGTGAGTGCACCCCCCAACCCACTGTCCTTTAAGGAGAAAAAAGTCATTATATGATGATGCAGAAATCAATTTAGCAAGATGATTTAATGCTGGCACTTACATATACACCCAAATATATAAAGCACATATTATGAGATCTGAAGGGGAGAGAGAGATGTTGACAGCCCATTCCCAGCACTGGAGAGATCATCTAGACTAAAAGTCCTTTAAAAGCACTGAATTGGGCTAGCTCATGGCATGTGGTGAAGGTGGCTGGATTCCACATGGCCAACCACGTGGTTTGGGTCTCCTGTCCAGTGGCCTGAGAAACACGCTAGCATGTGTGCATGCATGCCCAAAATCTCAAAAGGAGAGAGAAAAGAAGAACTAATTGCATTCCCCTTGCGGGGGGAGTGATGCTTTCTAATTTTTTCTCTCTCTGTCTCCTGCAAGTACATGTGCCCTCTGGCTAAATAAACAGATAACTAAGAATCTGAGTTAAATCACACTGAAAACCAAATGGACTTAATTGACATTTATAAAACATTTTATTCAGCAGATGCAGGATACACGCTCATCGGCACATTGGCGCATTCTCCAGGATAGACCATTTGTAAGGCTACCAAACAAGTCTCAAAAAAAATAAAACAAACAAACAAACAAAAAAAAAAAAAAAAAAAAAAAAACAAAACAAAAACAAAAAAACAAACAAAAAAAAAACCACGTTCAAATCTGTATCAAGTACCTTTTCTGACCACAATGGATCAAAATAGAAATTAGTAGGAAGAGGGACTTTGGAAACTGTAAAGATACATGGGAATAAATATCATACTCCTAGACCACTGGGCCAATGAAGACATTAAGTGGGAAATGTAAATATTTCTCCAAACAAATGAAAACGAGAACATAACACAGGGAAACCTATGGGATACATCAGCAAACACCACGCTAAGAAGGAAGGTACAGCAATAAACACCTTCCTCTAAGAAGCAGAAAGCTTTCAAATAATCTAACAAAGCAACTCAAAAGAGTTAGAAAAGGAGGCACACACCACACTTAGAAGGAAAGGAAGAGCAAGGGTGACAGCAGAAGTAAATGAGATGAAGAAAGACAGAAGATCTGTATGTTTACTTTTTTTCCCTCTTAAAATTTTGCCAAGTGGTGTGTGTGCATGTTGGATGGGGGGAAATTGAAGGTACCCCCCAACACACACCACGGGCGTGGTCATACCACAGTGGTCTTTTCCCCCTTTCTCCCTCCTTTGGGCATGTTTTTCAAGCTGCAGGGTCCAGGCCATGGGGAATTCAGTTGCTTTGATCACTAGGACAGGGACTGGCACAAAAAGATCTATTGAAACAAGAAGTTGATTTTTTTGGGCTTATGAAAGAGCACAGAATTAGCAGAAACAGAAAGATTGGAAGTATAGAAGGGAAGGGCAATTGTAGATCCTAGAGATTGTACAGGGTGCAGGGGTCATGGGGGGTGAGTAAGAGGAGGTGGGAGGGAGAGGGACAGGGAAAAACCATGTAACTGACACAAAATGAAAAATAGATTAAGAAATTAGTAACTGTTTTTCGTGGAACAGATTTGAGCTCCTCTTACACAAATGAAGGAAGAATGTGAGATGGTACATAGGCTAATCTGTACGGAGCTGTATTTATCTCTGTATCTCAAAACATTTTGTAAATCTCAAATATACACAATACATTCTTTTTAAAAAGAAAAGAATTTGGTTTTTCATCAGCAATATTGAATGTTATAAAATAATGAAGCACTGCCTTCAGGGTTCTGAGAAAATGTTTCTCGACTCAGCATCCTCTCTCCAATCATATTGTTACTCAGAGTGAGGGGGAAATTAAGGAGTAAGTAGAGAAGACGAGTTTTTTAGCAGGGCTTTATAGGATGGTAATTCCTGCATGCCCCACCATCTCTTTTTCTCTTTTTCTCACCAAAAACCCCGAGTCCCACTCAAGACTGTGAGTCTTTGAAGAGACTTCTAGCCTCCTCATGAAAACTGTAGTTCTGTCTATTTTGTACTTTCTTTGGTCATCAACATATATATGTGAGAGTGTGTGTGTGTGTGTGTGTGTGTGTGTGTATATACATGTCTATAAGGGGGAGAGCTGTATGTTGTCCACTGAAGACTGGGCTGGGGCTGAGGCAGATCATTTAGGAAAAGAGAAGGCTTCTAAAAACAAATCTCTGGACACTTTATCACAGCTATTAGGCAAGCATAGACTTCTGCTACTAAATTCTTCTCAGAGAGCCTTGGACATGGTTGTCTATTATCAAGGTTGTGTCATTTTGATTACATGCGATTTCAAGCAGCCATGTAATTATCACACTAGTCCACCATCTCGAGAGAGACGTAGCTGTTAATGAAGGGCTGTGTTTATCCTCTAGCATGAGGGCTCTGTAGGCAAAACACTATACTTCAAAACAAACTGGAGTGCAGAGAACTCCTCTTTTTAAGGGCGCAAAGAGAACTGTTTTTCCGAGATCTATAAATTGATCATTTACCTTACAAATAAGAAAAGAGGAGAGATTTTAAAGAAGATGGCAACGTTGAATCATTCTGTTGTTAAATCAATTACTGCATCTGATTAGCTTTCCAGTAACACTTGGAGTAGAAAAAAATATTGTTGGCAAAATAGTAAAAAGCTGGCAGCCCAGAGATTTAAACATTAGCAACTATTCAGAAATAAATAGAGGCGACTTAGTACAACAGAGAAGTCTTTGATCAAATTTCTTCCGCTGGTAAACCCTACCGTTTTTCTTCCCACTGATTTATTTAGTTTCACAGTATGAGCTCAATTAATTTCTCTTTACTAAGAGTTCACATAAATTCATATTGTCACTATAAATATTTTGAAATGTCTCACAACACTGCAGTTTGTTTTTGTCAATCCCTTTGTCAATCCAAAAATTACCATGTGTACAGAAAGATCACCAATACGACACTTAGTATGTGGAACACATTCAGTAGAGGATTATTTAAATAGTGGGTCATGGGAAAAGTCATGATGTATTTTTCCAATGACCCAATTATATAAGGTAGAATCATAGCAAATAACTGTGCAAATTGGTGATCACTTGGGAAGAGAGAGCATGTTCAGATTATCCAATGAATAAACATAAAACAGCTGGAATAACTGTCAAGCCATGAAGAAGACTGTAAATAGGCAAGTAATTAATTTTTTAATAAAAGGAGCAAATTTATAACAACAGAATATTACTGAAATTCCATATCACTGTGAAGGGATTTCCCTCTTCTGTGTATTTGACCTGCATATTCCCACCAAAGCAGTCTCTGTATTTCTCATGCAAAGTCAATACCTGCAAATGGATCAGGCAGAGGTCCGGGTTCACCCTCCCTCCAGGTTTTGTGGACAGTCAAATGGCCAGCCACTGGCTGTGCGTCAAACCAGTAATTATCAAGGTGTCAGGAGGATTTAGATGATCAAGAAACATGCTTAGTAAATCCCAGTCATACATGTTTTCATGACTCAACGGAATTCATCCTCATTTCGTAAATTTTGTTTTGCAGAATCAGAATCATATAGCCACAAGATATGCAAAAACTCCTTGGAGCAGAATACACTGATGCAGCCTTAGCTGCAATTCATGCCACACTGAACTGCTTTACATTTTCTTACCCCTTTACCTGGCACTATTAAGCAAAATTACTCAGAAGAAAGGATTCTGTGTACAGCGATGAACGTTGCAGGATGGAAGAGAAAGAGGGTGGTATCTTTCTCCCTGCTTATTCCAGAGCATTTTATTTATTTTCCATTTGTTTTATCTTAACCACTCAGCAAGGCCCCTACAGAAGCTTTGACACCTAAATGTAAAGTAAGAAGGCAGAGAAAATCACCAGTTTAAGAGAAAATATAAGTTCCCAAAGTGGTTCGGCATGGTTGCTACATTTGATTTGTAATACTTGCACACACCTAGCTTCAAGCCCAACTCTGTCACTTAAAAGCCACATAATCTGAAAAAAAAAAAAAAAAATATATATATATATATAATGTTAAAATAACATAACAATACCACAATACCACCTATTCCAGAGGATGAGCAAGAAAGTAAATGAATAATACTGAGGGTTAAATGTAAAGCTCAGGGCATTTGAGGCTTGGTACCTGGTAAACAGTCAATAAATAGCTATTATTACTTTTTAAAAGTTAGTTTATCAGACATATTTTACTCTTTCCCTTAGACACAAAGTTATAAATGGTTAGAATTCCAGAGTAGGCTGCCAAAGTCTATTATACTCAACATTTATAACTTGGCATTTATAGTGCTATAAAACCAAACCACCAATTCCACAGGAGTCTATGACCTCCTAGAGTCTTACTTAGCCATCGCTTAAGCCCATCTACCAAACTAGACTCTGCTTCCTTCTATAGCCTCCAGGAGTTGGCTGGGCCCACGTCAAGGGATGTGTTTGTTCCTAGCTGCACATGCTAAACACGTGTGCCTTTCTCAAGGAGACACTGTGACCCTTAGGCATGGCTTTAGAATACCATGAAACAAGAAGGTCTCCCCGCACTCTCAGGACTCTGATGTTCAGGGTCTGGCATCACTCTACTGAGCAAAACAAGAGCTCAGAGCCAGACTCAGGAGCAACTTGTTCCTTGAGCAGTTCATTACGTTTTTTTGCGCACAAGGCTGAAAATACTGTAGGAAATCAATGAAGGTCAATTATCATAACATTACAAAAGGCCCTCCACAATCTGGTTCCAATCTCCTCAACGTGCCTTGTTCATATGTCTCTGTGACTTGACATAGAGCCTTCCTTTTGTCTGGAATGTTCTCCTTCCCATTTTCTCCTGTCAAACAGTCATCCTGCAAGACTGTCTCAGAGGCTACCTCCTCCCAGAACCTGTCCTGGTCTCCCAGGAGAAGGCAGCCTCTCTGATGTGGCACCCTCAGTTCTCCGTCTTATCTAGCTCTGTCCTGTGAAAGTGGCATTGTACGTGATGTTATTCAGCAAGTTCAGGTTTTCATGTACACATGGGTGGCTTGTGAGTAAAGATTTCCAGACTTCATCTTCAGAGACTCAGTCAAGAGGCTGGGGAGGGGTCCAAGAGCTTTCCTGGTTGATGGAGGGGAAGCCACAGTGCAGCTGAGAGACGTGATCACACTCACTTGATCACACATGGCACATGTTCCATAAATATTGGCTATCGATACTTTATAAAAGAGGAGGCAATAAACAAGTGAGTCCCTATCAAGAAATGTTTATTGAATGTACACGAATGATACGAGTGCCCTGTCAGTGCTGAAGTGGAGACTCAGCCAAATCCAATTTGTAAAACAACAGACGTGAGAAATTGATGGAAACAAAGGCATCTATGACTTTATGATCACCCTTCCACAGAGTCAGTTAGAATCTGACAGGCCCAGGGCTGGCAGGTGGCATGATGGTTAAGGGCACTGGACTTCCACATGGTCGACCACAATTCAAGTCCTGGACCTGATGGCTTCCCTTCTCACTTTCTCTTTCTCTCTCTCTTCTCTCTCTCTTTCTCTCTCTCTCTCCAAATAAAAAATAAATAAATGAATAAATAAATAAAGTTAAATAAAATAATTCTTTAAAAAAAAACTGACAGGTTCTTCTGGGGGCCGGTGGTTCTCAATTCAAGTTTATCAGCACATTGGAAAGACTAGAATCCATTTTATGAATACTGATTCATTGACTCCATTCCCAGAACTTCTGAGTTTGTCTGGGATGGAGTATGTGCATCAGGATTTTGTTTGTTTGTTTTATTAAGCTATAGAGCATGTGCACTCATCAAAGAGAGACACCAAGAAAGGGAAAGTGAGAAATAACCCCCCTCTCCAGGGGAGGTGGGTGGCCACCCTTCTCCTTCATTCTCCTCTTGGGGATTTTGGGCATCCTTCTTCTCAAATCTCCTCTTGGGGTTTTGGGCTTGCACACACATGCACCCGGCATGATTTTCAAGCTGCCAGGTCTGGGACTCGAATCGCACAGTCAGCCATGTAGAATCTGGTGTCTTAACCTCTATGGCACCTCCTGGCCACATCGGGATTGTTTTAAGCCCCTGAGGTGATATCAACATGCAGCCAGGGTTGAGAATCACTGTGCAGGCTCACAGAGCACCTGACCTGTACCTATCCTATAATGTTGCCTTTATTTTGCCTCCTTTCACCAAATCTCTTTACTAATCTCTTGTCTCAAATCTCACCAGATTCTAAACTTCTTGCAGTCAGACTGAATCATATTCACATTTTATTTCCCTTTAGTGCCCCTTCCATGAGTCTACATCTATGCGGGAGCAGTAAAGGTTTGTGGAATGAATGAACGAATGAAGATAATACCATAGGAGACCTGAATCTCAACCATCAGGAGTGAATAGGGTTAGAGAATCATTTCAAGAAACTCTGACTCATATCATAAAACAAAATACTGTATATAAGGGGTTTAAAAAGTAGTAACCAGGAAGGCAATGGCCCTTGGAGCACTTGAAGAGGCTAAGAAGGACTTTTAACTTATAACAGGCTGAACACAGAAAGACAGCAGCTACAAACCAAAGGAAGCTTTTTATGTTTCCAGCATGGGAGAACCCCCCGGCCATCAAACACTGAAGCTGGAGCCATAGTCTCCATCTGGCATTCAGCACCACGGACAAGAGCTTCCTGGGAGAGACGCTATAAACCAGACACCAAAGGAAACCCAGGGGTGGCGGAGCCCATACTTAACTCACCAGCTGAAGCTATTTTCTTTTCTTTCCAAAAGACACAACACGAAGGAGATTTTTGTTACTTTGAGGAAGGACCATTAAGTGTACAGTAAGAACTCTGAAACAATAAAGGAGGAGTATTTACTATTAAAATGACAAATCTCATGTATATACTGACATGCTATTGTTTCTCCACATGTTATAAAATTTCCAATTTCTACTTTTAAAAAATATTTTTTGAGAGTTTTTTGTTTTTGTTTTTTTGTTTGTTTGTTTGTTTGTTTGTTTTTGCTATAGGGCATGTGCACTCACCAGACAGAAAGAGACAGAGATACAGAAAGTGAGAAATCACTCCCCAGGGGGCATGGCCAAGCCGCAATCCCTTCTCCTCCATTCTCCTCTCGGGATCTTGGGCACGCACGCACACATGCCTGGCATGAGTTTTAAGCCACCGGGTCCGGGACGCGAACCACGGTCGACTACATGGGAGTCCAGCGACATAGCCATTACGCTAACTGCTGGTCCCTAAAAAAACATTTTTAAGGATTGCTTTGGAAAATGATTACATAAAATACTTAAACTTTTTTGGGAGACCCTGAAGGACTGTCTGGACAAAAATATATCCAAATATAATTAGAATAATATAAAAGAATATTGAATCTAGATAGACCAACTCTTTCATCACAAAATTAGCATTTGGAGTAATGTGAGATGAGGAGACTGAGGATAACATACTAGTATGCCAGCCACCCCAAGAGGCAAGGAAATGCTAACTAATAATTTCTCAACTCTGTCCATGTACCAGAAATGGGGCTGAGGATTTCTCACTACTCTCCTTTAATCTGCATTAGACTCTCCTTGGTCCCAGGTTGATATTCATATCAGCGTCTGCCCCATGAAGTCATCGAGTGTCAGAGAGGATGAGTGACTGTGTGAGGTCAAACACCTCCAATGAGCAAGACCAGCCTTTGATCTCGGTCTGCCTAACTCTGATGGGATTCCAATGTGTAGTTGGGGTTGGGAATCACTGTGTAGGTTCCTAGAACACCTGGCTTGCACCTCTCCTGTAACACAGACTTGAGCCTTGCCTGCCATTCCCTTCCTTTCTTCTTTTTCTTCTTCTTTTTTTCTAAGACAGAGTCTCACTGTGTTAGCCATGCTGGTGGCAAACTCGCAATCTCTGGCCTCAGTCCCCCAAGTTGCTGGGATTACCAGTGTGCATCACCATGCCCAGCCTTTAGGCGGGACCAGGAATTGATCCTGGGCCTGCAGTGTTACCAAGGCTGGGCCACATATGCTACTTTAATCTGAGACAGAATGGATGTTTCCCCTATCCATTATTTCCTAGAGGCATTACAGTCCACAGGTTATTCAGAAACAAACTGTGGCCCATGAAAATCAATTATATTTAAGCCAACATTGAAACAGTATCATAATCAAATAACCAGCCCAGCTGAGTACAATAACTGTAAAACTAGAGCTTTTGATGTGGTTTAATAACCAATCGCAAGATGAAATACAGTCTCGTCAAAGCCAGAGTTGGTCTTTCTAGGGGTCAGAGCCCTCTTTTTGTTTTGTTTTTAATTCCATCCATCCATTTTTTTTTTTTTCCATGAGAGAGGAGGACACGCTTTCAACGGGGTTCTCACACAGTGATCCACCCATCTCTGCTGGCTTGGATAATGGGCATGTGCATGCACCCAGCATGCTAAGAGAGGTTCTGGCATGGGAACACTGGACTTTTCTCATGTGGGTCCAGTTGCATTGCCCTTGCACTACCAACTGGCCTCCAACGCTCTTTTTATTTATCATCATTATTTATATGTGTGTTCACCAATATAGGTTAATCAACATGAGAACATAAATGTAACTTCTGAGAATGTAAACCATTTAAGGGACCAGCAGATGGTGTAATGGTTACATCATTGGACTTCCACGTAGTCAATGCAGTTCAAGTCCTAGACCCAGAGGCTTGATAGTCACACAGGGCATGTGTGGGTATGTGCCCAAAATCCTGAGAGGAGAATGGAGGAGATAGGATCGGGGTGTGGCCATACACCCTGGGGGTGATTTCTCACTTTCCCTCTTTCTGTCTCTCTGGGAAGTGCATGTGCCCTATAGCAAAAATCTCTCTTTTTTTAAAAAAAAAGTAAGCCATTTAAAGGGGACCCAAATAACAAGAAAAAAGTGACAAATATGGAAAACTAAAACACTAGACAGCCTATTCTGAGTTAATATTTAAAAAATAATGAGTTCTCATTTTCTCCCTGCAGAAACCATACAGTTATAATTTAAGCTGCATTATTCAATGATGTACTGAGAGTAAAGAAAATAAATTGATTTGAAAAAGAAAACACAGACATTTTCTAACACCATTAATAGAGTTTACAGACTGAAAATGTCATAGACAAATCAAAACAAAAGATGAATTCATAAATTAGAAATTTGATCCAGGTCCCTGAGTCCATCACTGAGGAATTTCATGCATTTTGCAGAACTGTGACCAGCCTACCTGGGGCAGATGTTCCTGATAACAGGTTAAACGCTGTGAGAAGTGGGGAATGTCTGCGTACCTTCCACATGCATAGCACCTCCTTCCCCGATGAAAGGTTACTATGTACTGTGCTGTCCAAATCAGACATGTACAAGAGTGAAAAAGAATCTTACTAATCAATATGATAGGACAATTAATGCAATCTTAAACTGAATTAGGAAAATCAGAGAGTATCTCTTAAGCCCTAATAGATGGTAAATGTCCTAAATGCCCCAAAGACCTTCACTTGACAGTCACTTTAAAACCTACTGAACTTTTTCCTTACTCATATGCCTTAGTACATCTGTTTTCTCCTTACATTTTTTGAAAGATTTTTTGCTATAGGGTGAGGGTGCTTGCCAAAGAGACAGACAGAAAGCAAGAAATCATCCCCTGGGAGTATGGTCATGCCACAATCCCTTCTCCTCTATTCTCCTCTCAGAATTTTGGACACACATGCACATGCACACACACTCAGCATGAATTTTAAGTCACCAGGTCCAAGATTTGAACCATGGTTGACTATCTGCAAGTCTAGTGATGTAACATTATGACATCTTCCAGTCCCTACATTTTTTTTACGTTGCCAGTTTTTTTTAGAGACAAAGAGAGGAAGAAAGCACACCTCAATGGGGCATGATCACACCACAATCCCTCCATCAGCCTGTTGTGATATGGGGTATCCGTGTACACACACTTGGTATGTTTTTGAAGCTGCTGTGACCAGGATTCTAAATGCAGTCAGCCATGTGGGATTCAGCTCCCTTAACCACTGGGCTTTGGGGCCAGTCCTACAGATTTCTTAACTGTTATATATCTTCCCTCTCCATTCATTTCCACTTTACCTTTATTTCTTATTCCTCCTTACCCTTTTCTTCTCTATCTTCTTTTCTCTTCCATTTTATTTTCTCTTTCTGTGGCTCTCCCCTTCTCCATTGTACAGCACTCTGCTTCCCCTCTTTCCCTTTAAAAAATAAATTTTCCTCTTTTCTTTTTCCAAGAGAGGTTTTCGCTATAGGGTGTGCGCACTCACCAGAAAGACAGAGAAAGATATAGAGAAACAGAGAGACAGAAAGCGAGAAATCACCCCACAGGGGAATGGCCATGCCGCAATCCCTTCTCCTCCATTTTCCTCTCGGGATCTTGGGCACACATGTACATGTGTCTGGCATGAGTTTAAGCCACCAGGTCTGGCACTCGAACCATGATCGACTACATGGGAGTCCAGCGACATAACCATTATGCTAACTGCTGGTCCAAAATAATATAAATTCTCTCTTGTAGATTCTGCATTGCCGCCACTCTGTCAAGCCCATACCAACTTGCTATTACCTGGATTAAACTGGAACAAACTTTTAATTAAAAAAAATTTTTTTTACTTGTTTAATGGTCTTTATTTTAACATAAAAATGGCTGAATTAAATAATTGACAGATCTATTATTATTTATTTTTTGGGAGAGGTTTTGCTATAGGGCACGTGCACTTGCCAGAAAGATACAGACAGAGAGACAGAAAGTGAGAAATCATCCCCCAGGGGGGATGGCCACGACGCAATCCCTTCTCCTCCATTCTCCTCTTGAGATCTTGGGCATGCACACACATGTGCCCAGTGTGAGTTTAAGCCAACAGGTTTGGGACTTGAACTGCGGCCGACCACATGGGAGTCCAGTGACATAGCCATTATGCCAACAGCTAGTCCCAATTTTTTTAGAGAGATTTTTGCTATAGGGTTTTTGTGCTCATCAGAAAAACAGAGGGAAAGTGAGAAATTACCTCTGGGAGAGGGGGCATGGCCATGCTGCAATCCCTTCTCCTCCATTTTGCACTCTGGATTTTGGACATGCACATGCATGCACTCAGAGTGAGTTCGAAGCTGCCAGGTCCAGGACTCAAACCACGGTCAGCCATGTGGGAGTCCAACACCTCAGCCCCTATGTCACCTGGTGGCCCCAATTGACTGATTTTACAAAAAAGGTTATTTGGTCCTGTCAAATAGATCCACGCCCTGATCCCTGGAGCCTGTGAATATGCTACCTCACACGGTGAAAGGAACTGTAGGTGTGATTAGGGTCATGGACTTCGAGGTGTGAGCCTGTACCTGGATGGTCCAATCCACTCACATGAACCCTTAGAAGCAGGGAACTTTCTCTAGCTAGGGGCAGAGAAGATGCTGCAAAAGAGCAAGTCAAGGAGATCCTAAGGGTGAGAAGGACTCAAACCTTGGCTGGTTCTGAGATGGAGGGACTCTTGTGATGGAGGGGCTATGAGCAAGGACCAGAGAGAGCCCTGGGGAGCTAAGGGTGGCCCCCAGCTGTCAGTCAGCAAAGAAGCAGGACCTCAGTCCCACAATCATAAGGAACTGAAGTCTTTCAACAAACCTGGAGGTGCCTGGAAGCAGATCTTCCCCCAGAGTTTCCAGAAAGGAACAGAGCCTTGCCAGCACCTTGATTTTGGCCTTGTGAGATTCGAAGCAGAGGACCCAGTTGAGGCATGCTATACCTAGATGCTTGATCTGCATAATTGTAAGATAATAAATTAGTGTGTAAAGCCACAAATTTAGTGGTAAGTTGTTACCGAAGCAATAGAAAGCTAATCTAAATATAGAAGAATTATATTTAATTCAGCTTCCTTTGGGAATTCATGGGTTAGTGCCTCTTAATAAACAAAAAAGGATTGCGTCCCTCATCTTTAATTTAGGCTAAGTTTAGACACATACGGTATATGTACTAATTGATTTTTCTGTTATGTTTACAGATCAAAAGATAAGCAGTAATCTAGAGGGACTCATTCTCAAGGCATTCATTATTCTCAACACTAGGTTCTTTCTCATTCTTGCAAAACTCTACGAGAAAAGTCTCTTCATTTTTCTTTTTCCAAATACCTCTCTAGTCTTGTAGGAGACGTAAGCAAAACAATGAGCTTGTAAAAGCGATCAAGGGACATATCATTCTCTACCACATCACCAGAATGGAAGATTAGTTAACTCAACTTTGTCATTGGAACAAGAGGCTGGTAGGTCTGTGATGCTGACACGATCAATCGATTCTGCCCATTGACTCTATTTATCAGTTAAGTGGACCTTCCAAAATAAAAAGGCTTGCACCTTATAAAACAAAACAAAATCGGGACCAGCAGTTGGCATAATGGCGATGTCGCTGGACTCCCACATAGTCGACCACAGTTCAAGTCCTAGACCCAGTGGCTTAAACTCACGCCAGGCACATGTGCGTGTGCCCAAGATCCTGAGAGGAGAATGAAGGAGAAAGGATTGTGGTGTGGTCATATCCCCAGGGGGTGATTTCTTGCTTTCTGTCTCTCTGTCTCTCTCTGTCTTTCTGGTGAGTGCACATGCCCTATAGCAAAAACCTCTCCAAAAGTTTTTTTTAAATTAAAAAAAAAAAATCAGTAATGACAATGAAAACAAATCCAACATTTTGTCAATTTTCCACTCATCAAAAAAAACTCCTGCTTGCCTGTTCTGACCTGTCACAAATCCCTGCACACTATGATACATGTGTTCAAGATAATCTATTAAAATATCAATTTATGTGTTGTTTCTGCTACAGCAATAGGATCTAAGAAAAATAAGAAATTTTGTTTTTTGAGAGGTTTTCACTATAGGGCACATGCGCTCGCCAGACAGACAGTGACATAGAGACAGAAAGCGAGAAATCACCCCCCAGGGGGGATGGTCATGCCGCAATCCCTTCTCCTCCATTCTCCTCTCGGGATCTTGGGCACGCATGCACATGCGCCCGGCGTGAGTTTTAAGCCACCGGGTCCGGGATGCGAACCGCGGTTGACTACGTGGGAGTCCAGCGACATAGCCATTACGCTAACTGCTGGTTCCCGAAAAATAAGAAAATTTTAACTATCCTTTTTTAGATAGGACAGACTCTTTAGATCTGAGTTCAGGGCTCCCAGAACTTTTAGGTTTATGAGTTGAAAACAAAATTTCCAGAAACCCGAACAATTCAAGCTTTGAAGTATGTTACTAGGTGAAGAAATGGATTATGGCAGATCTTTCCTGGCAGAAAAATGATAGGGGCTATGGCTTGGAGATTCGATGTTGAAAATGGGCTGGAAACAGAAGGAGGAGACTGCAATGGTAAGTATGACGAGCTGTGGACGCTGTGTCCACTCCTATTTATTGCCCAGGATGACTGACAGGAAGATCAGGATGCTGGAGCCTGGACGCAGAAGCAGTGGCCTCAGGACACACGGAGAAAGACTCCACACCTACAGACATGGCTGGGGAAGGGCCTCAGGGCAAACCATAGGGTTTGGACCACAGGCATCTCAGCAATATGCATCTCAACCACAACGGCCTAAGGAATTGGAGGCCCTTCCCCAATTTTCCTGAGCTACAGAACACCATGGGACTCCTGCGCCACACTCAGGTGATAAGATTTCCAATAAAAACTGATATTGGGTGTTATATCTTAAGGTTGGCCAACAGAGGTTTAACTGGACACAAGAACAGAAAGCAACATGGGATATTTTTATATGTTAGGGAGCAAATTCATGCCACTGTATGTGTATATGTGGAAGTGTAGGCAGGGAGAGTGGATGAAAAGAATCCAAGAAATCAGCCATAAAAAGAGGAGCCAAGGGGCCAGCAGGTGGCATGGTGGTTAGGATGCTGGACTCCTACATGGCCAACTACGGTTAGAGTCCCAGACATGGTGGCTTGCTTTCTCACATTCCCTCTCTTTATCTGTCTCTCTCTCATTAAATTAAACAAATAATAATAATAACAATAATAATTAATAAAATTAAATAATTCTTTAAAAAAAAAAAAAGGAAGGCCAAGTATCCTCTCTGCTTCTCAAGGTCTTGTCTGTCATTTACATTTGTTGACATGCACAATGAGCACATCATTGATGGAGGGTACTTACACTAACATAAGCAAGATGGCAGAGAACCTCGGAAGATGACCCAGAAAGGACTTACCTTCTTGCCTCTAACAGAAACACAAACTTCTACTAACTTTGATTTCTACTTTACATGGATTTGTTTTTAAGTTTATTCATCCTTTTTTTTTTTTTTTTTTTTTTTTTGGGAGAGGTTTTTGCTATAGGGTGCGTGCGCTCGCCAGACAGGCAGAGAGAGACAGAGAGACAGAAAGCGAGAAATCACCCCCCAGGGGGGATGGTCACGCCACAATCCCTTCTCCTCCATTCTCCTCTCAGGATCTTGGGCACGCGCGCACACGCGCCCGGCGTGAGTTTTAAGCCACCGGGTCCGGGACGCGAACCGCGGTCGACTATGTGGGAGTCCAGCGACATAGCCATTATGCTAACTGCTGGTTCCCATCCTTTTTTTTTTTTTTTAATGAGAGAGAGAGATATACAGGAACGCCAACTGAATCCCCATGCCATGACCCACTCTGAGTCTCAGCCAGCCCGGATCACAGGCATGCATGTGCATACCTGGCATGCTCAGGGAGGTCCCAGGATGTGAACCCAAGACCTTCCCCAGGTGAATCCATCTGTGTCACTTCTTGGCCCCTGGACACATCCTCTTTAGCTAGCCAGTTCTCTTTGCTGTCTACTGTGCTGGCCACATGGCTATGTGTTTTATTCCTGTGACCACATCCAAATCAGCACTTGGGAACCGCCACAACTCTGTTGGTGGGCAGGTTTACACAGCCAATGGAAGAAACAAGAGCTGACACGTAAGACACTATGACTTCTTCCACTTGGAATATCTCTGATCATTTCAGTGATGATACACTCAGGAAAACACACTGCTTGCAATAAAGCAGCTGCCTATGTATTCTCTTTCCATTAAATGGCGTGCGCGCGCACACACACACACATACACACACACACAGCCACAAGAAAATTAAGCCCATGAAAATATTAGTGGAAAGTCACAGCTGACTTAACTTTCAGAAGTCAGGCAAGTCTAAGTTCCTTCTGCGGTGTTATCTCACCCACACCACACAAGCGCACGGTGAAGCATGAAACGTAAATATGCAAACGAAATAGCTCCTGTATGACGGCGACACGTTCTTGCAGTGATGTTTTTGCTTTTCTTGACTCTCTGTCTTTAAAGTGACTTCCACCAGAGTCATACACTTATACACCACTCTTCTCCATGAGCTCCTTCCATATTCCAGACAACACTGGGCCCAAAGCCCAGTGGTTCCAGGAGCTGGATACCACCGGGCCAAATAGCAGATAGAATTTCTGGACCTGGTAGCTTGAAAAATGTCAGACACACATGTGTGCATGCCCCCGATCCTGGCAGGATGGAGAAATGGAGAAGGATTGCAGAAACCCCCCATTAAAGGGTACTTTCTCCCTTTCTCTTTGTCTCTGTCTCTCTGCCTCTCTCTGGCAAGTGTACACACACTCTGACAATGTTTAAAAAAAAAAACAGGGTGGAAAAAGAATGGCAGGAAAGCCCGGGTGTCCCTCTCCCTTCCAGCTCTTTTGTATTCCACCCACGGCAGCCAACCTGGCCACCATCTGGCCATTACCACCCGACCATTGCCACTGATGCCTTGGTGAACTCTGTCCGTCCTCTTTGAGACAATCATCTCACATCTCTGACAACCCAGAGTTATTACCTCCCTATAGCTTACCACCTCGGGGCCACCAGGTGGCATACTGGTTAAGGTGTTGGACTCCCATGTGGTTGGCTGTGATTCAAGTTCTGAACCACAGAAAATCACACTGGGTGCATGTGTATGCGTGTATGCCCAAAATCCCAAGATGAAAAGAGAGAAAAAGGGATCCCAAGATGAAAAGAGAGAAAAAGCAGTGTGGCTACCCACCTTGGGCAGTGACTTCTCACTTTCTCCATCACCGTTTCTGTCTCTCTCAGTAAGCGCACATGCCCTACGGCAAAAACAAACAAACAAACAAAACTCACAACTTCTAGAAAATCTTTTCTGATTTGTTTTATCAACTCTTTCAAATGTGGATGGTCAGTGAACAATAGGCTACCTTGTCCTCATTAACAAGGAGCTTTAAAAGTGAGGTGAAGCACAGCCATGTTCATTAGAGAGGGCCGAATGACAGGTATCACAGCAAGGGGACTGGACTTCGGTGGGTAATAAGAGAGTATAGTAGAATGGATTTCACAACGTCCTACACCACAATAAACTCATAAACTCAGACTAATTCCATTTTTCCACAAACTGAGCCCCTTGTATGACTGGGGTCCAGAATCAAGCATAGTGGTTTTGAAAGGAAATAGGCAGTTTCAAAAATTTACAGCATGCAGAGCTTCAAGAATTATAGAGACTCTTCAGTCTGGACTTTTTATTTTATAGAGGGAGAAACTGAGGTCAAGATGGCTTATTCAAGAGCTTAGGGTCAATAAAATGCCTCCAATGGCACAGAATTCAGACTTCTGAACTGCTAGTCAATATTTCTTTCAAGGCTCCACACAGCAGCTAAGTGAAAATCTGGCTCAAAATTTCAGTATTATAACATAAAATCTTTCAAACTTCCAAGACAAATTGCCATTTCTAATGGCATCATAAAGGTACTGAATAAAACATATTTTTTATGTCTATTGGCAGAACTTTTTGCTGGCTGATTTTCCTACATGGGCTAAGTGTTTTGCATATTAATTTATTATGTGTATTATTTATGATTCCATTGGGCCTGGCATATCTAGAGATCTCCACGTAATCATGGCTTGAGCAAGAATGCCATTACTTTTTCTGTCACCTACAAAAGCTCAGTAGCGAGAAGTCAGGGGTCCAGGACTGGCATGCAGCTCCCTTTCAGTGGCTCACATCCTTTCTCATGCAGTTCTGCTCTTACATTACACCTGAGTTCAAGGTTGACCCTAGAGTTCTAGCCATCTCCTCAGAATTCGGTCAGGAAGGAGAGGAGAGGGCAGATATGGGGCATGCCTCTCCCTTCTAAGAAGATCCAAACAACAGCTGTGCTCACATAGCTGAACCTGGAACCTGTTTGTAGTCCTGTGGTCCCATGTGACTGCAAGGGACCTGGAGAACGTCATTGTCATGGTAGCCATGTGCCCCACTAGAATGGGGTTTCTGTTACTAACCAAGAAGGAAAGAATGACTATGAGGAGTAGCCAGTAGCCTTGTTCATGGAATGCCTGTTCAACAACCTCTCAACTGCTTTTTAATACATTTAAAGATTTCTTTAATATTATTCCAATAATCTAGATATAAACATAGAATAATCCAGATATTAAATGAGTATGTCTATGGATGAGGTAATATGAGCCAGCATAATGACAATTATTTTAAACATACTTTGTGTGTAAGAAATATTGTATTAGGATGTGATTGTTACATGTATCTGTTGTTGCTTTATGATTTTAATAGCAGCAAAATAATCCCAGGGCTATTAGAACATTCCTCACAAGGAAAACATCACCCCCAGGTCATGACATTTGTCAAGAGAGCTTATGAGAGAAGGCAATTTCTTCAGGAGACAGTCCAGCTTCTTCCACCCACCCTTCCTACTCCCTTAGGAAGACCTGCCAAAGGCCAAATCATTGCCAAGGCAACCGAAGCCCTTCCTGTGCCCTGGCTGATTCTGGCCGCCAATGCTGTGATCAAACAAGTACTAAGGAGGAGGGGATGCCTGGAGCACACAGAGGTTCCGTTCTTGCTTCTGTCATGGAATGCCCTGTGTCTCGCATCCACACCCGAACCACAGAGATCAAGATTGCCCACCCTTCCTTCCCACCCCCTCCTCATGCTGGGGAGACTACCAAGAAGGAATCTGAAAAACATGATTTTAGATAAATGCACAGTGGTTTTCCACTTTGGTCTAATTAGTCCCTGTAAGTCCTTCCCAGAGAGCTGTTCAGAATGAGGGCCTAGCCCTATACATCACAGATTCGTGATTCTCAGCCCAACATTCTTCTGAACCATTATCTCAAAAAGAGACTAGTACTGGGGACCAGCAGTTGGCGTAATGGCTATGTCGCTGGACTCCCACATGGTTGACTGCGGTTCAAGTCCTGGACCCGGTGGCTTAAACTCATGCCGAGCATGTGTGTGTGCGTGCCCCAGATCCCAAGAGGAGAATGGAGGAGAAGGGATTGCGGCGTGGCCATCCCCCCTGGGGGTGATTTCTCGCTTTCTGTCTCTCTGTTTTTCTGGCAAGTGCATGCACCCTATAGCAAAAATCTCTCCGAAACAAACAAAGAAGAGACTAGCGCTATTTCAATATTGTCACTAATGTCAATGAAATACCCCATTCTTAGCAATCTGTTCCCTTCTTTCCAGGGCTTTCACCTCCAATATTCTATCTATTGATAGCGAAGATATCTTAGACACCCTTCAGTTTTCTCGAAAATCAATCATATAAGTGACTGTGATCTTTTGGATTTCTGAAGACTTCTTTTATCTTCCAGTTTACTTTCATCCCTCAAGTGACCTAACCTCCTTTAATCTCTGCTATCTCATTTGAAAAAAGTGAGTGTTTGAGAAAAGTATGTCCGGGCTCAAACATCTGACTCTATACTGGAACTACCAAGTAGCAATGTCACACAATGCAAATGAAGGCTGTAAACTTCTCTTGCAATGTTTCAGTCAGAACTATAGCCATTTAAAAATAATTTGACAATTCTTCTGGATGAATTCTTCTGAAGAAGAAATCGTTTGTATACATCATCCTGTCTTATCATACTTTCACAGCTGCCAAGGAGAGGCATTCACTCTGCCATTCTGGGGAAATGAGAAGAGTACCTCCCAGGTAAGTGCCAATTAAAATTATTTCAAATCGTTTAAAATGAGTGTTATGTAACAGTCTTTGAGTACAGTTTTTGAAGGAAGAACCAGTACTTTGCCTTTTTGCAAGGGGAAAAGAATCATCTTGCTTCCCAAGTCGGCAGAATTATTTTACGTCGAGTACTTCTGCAAGACATTCTCAGCAGTGCTCAGCACTATTTCAAGTTCGTGGCATCAGAGAGAGTAGAATATGCTGTAGCCTGAGAACAGCAGAGTCAACGTTTTCCTCTCCCCTCTCTTTGGCTTCACTTCTTTTCTAGAACCTCTATCTGCTTCCTCTGTCCTGGTGCACATGGAATAGCACCTACTGGTTAATTTCCACTGCTCTCTTCCTGACAAAGCCTCTCTAGTTAGTAATAAACAATACAAAAATGTTCCCCTTCAGTCATGTGTCCATTTGCCCTTCAAATTACAAAAATTTCTGAAAGGTTTTTATTTACTTTTTTTTTCTTTTTGATAGAGTGCTGTGCTCACCAGAGAGGAGAGAGACAGAGAGAAGGATAGTGAGAAATCATCGCCCCAAGGTGGATGACTATGACGCTATCCCTTCTCCTCCATTCTCCATTCTCTGGGACTTAGGCCACGCATGCACATGTGCTCAGTGGTTTTCAAGTCACTGGGACTCAAACCACAGTCAGCCATGTGGGAGCCCAGCACCTCAACCCCTACACCACCTGCTGGCCCCCAACATGCAGCCTTTTTTCAGAACTCCTTAAAGTGACTTAGATTTCTTCTTTACTCTTCAATACTTCAATAGGGTTGGTGAAAAAAGAAATTGAATTTTAAATACAGTATCATCCAAAAGTGAGTGTGGGAAACTATTCCTCCTAAGGGTCAAAGTAGTATTTTAAAAAATAAATCGCAAATGAGTGGTTTGCCTTTACATACTCAGAATGATACTCAACCCTTGCATGTGGGACCTTGATAGTAATATGAATGCTGGTTACCAAAAAACAACTTTCTTAAAAGTTTTGCCTGGGAACAGCATATGGCATAATGGTTACATTGCTGTACTCCCACGTAGTCAACCGTGGTTCAAGTCTCAGACCCAGCAGCTTAAAACTCACACCGGGTAAGTGCATGCATGCCCAAGATCCCGAGAGGAGGCTTGAGGAGAAGGGATTGCAGTTGGCCATCCCCCCTGGGGAGTGATTTCTTGCTTTCTGTCTCTCTATCTTTCTGGTAAGTGCATGTGCCCTATAGGAAAAAATCTCTCTTAAAAAAAAAAAGTTTTCCTTGGACCAGCAGTTAGTGTAATGACTGTGTCGCTGGACTCCCATGTAGTCGACCGCGGTTCACGTCCCGGACCTGGTGGCTTAAAATTACTCCGGGTGTGTGTGCGTGTGTGCCCAGGATCCCTAAAGGAGAATGGAGGAGAAGGGATTAGGGCAAAAATAAATAAATAAATAAAGTTTTGCTCAAAGGACATTCTTAACTTTAAATGTGGCACCCCACACAAAGAAGTTTCTAAAAACATCACTGACTTTTATTAATTTCATTATAAATTAACTTCCAGGGAAGATAGAGCTCCTTCCCCCTATAAGTAATTCTCCAAAGGAAGGGAAATTTGATAAATTATAGTAAGCTTGGAGATTGAAATTTTAAACTTTGCCCTGCTTATGCAGAAAAAACATTTCAAAATACTAAAACGATCGATTCCAATAAAGACCTCGTAATTGAAATTTTTATTCCAGATTTTTAAAATTTACCTTGGGACAGTAACATTTACAATGCACTCAATCCCATTATAAATTAAATACCTGAATGCAAATTTATGTTTTCTTTGCTCTGTGAAGATAAATAATACAGTCTTTAATGAGCATCTTAAATTATTAATTTTTACCATCCACCATTTTTTTTTTTTGGAGAGGTTTTTCGCTATAGGGCGCGTGCGCTTGCCAGACAGACAGAGACATAGAGACAGAAAGTGAGAAATCACCCCCCAGGGGGGATGGTCACGCCGCAATCCCTTCTCCTCCATTCTCCTCTCGGGATCTTAGGCACGCACGCACACGCGCCCGGTGTGAGTTTTAAGCCACTGGGTCCGGGACATGAACCTCGGTCGACTACGTGGGAGTCCAGCGACATAGCCATTACGCTAACTGCTGGTTCCCTACCATCCACCATTTTTATCTAGAGTAATGAGACTTTGGTTTTAGATAATATAATCTTGATAAAGTCATTTTTACTTTTTCCATATATAAAAGAGTAAGAATTAAGCCACGAAACTTCTAACAATCTGTTTAGCTGTAAGATTTTATGGAATGATTAAAAACAAACAAAAACTTCACCTGAATCTTAATTCCTTCATATTTTATTGTGCCGATATCACCCACACAATAATAATAATAATAACAATGTTTTAGATTTACAAAACTTTACTTCTTTCCAAGCACTATCGAATCCATTATTTCATCTACTCACCGGAAAGATATGCTGGGGGAAGAAGGATCTTTACAGTCTCACTTAGACATTTTCACTAACGACTGCTAAGCCTGAGGAATTTCCCAAAGCCCAAAATCCTGACCTACAAAGGTCACTTAATTTATCCCTTTTTGCAGCCTTCACTAAAGCCCAAGATCAGAACAACACGAGATTGTTCACACTTCATCCTGTGCTTCTTGATTAAATCAGACTCTAAGTGATTTTTGTTTTGCTTACCTCCTAAATGATTTAAAATAGCAGAACTAAAACACAATGTATATCCCTGCAAAACAGAAACATGACAGCTTACAAATAGCGGCATTATTTCTGAGTAAAGCCTCACCAAGGAAGTTGAAGTGAATAAGAGCATAGGAAAATCTCAAATGATCTCAAATGTAAGATGGCTTAATTTTTTGAAATGGAGGATAAGTGACCCTAAGATGGAAAACTGGAAAGTTTCTTCCATACACATCTTTTTTTGTTTTAAGTCTTTTTATAACTTTTTCAACTTAAAAATTGTATTGGGCATCTATTTTGGCCCTTCCCAGTTGAAGAGACAGAGATAAAAACACTGAAAAATAGTTAACATTTATTGAGTGCCTTACATAGTTAGGGCTGACCTAGGATGACTCAGCCAGAAGACAGGATGCCTTGGTTTCAACCTCAGTATGCCCACCTTGAGTCTTGCTATTCACGGCTTCACATTATAAGAGTCCCCACCTGGGACCAACAGTGTAATGGCTACGTCGCTGGACTCCCACTTAAGTCAATTACAGTTTGAGTCCTGGACCTGGCAGCCTGAAACATGCGGGCACACGTGTGTACGTGTCCCCAAATCCTAAGGAGAAACTGGAGGAGAAGGGATTGCAGCGTGGCCATCCCCCTTGGGGTATGATTTCTTGCTTTCTGTCTCTGTGTCTCTGTCTCTCTGGTGAGGGCATGTGCCCTATAGCAAAAATCTCTCTCAAAAAAATAAAAATAATAATAAAATAAAATAAAATGAAATAGCCCCCATCCTAAGGAGATCACCCAGATAGTCTGAGCATGCTGATCCAAACCACCACTCCCTACCCCTCCTGCCCCTCCGCCCTCCCCCCCTTCCTTTCCTCCCATAATCCCAGCATTTGCCTTTAGATTGTTCTGTCTGTCAGCTATCCCTGTTGGCACCCTCCCAGGCCCCCCACAATAAAATAGCACAAGTTCAGGAGCCATCTGAGAGATCTTCCTGAAGCTCTTTTTAAGTACCTGTTCATTGCTGTATGCCTTCTTAAATGAGGTGTGGTCACCAAAAAGCCCCAGAAATACTCTGACTGCTTCGGCAGAATTGATGACTTTCAGGGACAGAACTGCAGCACCCCGAGGGGCCAGTGGCAGTCAGGGCCAGAAGGCAAAGCAAGGGCCAGGCACCAGGACGTGTGCGCGGGGTTGCATCTCGATCAGCAAGAATGCCATACTGCCATACAGGACGCAAACAGGCTCTGCCTGGGGCAGGGCATGAATAACTGTTTGCTCAGCCTAGAACCACGCTCATGCTCTTTGACACAGTTACTTTACCTGCTCACTAGACTCTGTTCTAGCAAAGGACTGAGGTATTTAGACCACGATGTCCTTATATGCATGTTCACTAGACCTTAATAGAAATAATAATAATATACAATAGTAAAAGTAGTTTACAATGTGCAAGAATATGGACACAATAAAACATATTTGGGGACATAAACTACATAATGGGAGTTATAACCATTTCACGTGAATTTTTTTCAAACGTTTTGAATGATACAAGGTAATGTTTTCTATAAAACTTTAAGTGAGCGGAGCCAGCTCGGCGGCTCAGCAATAACGAGCCGCTCAAGAGGCACCGGATCCACACAGAAGATCCTGGGCCTGGTGTCCCGGCTGACCTGTACATGCCAGGCGCATGTGCCCCTGATCCTGGCTGGGTAGGAAAGCTAGAAATGGAGAGCTTCAAACAAATCGGAGTTCGCCTTTGCTCTCTTTATAGTCACACTTCTTTCCCTCTTGCCCCAAAGGTAATTTTATAGACTTGGATATATAAATATCTCATTTCACAGACTACATACACACAACGATATATACATTTTAGATCCATAAACAATGCGTGGGGTCGCTTGGTACGTTGCATATCTGTTTGCTAATTTTACCATTGATGTGCAACAGAAATACATAAAAGGGCACATCTTAACCACTGTCTTGATGAGTATTTACAAAGCACACATGTCTATGTCACCACATCCCATATCAAAATACAGAACATTGCCAGCACCTTAGAAACAAACTTCCTTTGCATCCCTTCCAAAGTCATTATCCTCCATCATCACTATTCAGATTTCTATCACCATAGGTTACTTTTGCTTTTTTTGAATATTTTATGATGGATGGATATATATATATACACACACACACACACACACACACATAGATACACACACATATATTTAAATGGATATATATCCTTTTAATAAGGTATGTTTAAAGCATATATATATGTATACATGTATATACATATGGTTATATGTGTATATGTATGTGTGTGTGCATATATATATTTATATGGATGTATATACATTATTGAGTGAAAGAGGTCAGAAACTATATATACACATATATATTCATCTAAATACATAGATGCACACACATACAAATACAATGTGTGAATTCTTTCACTCAACACTATGTCTGTGGCATTCAGTCATGTGATGCCTGGAGTAGTCACTGTTCTTTTTCATTGCTCCTAGTATTCTACTGCACTATGTACTATAATTTACTCTTGAACATTTGCATTGTTTCCAGTTTGAAGATATACTGGGTCGTTGGAAAGCCATGATGTGCTTTCTGCATATAAATGCATCATGACTTTTCTGATGACCCAATATTTAATAATCTTTTGTTAAATATTCTTATACCTCTCTTTTGATGCATGTGTACATTCACACACACACACACACACATATGCATACACTTCTGGTGGATAAATACCTATGAATGAATGGAACTGATACATCACTAAGTGTGTGCTTATTCAGCTTTAGCAGGTATTTCCAAATAGTTTCCCTCTCTACATCCCCACAAGTAGAATATTAAATCCTGCTTGTGTCTCATTATGCCCAATACCTGCTATTGCCGTTATTTTTTCAAGCCGTTCTGGTAAATATCTCATTGTGACTTGTATTTTCCTGATAAATAATGTCGAAGCTATTTTGTACACTTATTGCCCACATTGATCCTCTTTTATAAAGTGCCTGTTTTCTTACCCAGGTTTATTGGGTTGTCTGTCCTTTTCTTATTGATTTGCAGAACTTAGAGACATTCGAGTGATAAATGTATTAAAAACATCACATGAACTGTTGTGACCTTTTCACTATCTTAATGGTGAAAGTAAACAGAGCTTCTTCATTTTAATGATGTCTAACCAACCCATCTTTTGAGGAAGTGTTTTTTGGTGTTCTGGGTTTTTGTTTTGGGGGATATTTTTGTCTAAGACCTTCTTGTCTATATCATCAAGATGCTGTCCTGCATTACCTTCAGGAAACTTTATTGTTGTGCCATACAGATCCATGAGCGACACAGAATTCCTCCTGTGGTGAGGGTAGGGGGTTATGTTTCTTTATCCATGAAGACAAGTGCATCATTTCTGGGCTATGCGCAGTGGCACCTTTGCTGTAAATCAGGTAACTGGCTATGTAGACTCTGTTTTCGGCCTTTCTTTTTCTATCCTTGCACCAAACCACGTTCTGATTTACAGTAACCTCATAAAAAGTTCGGGTATCTGATATTGTAAATCCTCCAACATTGTCCTTCCTCAAGATTGTCTTGGATGTCCTCGTTTTACTTGCACTTTTATAGACCTTTAGAAATCAGTTTGACAATTTTCATAAAAATCTTTCCTGCGATTATTATTGGGGGATTCCATTCAATCTATAGATTAGCTTAGGAAGATCTCACCGATATTGAGTTTTCAAATCCATAAACTTTTATAGCCTTCCTGCATTTAAATCTTTAACTTTTCTAAGTAGTTTTCCAGGTAGACGTTTAGCACCTCTTGATTAGAGTTATTCCTTGGTATGTGATTATTTTATACTAATATTGTTGTAAATTTTCTTTTTGTAAATTTTTTTGTCTTTTGAAAAGAAAATTTGCCATGTGATATGTAATCAGACATTACATAACTACAGCTAGTTTTTGTAATCGCTAGCTTTAATTTGGTGACCTTGTGAAATTCTCACTAATTCATAGATAATCTGTGAAAGGTTTTATTTTCAATGAGGTATATTTAAAGCATTTACAGTTACTGTGATTACAGGTTTATTGCTGCTGTCTTTTTTTTTCTCTTTAAATTTATTTATTTTTTACATTAATTCACTATACATCATTACAGCATACAGACGAATTTTCCATCCAAAATACATCGTGTATTGGCTCAATCAAGCACATCAACCTACATGTTTTCAGCAAATAATTTTCCAATTCTTACGTCTTGTATACTTTGTTTTTTGTTTTTCCATCCTTAATTCCTTATCCTTCATCCTCTGCCATGTCCCACCCTCCTCCCACATTGTCTCTGGTATCCATGGTTGCTTTCTATGCCTTTCTATGCCCCCCCATTTAATTGATTTGCTAATGAACTTAATTAGTCTAAATATATCCAATAGCTAGCACAGCTGATATATACCTATACATGAACCCAAGTCTGACTTTAGGCATAAACCCCGGTGAGTAGAATGAACATATTATAAAGTAGGCTGCTGTCTTATTTGTGCTTTGAATTTACCTTGCTTTTTATTTCTTTCTTCCTATTTACCTCATTTTGGTTGAACTAATTAGGGATTTTCATATTCCTTTTTATTTTCTATGGTATATTACCTTTTTTCTCAAGTTATATACTCCATTACTTTTCTCATAATACAAATCCTAAGAATTTTCACATTTAATCTTAATTTTAGTAAATCTAGATTAATTAGTGTCTCTAACTTCTTTCTAAGTAACAAAAGGACTCAATTTCCTACTTATATACCATGTTATTACTGCTAAGTAGCCACCATTTTTCTTAAGTATCCATCAGTAGACATTTTTGAATATTACTTTCACTTGCATGGGTTTTTTGGTTTTTATTTTACAAAGTTCATCATTTTTTTTTTTTCTGGATTTCATTTCCTTCTGAAGGACATCTTTCAAGTCTGTAGTCAAAGTAGCAAATGCTCTTATTCTTTGTAAGTCACAAATTGCTTTTATCCTGTATGCTATCCTGAGTATTCCAGATTGACAATTATTTTTCCTCTGCACTTCAAAGATATTATTTCATCATCTCATGTTATGCCTTTTTGAAGATGCAAAGTATATTGTTTTTCTAACTGCCCTTCCTTGTTAGATACTGGCTTTTCTCTCTGGAAGCTTATAAAATTTTCTTTTATGCTATATACATTCTGCATTTTCACAGTTATTGGTCTTTTGGGAGGGTTTTGCTTTTATTTTATTATCTACTTATATTCAGGACCCTGCATGCTCCTTTCACTTGAGTTCTGGAATATTATCACTTTGAATATTGCTTCTTTCTCATTCTTTATTTTCTCTGCTCCTGGAACTTTTATTAGACGGACATCAACTCTTTTTCCTTTATTTATTTATTTTTTTAAAGTTTACTATAGGGCATGTGTGCTCATTGGAAGGAGATAGAGAGAGAGAGAGAGAGAGAAAGTGAGAAATTACCCCCAAGGGTAGCCATGCCACAATCCCTTTTCCTCCATTCTCCTCTTGAGATTTTGGGAACACACACACATGTACCAGCATGTTTTTATTTCTTTTTTTAAATTTAAATTTATTTATTTACATTCATTCACTGTACATCATTGTAGCATACAAAATGAGATTTTCCATCCAGAATACCCTGTATATTGGCTCAGTCAAGCACATCGACATATGTGTTATCGTCAACAAGTACTTTTCCATTTCTTGTTTCCTGTATATGTTTTTCAAGCTACTGAAGGAGTACCAATTATTATTCTATTATTGACATGGTTTGTACCTCTTGGGTCCATTTCCAGTGGGGGGTTATTTTCTGAGTTCTCTTAGGAGGAGTACCAATGTGATGGTTGTAGATGCCTCTGCCAGAGGCCTACTCATTTATCCCATTCCAGAACAGTTTTTACTTCATTTCTCAATGCTGGGTTTCTTACTACATGGATAGTGTAAATCCATATCTCTACAGTAGCAATAGCCTCACCTTCTCATTTCTCGTGGGTGATATTGTTTGCTCTGTGGCCCTGGAAGAATGGCAAGCTTCCTCTGTGAGTCTCGGTGCTGGTGCACAGTTGCTTCATTCCCTTTGTAAAGGGTTAGGCAGCCCTTTCTGGCTTCTGGTTTGGTGCATGTTGCTCAGACCTGAGAGTGTTGCCTGACTCATCTCCCCGTGGACTTAAGCCTTCCAGTCGCCAGCAGTGCAGGCTACATCTTTATCGCTTTCTTTCACGGTCCATTTGAGTGTCAGCTCCTGCTCCCTGCTTTGGCTTTGCGTTCCCTCTTCATTTCTGACAGCTGAGCATTTCTATTTCTTGATTTTGAACTCGGCCTAGGTATTTACATTTGTGTGTGTCTTTGGCATTTCTGTGTGTTAAAGTAAAAGGCCAGGAAGTTGTTTCCTATCACTTCAGTCAGCCATATTTGCCCTCTTTCTTCTTCTTTTTTTTTTTTAATTTATTTATTTACATTCATTCACTGTATATCATTATAGCATACAAAATGAGATTTTTCCATTCACAGTGCACTGTATATTGGCTCAATCAAGCACATCAAGATGTGTGTTATTGTCAACACATAATTTTCCATTTCTTGTTTTCTGTATATTTTGCCTTTTTTCCCATCCTTGATTCCCTATCTCACCCTCTGCCATCTCCCACCCACCTCCCACATTGTGTCTGGTATCTATTGTTGCTTTCTCTGCCTCCCCTATTTTATTGTTTCACTAAATACCTTAATAAATCTAAATATTTTCAATAGCAAGCACAGCTGAAATATACATATCCATGAACACAAGTCTGACTTTAGGCATAAACCTCAGTGAGTAGAAAGAATACTAACCTTGAAACCTTAAGTTTCAAGGAAATATCCTTACCAGTTCAAAACTGCTTTTCTTGAAACCATCAGCTGAACTTGCTATTGTAAATAGTTAGATTACTTATGATATTTGCCCTCTTTCTAAATACAAATATGATCACATTCCCTTCAGGGGGCGCCCATCTGCTTGAAGAGCAAGTCAACCTCCTTACCTAGTTGTGTTCAACACTTCACATACAGGCAGGATTTTGTTTCCCAAACTTAATCTCAGGTACATCCTAAATCCTCCCACCCCATACTATAACCACAATGGCCCAGGCCTCCTCCCTGAACATCCCACCTGACATCATAGTTCAACATCTTTACGGAACTTCACTAAGGGGTGGCCTTGGTGGCCTGCTTTTATTTCTAATAATAATATTTTGTGACTGCTGCCCAGGTTGTAAGCCCTTCAACATCTGTGAGTCTTCCATTTCAGAAAATGCAAAATGGGGTTTGAAAGCACATCGAACTATATAATCCAGGTCACTAATCTACTAAACAAGCAAGAGCCAAAACAGGAGAGACAGTGTATATTCAAAAGCCAGAAGGAGTCCAGCATTGGAGGTACAGTTGGTAGGGCACAGAACTACAGTGCTGCAAGCCACACAGCCAATGGCAAGTTCAGATCCTGGGCCCAGTTTACCTGAAACACGGCAGACACATGTACCTGTCCAAGATCCTGCCAAGCTGGAGAGTTAGGGGACAGAGATCTCCGAGAGATCAGACCATGTCGAGGGTATTTCTCTCTCTTATATACACATGCAGGGGCACAATCCATTCTTATGAATAAAATATATCCATTAAAAAAAAAAAGGCCAGAAAGGCTCTGCAGATAGGAGCAGCTGACTCCACTGAAGTAAATCCCTGAGTTTCATAGCATCACCCCGTGTAGACAGTATCTTAAAGTTCATTACGTTGTCAGAGCTTAGCTCTCTGCTCTGAGGCAACATTTGCTCTGCCCTCTTTAACAAGGGTAGCTTGCTGAGGAGATAGCCATTCTATTTTTTTGTGCTTCATTAGAGCAGAGAAATATAGTTCACTATGCCCAAACAAATCCTAGTTGCTAATGGGCCAAGATATTGTGAATGTAGAGTTAGAATTGCTGGGACATCAGAGAACTGATGGGGGGAAAAAAAAAAAAAACCTCGGGAACCAAAGAAATTGCATTTGTAAGCTTCATTTATATACCACACAGCAAGTGAATCAATAACTTGAAAATGTACAGTGAAGGCCTAAAAGGAGTTGATTGCACTCTTCAAAGAGTCAACAAAAAGAAAAAGCAGCAATGTAAATTAAACTCATTCAAAAGAGTAAAGACAGTTGGTTCAAACCTAAGGAGATTTAACTAAGCTAGCAAAAAATCATTATTCCTAGAAGAGATGACAGAGGAAAGTAATAGAATATGAAATGTGAGTATCAAAAAAATAAATAAATAAAAACTCACCCAGATGTTTAAAATGTTCCCCTCCCACCCATGGCATAATCCATGAGAATGCAAAATGGTGTCCTTAGGAAGGCTGATGAAGGTAAAAACAGAAGGTCATCACCAAGGTGAGAGAGGTTTTAGTAATTGGGGCAGGGGTAGAAAAAATGGAAAATTGCTATCTGAGTCTCTACTTCTGGGTAGTAGCAATTATCTAAAAACAAAACCAACTTGATGTAAAGAAAATGAGTAAAACCAATTTAATGTAACCAAATCATATTTTATCATTTGTTTCTTATTTATTTTTCAGTTTGGACTTACTTATTCGTCACTTTGAATCTGCACTTTTTTAAATCTGTGGCATATTGCCACATAACAACGTAATACACTGAACACTCATGGGACATTCAGTTCAATAACCCTTTCCGTTCTCCTCAAGTATACACATACACGCACGTACTCAAACACATGCACCCCTTAACCAACTCTCAGGCATCTCTGCATTGAATGGATAGGGAATTTCCCAGATGTAAGCATAGTCTGATCAGATGATCAAAGATGTTACAAAAAATATCTGACATTGTGGTCTTCAAAAAAATTCATAGAAAACATGTACTATAAGAAGACTTTTTTTTTTTTTTTGCACCAAAATAAACTTGTACTTAAATTCCATTCTCCATGAACTCCTTGAAGTCCCCTCAAATCATCCTCTTCCAGGACCCTAGTCCTGAGTTGAACTTGTGGCTTCATTTGATACCTGATAGCTGGATGTTAACTAGAAGACTAGCAGGGATAACATGGTCTACCGTTGCGTCCAAGTGCACATTTTTATTCCAGCCACTACCACATCAATATACAGCATACACATGTACTAGGAGAGGCTGGCATGGGTGCTCAGATCTCTCCAGCCTACACCGCAAAAGAGACAGAACAAAGTTCAGACTGAGAGAAGCACGAAGGATGAGGCCCATGCCCACGAACACAATCTCTGCTCTAAAAAAATGAGAAAAAGAAATTGAAGCCAGTGGATGGTGTAATGGTTACATTGTTGGACTTCCACATAGTGGACCATGGTTTGAGTCCTGGACCCGGCAGCTTAAAACTCACCAGGTGCATGAACATGTGTGCCCAAAATCCCAAGAAGAGAATGGAGGAGAAGGGGTTGTGGCATGGCCATCCCCCATCGGGGGTGATTTCTCACTTTTTCTCTGTCTTTGTCTCCCCAGAAAGTGCACAAGCCCTAAAGCAAAAATCTCTCTCTCAAAAAAAAGAAAAAATTAATATGTACTCAAATGAAAAGTCCAACTTCTATTTGTATGTTTCAAACATCTGGTTGTTAGGTATTGTACTAACTGAATATCATATCAAACATCTGAGTGAGTGACTTCTCTAGCCTGTATTCCCACAAAAAAAAGAAATTCAAAATGTTCGGAAGTACCTGTCACCCAACTCCCTATCACTGTCACTTCTATGAAAAGCAAGCTGAGTGACAAGGGGCTTAGGAAGAAAGATTTGCTCGCTGCCCTGCAGGCTTTTGCAGCATATCTGCAACATATAATTAGACTTTCCCTGAAGTATCCCAGCAGCTGATTTAAGCTGCACTCAAACAGTTTCACTCTGCCCGTCCTCCAGCCAGGAGGTGAAGGACCAGCGAAGAAGACAATACCCCCTCCTCCAGCCAGGAGGGGAACCCAGGCACCGGCTCCACCTGGTACCAGTCCGGACAAAGCCCTTCCTGATCCAAATGAAAAACCCTCCCCACTGTTCTTCCTTGGCAACCCATTTTCCAGGACCCTGCCCTTCTTGGGACCTCTGTCCTTCTTCCCTGTCTTTCCTTTTTTTTTTTTTTGGAGAGGTTTTTCGCTATAGGGCGCGTGCGCTCGCTAGACAGACAGAGAGAGACATAGAGACAGAAAGCGAGAAATCACCCCCCCAGGGGGGATGGTCACGCCGCAATCCCTTCTCCTCCATTCTCCTCTCGGGATCTTGGGCACGCACGCACACACGCCCGGCGTGAGTTTTAAGCCACCGGGTCCGGGACGTGAACCGCGGTCGACTACGTGGGAGTCCAGCGACATAGCCATTACGCTAACTGCTGGTTCCCTCTTCCCTGTCTTTCAATGAACTCCTTATTTTGTTAGACCTAAAAAAGACCATGCCAAGTGCAGGGCTGAGAACATGATCCAGACAGAGCCCTGGCAGAATGACGATGGAAATCCCTGTCTACGTCCAGGGCTATGTTTCGTCTGTATGTCTGCATTTTGTCTCTCTGTGCACCTATAGGCTTATGTAGATTATTCATTTTTATTTTTATGGCCATATTTTTGTCTATATCTATGAAGTTATATATTATTTTAATTCTATATAAATACAGTCATATGAGTCTGCCTTGAAGTCTTTGATATGATGTGTGTGTGGGGGGGGGGTACCCATGTACACACAAACCCACCAAATAAACTTGACACATTTTCACAGTAGTTTCATCAAGATGCAATTTAAGATACAGTGCTTTTTCCAAACCAATGGGATACCACAAAAAATACATGAAAAGGTTATTTAGCAGACATCCTCCAGTGCAATGAGAAGACAACTTTTTACAGATTTAAAATTGAAAAAAAAGAAATACTGTCAACCAAGACAGATGTCACAGGTCAGGTTCCCAAAGAAAGAGCTTCCGGATCAGGATGTGTCTGTGTGCTATTCCTTGGGGATGCCTTGAGGGCAGCACCCTGCAGGGAGTGAGGGCAGCAGGATAGGGCAAAGGGAGGACGCAGCTACGATTCTGTTTCAAAAAGAGGCCTCGGTCGGTCCCACAAGAAGCGCTGGGACCCAGGTGCCCTGGCAGAGATGTCTCAGATTCAGTTGCAGAGGCTGAGGCTTTGACCCGTCCCGGGGTATGGGCTACCCCTAGTAATGGGGCACAAATGGACAAGATAGCCCCTTTCTTGGGGCAGTGCCTGGGGATGGAGCTCGGCTGTGCCCCACAGTTACGGACACTCCCTGAAGCTGAGGAAGATGGCTCTGCAGCCTGGAGCGCACCCCACCCCCAGCATCCCTACAAGGGCTCTGAGCGCCTCGTGTTTTTGTGAGTGCCATTGCTAATTACCCTACGTTATAAACCCACTGTTCGGCCAGGTCTCCTTTCCAAACTGTGATTTTTCCTTTTGACAATCTAACTTCTGAGGTCAGTGAGCCCACCGCAGTCAGCTTTTCCACATGGAAGGTGCCCTTGATCACCTGGTGGAGAGCTCTGACGAGAATGAAATGTTTGCACGCTTTGTGGAAGGAGAGTGGGCTCTGGTCCCTTCATCTTTAAACAGGAATGGAAATAATAGTACCTACCTCATGGGGTGAACGGAATAAATTCAATGATCCATGCCAAGTTCTCTGAAGAGTGCCTGTCACGCAGTAGCTATTACCAGCATTATGATTTTTGGAAAAGTCTGTGAGCTCAGTATCACTTCATGATTTCTAATGCCTGGTCAGTATCCTCCTCGACAACTACTTCAAGAGTCCGAATCAAGAGCCCGCCCAGTCTTCCTGGATGAGCTTCCCATCCAACTCTTTTTAGGTGGTAGCCCAAGACTTCACTACCCATGGCTGATTCTCATGTCTCCAATAAAAGAAAAGTTAAGATTTTCCTGTGCTCTTGGTTTTATTGTCGGAAAACACGGCTTCAACAATTGGCTTTGCCATTGAGAAGAGCAGAAAAGACAGCTTTAGGTCGAATATCCTCAAACCGAAACTATGATAGTTGAGAGATGTCCTCCAACCTTTTTTTATTATTTTTTTTAAGACTGATTTTTGCTGTAGGGCAGGTGCACTGGCCAGATGTGTGCTTGCCAGAGAGACAGAAAGTGAGAAATCACGCCCTCCAGGGGGGATGTCCATGCCACAGTCCCTTCTCCTCCATCCCCCTCTCGGAATCTTGGGCATGCACACACACGCACCTGGCATAAATTTAAGCTGCCAGGTTCGGACTCAAACCACAGTCAACTACGTGGGAGTCCAGCAACATAACCATTGCACCATCTGCTGGTCCCCCTCCAACCTTTAATTGCTCATATGCATTAATTCTATGCAACAGGTCAGGTCAGTCTGGCACCTGAGGCACAATTCACAGAGCTCATCCAAGGATGCTGCCAGGAAACTACCATTTAAAGGAAGATAAAACTAGGACTACTCTTGTGAAATTTTCATGTGGCCCTTTGTACTCCTGGAACCTTACTTTCTGGCTACAGTAATTATATAAGTAAAAAATAAAACAAAATAAAATAAATAACAAACCCAGGGAGGCCTCCATTACTCTTCCATCCTTGTGTTAGAACAGACACAGGACAATTGTCTGCAGGAACTCCCCAGCCAACTCTTCCACGTGTGCAGTGACATGACTATCCCTCAGCGGCTGACCTTGGCTTCTGTAGAAGGCCTATTCCCCCCACATCTCCCAGACTGGACCAGCTCGTGGTTAAATTCTTCAAGGGTTCTGCCATTAACCAGAGCCCTCACTCTCCACTCTCCAGTCTGACAAAAGCCTGATGAAAAACTATTTCTGAGGCTATCCTAATGCCATTTAATTATTCAGTCTTCACAATCAGGAGATCCAGATCAATTTGGAAGAAAACCAGGAATCCTATGAACACTGTCAAGCTGTAGGTGGATTTTTTTATGTCCCTGAGCATCTTTTTCAGGAAAGACAGTTTAATCATTCCAATCAGATTATCAAAGAACTTGGTCATGAACAGCTCTGTGCAGTGTTTAAGGCCAGGCAGGACTTAGGCTACCTGATATTATATCTGGTCGCTATGGTTATTAATGGGGGAGACTTGGGAAGTTATTTAGTTGGGGGTCCTCAAGATCCTAAAGTGTAACAGGGATAATAGTATCTACTTCTGTGGTTGCTGTGCAGATCAAATGAGATCGTCTCAAGGAACTAGATACATTGGGTTCTTAGATTCTATTTGCCATTATCCTTACTAAAGGAATCCATACTCTAAAAAAGGTTCAGAAACATGGTTTTGAATATTCTCAGTTTACTAGCAGATAACATAATGATTACATCTCTGGACTCCCATGTAGCTGACCATGGTTCGAGTCCTGGACCTGGTGGCTTAAAATTTATGCTGGGTGCATGAGCATGGGCATGTGCATGTGCGTGCATGCCCAAGATCCTGAGAGGAGAATGGAAGAGAAGGGACTGCAGTGTGGCCATTGCCCCTGGGGGGTGATTTCTTGCTTTATGTCTCTCTGTCTCTCTGGTGAATGCACAACCGGGTACCAAAAATCTCTCTTAAAAAAATAAATAACCTTACAGGGGGGCAGCCCATGGCCTGGTGGTTAAGGTAGCTAGATCCCAGATGTCCATCAGAGCAGTTCAAGTCCTAGACTTGGCAGCTTGAAATAAAAAACCAGGCACATGTGCATGCATGCCCCAAATCCTGAGAGGATAGAGAAGAGGAGGAAAAGGGATGGTGGCATGACCATTCCCCATGGGGACTCCTTCTCACTTTCCTTCTCTCTGTCTCTTCCTGGTGGGTGTATGTACCCTCTGAAAAATTAAAAGAACAATAATAATAATAATAATAGAAGAAGAAAAATAATAATTAGATGGAGTCAGACCATAAGGGAGTTTTGATTTGGATTATGTTCGTTTGGACATTTTATTTACAATTATGGCCTAGTGTTTTGCCATTGCCTTCATGAAGGGATAACACAAGAGGCCAATCAGATGGCATCCACCATGGGATGTACAGTAGAGGAAGCCTGAGGACCCTGTCCATCATCATGGTGTCCTCTTTATGAGTCCCATGGCAATCTCTTGGGTAAGGACTCAGTAAAGCTGCTTGGGCAGAGAACTCATTCGTGTTGTCTTGTAGACACCAGGTACCTCGTGATGAATGCCATGGCCATTGAGCAGCTGGGCCCCATCTGCTCAAAGATGCTCCGGCAAAGACCCAGGTCCAGATGGTGTGCGTTCACTGCATAGAACCTACCTCTGGTTTTCTAATTTGTCTATCATCTTTTCTCCTTGGCCCAGACTCCATCAGTTCCTTATTTAATCTTGTTGTAATTTATGTGGTTGATGAACCACCTCAAATCCACTGAGAAATAAAATCATTATACACAAAAACAGAGAAATAATCCATAGAGTATGGACTAGTGTCTCATTGCCTATTATGCTCTTTGATGTTTTATGAGTTGTCTTCTTTCTGTTTAAATGCATTTTGATCTTCTATTGTTGCAAAAAATTTAAGAGGCTGGGGTGGGAGACTTGGTGGGCTATAAACAGATGAAAAAGCAAATCAAGAGATTTCTAAGATACCCGCTGGTGATAGTTTTCAAAGCAAACAAAATTGCTCCCAGAAAAAAAATATCATGCAGGCAAAGAAAAAGAAATCACTTTAAAATTAATCTTATTTATATCCTAGAATGGCATGTCTTGGAGGGCTATCATATTCTAAATTCTTCATGTAATAGAACCCTAACCTCTGCTGTCCTTTCAAACATAAACTCTTCCCTTAAAAATTTTAAATCTGACATTCCAAAGAGGATGGTCTTTGGGCTTCTTTTCATTTAAGCAGAGAGCAGCAGCTGCTAGGTCTCCTTTAATAGAACATTTCTATTCCATATGTAAGCCTGATGGCCTTGGGTACAAGCGTGAGTCTTAATAAGTCCAATAAAAATTCTGCAGGAAGTTTCTTGGATCCCCTCAGAAAATCAGAAATTAATTAGTAAATCCTAATGACTTAGAAGAATATGCTCAAAGTGGCTATTTTCCCTCTCTCCTCATAATCCTGTGTGGTAGAAGCATTTTGCCTCTTTTACACTTTCAGTAGAGTGACAGTCTGCTCTCCAGTGCCCTAAAATCACAGAGAAATTGCAAGGAATGGGTTGAACTGTTGTGAAATGTATAGCAATCACAATAGCAATAGCTCACATCTGTGTTGTACTTCACAGTTTCTGAAGTGCTTTCATAAACATTATCTGACATGATCCTAATAAAAACGCTGATGTAAAGTCTGTAGTCCTAAGGCTACTGTGAGTAAAATTATTTTCCCCCAAAACTCATATGCTAAAACCCTAGCTCCCAGAATTTCAGCGTGACCTTGTTTCTTTGCATGGAAACTAAGTTAACATGAGGTCGCTAGGGTGGGTCTGATCCAGTATGAGTGGTGTCCTTACAAAATGAAGTTTGGAGTCAGAGAAGCACGTGCACTGGGGTTATGCCTTAAGAAGTGAAAGATGGAGACCAGGATGACGCATGTACAAGCCAAGGAATACCAAAGACAGCCAGTGAACCACCAGAAGATAGGAGAGAGGAATGGAACAGATTCTCTCATAGCCCTCATTAAGAATCAACGTCATGATCTTGACATTTCTAGCCTCCAGAACCGTGAGGCAACACAATTTTGTTGTTAGCCGTTTGACCTACGGCACTTGGTTACAGTAGCTCTTGCAAACTATTACAAAGGCTCTTTTTAACCCGCCTGTCTTTTCTCCGGCATTATCTCTCTTCCCCACTTCCGGTGAATTCTACATTGTAGCCAAGCTGACTATTCAAGACACCTATTTAAGACACCATTTGCAAAGAATCTGCTCGCTGGAGTTAGGATGCTAAGCTATAGAAGTAGAATGCTTTGACTGGCAGACAGGGCTCACCACACATTTCAGAATATTTAGAGACAAGATCTTTCCTTCCTTTTCTAGTCCAGGGAAATGCACAACATACTCTAGGGAGGCTATATTCCCTCCACATTAAGTTTTCTGTTTCGTTCCTAGCAGAGAATTGCTAAATTCAAGTGGCAGTCTACATCTTTAGCTCTAGCAATTTAGGATACATCTTTTAAAATACTCTAAAGTAGCATGGAGAACCCAGAGGGCCAATTGCTTTGACCTCAAGCCAGTACTAGGGGTGATGGGCAGAAGTGAGAGTGGGTGGGATAATGGGTAGTGACAGACAGCACAGGACTCCAACAGATGGTCATTTCTGCTTCCACGGGGCGAGAGTAGCTCTGATTTTTTTTAAAAAATAATGCACCTCGGTGAGGATTAAAAATGATCAGAACTTCTATGACACTTCCTCCACTGGAGGTGGCACCTATGTTCCCCCTTGAGTCTGGATGGGTGCTATGACAACCTGACCAATAGGCTACAGAATGCTGGTTCCCAGGCCAGGTGTCGAGGGGCTGGCAACTTCCTCTTCCCACCTAGCACTTTCTTTCAATACCTCCATAGAATGTTGTTGTAAAGGAAGAGGAAGAAAATATAATAAATTCCTTGCAGGCCTACTGGTGGTATGGTGGTGAAGGTAGATGAATCCCACATGTCTAACCACATGGTTCAAGTCCAAGACTCAGGGGCTTGAAAAACACACCAGGTCCCTGTGTGTGCCTGCCCAAAATCCTGAGAGGAGGATATGCAATTGGGGTGTAGCCATTTTCCCTGGGGGATGCTTTCTCACTCCCTCTCCCCCATGTCTCTCTGGGAGAAAAAAAAAAAAACAACTTCTTAAAAAGAAATTCCTCTTGGCTGACACTGTTGCCTAGTGGTTAAGGGAGCGGGATCCCACATGGCCAAGCACAGTTTGAATCCCAGCTCCCCAATGGCTTGAAAAACATGGCAGGCAAGTGTGCATATGTACCCCAAAGCCCTACAGGATAGAGAAATGGAAGAGAAATATTGGAACATGACCACAGCCCCACACACCCCCATAGCCAGGTTGCTTTCTCCCTCTCTCTCTGTCTCCCTCTGGTGAACACATGTACCTTCTGGAAATTAAAAAGAAATTCTTTGATAAGCACCCAATTTAATTTGTTGCCGAAAAATTCAGTCTATCACTCATCCTAGTTTAAATCTCCTTTTATGGTTCATGAGGATTGGTGGCATGGAAAATACAGAAGCTCTTCTGTCTTAATGACAGCCCACATCCCAACTTGGTATAACAGAATCATGAGTTTGAGAGTCAAGCATACTTTGGAATCAGACATAGTAACTATGTGGCCTTGAGCAAGTTACTTAATTTCTCAGAAATTTAATTTCCTTCTTTCTGAAATGGAGATGAAAATATCTTATCTTCAGGGTGGTTGTCAGCAAGTGGATAATGAATATAAAGTGCCCTTGGCCCTAGGCATATGAGTATTCAATAAAAATACCCCTGCCATCATTCTAGGGGACAATGTTCTTCCCTCTCAGTTCCTTAGAAGACCTGAAAATATATGTGTACTTACTAAGACCCCTCACCAGGAAAGGTGGCTGGAATATTCCAGACACACATGGTGGCATGGCCAATACTTGCATGTAAATATACATTTTACAAAATCCTTAAGTTGTTGAACACAAAGGACTCTGTTCCATTGAGGAAGGGTTCCTGGTTGAGGCCTCAGTCATAGAGCTGTTTTGTAATTCTGAGCACTGGGCTGAAACCTGAGACCCTGGGCTTCTCCACCTTCAGGATGTCAGCAACAAGATCTCAGCAAACCTTCTATTATCATCTCCTTTGCAGGGGTGGGGGGTTTCTAGAGGTGAAACAACTGTGATAAGAGGGTACGAGGCAGGACTCTCAGAACTCAGGCACCCTGGCTTTCTAGGCCAGCCCTTGTACCTTATATCCCCCTGGAGAACCAAAGTTAAAAAGACGTCTGGACAGCAGCAAGAAAGAGAGAGTTTCATATTCCAGGTTTCCTTGAGACACTACCCAGATAAGCACCAGGGACAGCAGCTGAGACCTCCAGGAAAACTAGTAAGACCTAAGGCGAGGAATGTGCTTCTTTGGTAAATGAGGGAAGGAGACCAAGAGAAACTGCGGGAGAGCTAAGGACTTCAAAGGGAAGGCCTTTCTTGATCAATCTCTCCCCACAGCCCCCAAATGGTCATTAAAGGCTACTCAAATCAGGAAATGTGATAAGTGGGACAATCCTTACAGAAACTGAGGAAGAGAGGTGCTCTGTGGCAGGGCTGGGGTAGGGTGAAACAGCTGCCACACAGACTAGGGGGTTCTGAGGGTGAGTCCTATGAGGAAGAAAGCCATGGGCTACTAGATCCCCACAAAAGACTTGGGGGTCTTACAAGCTGAGAAAGTGAGTCGGGCCAAGTGGAAGCAGCTCTTCAAAGAGTAGGTGGCTACCTGACAAGTGTGCTCTAGGTGGTAATATCAAGTGAAAATCAAGCTGAATAACAGATATATCTTTATACATATATTTATCATCAAAAGATTTGTGTGTACATACTAAAATCATCATATATTTTCAGACCTTTTAGGGATCCCTAGTTCCCAGGTGAAGGTGAATAATGATGCATTTATTTTGTTTAATCACCTTCATAGCAATTTGATTTAGTCTACATTGAACAAATCATATACATCCTATTTATTTTATTAGGAAATCTGAAAGAATAAAAACCAAAGGCAGGGTGGTAACAGAGCAGTAAAGTGTGACACTGTGCAAGGCAATCCCACAAAGGAAGGTTTGGGGTTTGTGTCCAGAGGTCTCCCTGAACACGCCAGGTACATGTGTGCCCGTGATCCAGGGCTGGCTGAGGCTAGGGCTGGACCATGGCATCGAGACCCCATTGGAGGTTCTCTCTCTCTCTCTCTCTTTCTGTCTCTCTCTTGCTTGTAGAAGAAATAAATAAATCAGCTCAAAAAAACCCCTGTATTATACATGAAATGACTCACAGTTTTTAACAAACATCAAATCCTCCTTAAAATAGAGAACTGCAATTTTGTCAGCTAAATGAAAACAGTAACAGCAGCCTTTTCTGATTTTGTAAGCAGAAGCCTGAGGAAAATATATTTGTCAGTGACAAACTCAGCTTTGCTTAGTCTCCTATCATCGGAAGTAGGTAAGCACTAAAGCAGCAGGACCCCTTCTAATCAACCTATCTCAAAAGTCAAGCTAGTGTACGAAAGATTTTTTTAAAGAATTATTTGACTTATTTATTTATTTATTTTTAACTTGATCAGAGAGAGACAGAGAGAGAGAGAGACAGAGAGAGAGAGAGAGAAAGTGAGAAAGCAAGCTGCCAGGTTCAAACCACGGTTGGTCACGTGGGAGTCCAGCACACCACCTGCCAGCCTCTGTATGAAAGAATTTTACCTCCTAAAATATTCTTTCTTCATTTTGTCTTCTTCTTGTTTGTTTGTTTGTTTTCAGAGACAGGGCCTATGTTGCCCAGGCTGGCCTCAAACTCACACTTCTCTAGCCTCAGCCTCCTGAATAGCTGGGACTACAGTCCATTTCAGAAGTATTGGGAAATGCCCCAAAATATGTAAGTACTTTCTGATCAATGGCAGTGAGGCCATCAAGAAACAAATGTATGAGAGGGACAGGACAACGGGCAAACATCTATTAAAGGCAACTTCCCTACAAGTGGGAAGATATGATGTAGTTCTCTTGTACTTGGGGCTATACTTGAATGGCTTAAAAGCAAGTTGGGGGGCAGCTGGTAGTATAGCAGAAACTCAATGCTCTGCAATACTGGACAGACATGGGAAGATTCTGGGTTCACATCCTGGGCCCTCCCTGTTTTATACTGGGTGCACATGTCCATGATCTAGGCTGTCTGAAACTAGGAGGTGGATCGTGGCATGTAGACCCCGAGGGAGTGCCTTGTTCTCTCTCATAGAAGAAAGAAAGAAAGAAAGAAAGAAAGAAAGAAAGAAAGAAAGGAAGGAAGGAAGGAAGGAAGGAAGGAAGGAAGGAAGGAAGGAAGGAAGGAAGGAAGGAAGGAAGATTTTTAAAAAGAAAGGGGAGTGAAGTTTAAGGAGGTCTAAAAATTCTATGATCTTATACTGTTAAAGAATATTTTTTAAGTTGAAGATTATTTGAAAGTCCAATCATTTCTTTTAACAAGCGTTTGCATACTTTCAAAAGCTATGATTTCATAATAACAGTCAAAATGCCTTTGATGAATGACTATTAAAATTAATTTCACCTTATTTGAACTGTGGAGAGAAAAGGTCAAAATGAAATAATTTCTTTTGCTTTTAAGTGCTTTTACTGACAGAAGCCTAAATTACCTCTGTCGTCAGCGCTGAGCCCCTGGCTAGAGGTGTGCCTTGTGCTAGCTGCTGGCCCGTCTGTACAGCAGGCAGAAGGGGCAGCAGGGGCAGAGTCAGCAGGAGGGGATTAAAGACCCCTGGCCCAGACCACAAGTGTTCTCGCATAGACATTCATAGGCAACAATGTGCATGGTCGCTAACTATCCATGTGTTTCAGGCAGCAGAATGCCAGCCAAGGCATCATTTTCCTTGCCAAGTATGTGTTCAGGAAAAGTGTATTTAACAGTGCTAAACGTTCACTGACGGACAGAATTTTTCCTGGAAGGAGGCAAACTGTCCAGGAAGAAAACAGAACCAGAATTAGGAAGAGGGAAAGATAAAAGAAGGCAAGAACAGGAAGGTGGCTTCTTGGCTCACCGAGACATTGACCCCTAGCCAGGAAGTCATTTTTGTCGTGGAATAAACAGCCCAGGGGCAAAGTGCCAACGCACTGGACACAGGCTGTCTGGGATGGCAAGGGAATTCCATGCTGTAAACTGCTTTTCCCATGCATGGAAATGGGGCGTCTGGACATTATGGTTTGGATAACAGCTTGGCCCCTAAAGGTTCATGTTTCGATACTTGGTCCTATCGGGTTGTCACTGAATCATGGAGGCATCGGCTTCATGAATCGATAACGCAATCGCATGGGAGGCTGAGCGAGTTCTAGATCTTGGTGGGAAGGGGTAGTTCTCACCTTCAGTCTCTCCTTCTTGCTCTCCCCTTCTCTCTTTCACTCCTTTTCTCTCTCTCTCTCTCTTCTTCCCTCTCTCACCGCTCTCCCCTTCTTTCTTTCCCTCCTTTTCTCTTTGTTCTTCTCTCTCTCTCTTTCCCCCATCCATCCATCCATCCATCCATCTCTCTATATCTGACAATCACTTTGTAGACTGGCATGATATCAGCCTTATGCCTTTGGACTTTCGTCACCACAATCATGAGAAAAATAAATCTCTATTTCTTTATAAACCACCCAGTCTCAGATATTTCTATTAAGAACCCAATAATGAATGAAGGCGGGGTCATCTGCACCTAGTTATGAGGTCCCGTGAGAAAATCAAGAATTAGAGATCTCATCCTGAAGTTAAGATATGTAGAGTGATGGCAACAAAATGCACTTATTATTATAAATACTAGGAAAAGAGAACCATGCACAAATCCTCACTCATTTCTTCTAGGACATGGCCTAGAGCTTAAATGAGTTTACATAGTTGCCATCCTTTCTCCCACATGAACATCCCTTATTCAAGTGATGTTTTTTGCATTCAGCCCACTGGTATAAAACTGTAAGGATGATGAAAAATGACTGAGGAATAGCCATCGGCTTCATTTAAGCATGACACTGGCTCAGTGAAGGAAGGTAGCTGAGGGACCAGCAGATGGCATGATGGTGGTTACATTGCTGGACTCCCACATGGTCAACCACAGTTCAATTCCCAGACCCGGTGGCTTGAAACTTAGGTGGGTGTGCATATGTGTGTGCATATGTGAGCATATGTGCAGAATGAACTGCAGCATGGTCTTCCCCCCGGGGGTGATTTCTTGCTTTCTGTCTCTATCTCTCTCTCTGTCTCTCCAGTTAGCTCATGTGTCCTATTGCAAAAATCTATCTCAAAAAAAAAAAAAAAGGTATATAAACTTCTGGAGCTGGGAAGGATAATATGGAGAGGGGAACAGAAGGATGTTAATTCATGGAAACAAAATTATAAACAAAGAAGAGGAGAATTTTCTACAGTTATAAAGTATAGTGAAGTGAATGCTATTCACAAATTCCTATACTAAAAAAAAGAGGATTTTGAATGTTCCCAATACAAAGTGATGGCAAATGGTTGAGATGATGAATTTACTAACTACCCTACTTTAATCATTACACACTATATTCTTGTACTAAAAATCCCACTGTACCTCAAAAATACATACAATTATATATATATATGTCAATTAAAAAATTAAAAGCAAAGACAAAAAAATGAGCCTTGGGAAAATGCAATTCCATAGAACAAAGCTGTATAAGGCTGTATAAGTTTAAACTTTTCTTTTCTTTTTTTTTTTTTTTTAGGTTTTTGCCATAGGGCATGTGTGCTAGCCAGAGAGAGAGAGAAAGAAAGAGACAGACAGACAGACAGAAGAGGGAAAGTGAGAAATCATCCCCCCAGGGGAACAGCCATGTGGCAATCCCTTTTACTCCATTATCTTCTTGGGACTTTGGGGCACGTGCATGCACACACACACGTACCCAGTGTGATTTTTCAAGCCACTGGGTCTAGGACTTGAACCACAGTCAGCCATGTGGAAGTCCAGTGCCTTAACACTATGCTATCTACTGGTTGAGAAGTTTAGAGTTTTCATACATATCCATTCTTATTTTAAGACAAAAAGAGTAAGAATAGGGTAATATTTTAATAGTAATGATACTAAGTTAGATCCACTTGGAAAAGGCTAATATATGAAAGCTAAGAAGAGAACTAAATTCATTTTTATTTAAGGTTCAAAATAATGTATTTCTCACTTTGCAAAAGGATCCACTGTACTTCCCCTTAACAGCAGCTTTCTGGAGGCACCCCAAGCATGGTCTGACACTGAAAGTTTGATTTACATGCAACCATGCTAAAACAGCTATGGCAGAGAGTGAAAAGGTCTGCCCTTTCCCTGACCCCATTGTGTGGGTTAAATGTTTGTTTTGTCCTCTATGCCCTGGTTTGCAAAGATAAAACATATCATAAAACGATCACCCGAAAGAGAGTTTCTATTTAATTCATTTCTAGGGCACTCCTCGCATTTATAGATGGAGGTCATGAAACCTTCCAGAGATATCGATATTTTTCCAGGCTGAATGTGGTACAGATGTAGTTCAAATTGCAAATCAAAGGGAAGTCTTGCAATGGGCTTCCTAAATATAAAATTGGACATATACATTATCCTGCATTAAGCCTTGACAATATCTAGATAACAGAGAGAAACTCAGTTCTGATTCAGTGGAAGAATGCTACAATATTGCTAAAGCTGGCCACCATGTTTCTTCCTCCCAGTGGGATGTTCACCCGTGATAGTATTATCCAAATCTAGATGCATCCAGAAGTTGTCCTATAAAATTACTTACTAAATACATTTTTCAACATTTTTAAAGAGGTGTGTCTTTTTGGTTTTGGTTTTGGTTTTGGTTTTGCCTTAGGGAACATGTGCTCACTGGAGAGAGAGACAGTGAAAGGGAAAGTAAAATATTATCTCCCAATGAGGAGAGCCACACTGCAATCTCTTCTCCATTCTTCTGGGATCTTGGGCACACACACACACACACACACACACCAGGCATGACTTTCAAGCCACCAGGTCTGAGACTCAAACCACAGTTGGCCATGTGGGAGATCAGCAATGTAACCACTATGCCATCTGCTGGTCCCACATTTTTCAACATTTTAGGTGGAATAATTTTACTGACAAAATTGCTTAAAATTACTAAGGCATATCATGTGAACACTATTGTACCACAGAATTGTTTTTTACTTTTTTGCAGTTTTTTCATTCAATAGTAATACTCAAACTATAAATTGAAATTCACAAAATAACTGGATAATTGGAAGGACTGACTAGATATTTCAGCTTGCTAAATAATTCAGTTTTTCTTTCTAAGAGAGAGAGCAAGTGAGCAAGAGATAAAGACAGGTATTTTTGACAGAATCTAGTCATTGTTATCCTCTGACCAGTCTCCCATTCAGCAAGGACAAATGCACACCTCCATACCCAGCCTGTTTAGGTTGGTCTAGGATCTGAACTCAAGCCTCCTACATGGCCCTCGCCTCACTTAGGAAGGCCATTTGCGCCACTGTGGCTGTACCCTGAAGTTAACTTCTTAAAAGTGTGATAATGGTAGTATGGTTTCATGAACATCAAAGAGTACTGACCCTCTACTGTTACACTGTAATTATTTAAAAATAAAAAGATAAGAATTCTGGTGTTTATTTCAAAATAACCCAGTGCAATGGGGCAGGAGGGGAGTGAGTGGGAATTTAAAGAAAACACAACTGGCCATGTACTGTGATTGTTGCGGGTGAGTGATGAAAACATAGGGGCCTTTTTTTGTTGTTAGTTTTCTTTCTTTATTATTATTATTATTATTATTTATACATTCAACTGCTATACATCATTTAGATCATAAAGAGACTTTACCCAGCATGATACACACCTCAGACCAGCTCATTTGAGAATACTATACATGTCATCATCAACAGGTAACCATATCTGTGTCCCACAAATGTCTTACCTCTCTATTTTTTCCCTAAATTTCCTTTCTTACACTCTTCCCCTCTCCCACTCTCCTCCCACTTTGTCCCCAGTGTCCATAACAATTTTCAAAGCCTTTATGTCCTCCAGTCTTTCAGTCTGTACCATAGAGTGCTGAGAGTCGGTATACGTTAAGTGGAGACATACAATGTCTGTTTCATAGCCTGGCTTGCTTCACTCAGCGACAAATCTTCCATATTCGTCCACTTGCTATCAAATGCCAGGGTCTTGCTTTTTATTTTTTTATTTTTTATGACTGAATAGTATTTTATAGGGGCTTATTATTCTCTTCTATTTTTGTATAGATTTGAAATTGTCCATGATATAGTTTTTAAAAATAGCATTTAAAGATTCAGTGTCTATTATGACTGGGAATAAAATTATTACCTTAAGAATATACACCTCAATGAACCAAATTAGGCCCAGCTACAGTGGGCACGGGCAGTAGGAGCACCAGTGTGTGATGCTGGAGGCCACATGGGAGGGTCCAGGTGTATGTCCCCGGATGGCCTAACAGCAGGTACACCTGTGATGCTGGCTGGCTGCAGGGTTTTGCAGAGAGAACTGCAGTGTGGAGACCCCACCAATGGCGTCCATCTCTCTCAGGAAATAAATATATAAACAATTAATAAATGTTTAAAAAATAAACCAAATTGGGGCCAGCAGGTGGCATGATGGTAGATGGTAGTTAAGACACGGCCAACTCTACAGTTCAAGTTCCAGACTCCATGGCTTGAGAAACACACTGGGCACACGCAGACACGTGTCCAAAACCCTGACAGGAGAATAAAGGAGAGAGGATAGTGGTGTGGCTATTCCTCCTGGGGATTATGTCTCTCTTTCTCTTTCTGTCTCACATACCCTAAGGAAAAAACCTTAAAAATTAAAAAAAATTAAAAAGAGGGAAAAAAATAAATAAACTAACAGGACTTTTCAAAGAAATCTATATGTGGATATCATAAACAGCCTTTTCTCCTTTGTTTTACTTGTTATACAGAGGGGAAACACCATTTATTCCTTAAAAGCAAGCTTTTTTTCACCAAACCTGAAACTTCTGTATGGTTTTCCTATAAATATCATCTCATGACCACTTACTGACAGCTTAGTAAGCATTAAAGAAATATGTGCTTCAGTTTTAATAACTACAGTTGGAATTCAGGGTCAGGGCAGTTATGAAAGTTTAAAATATCAAACATAATCCAGAAAGTTGAAAAACTTCTACATTACTGGTCACGTTAAATTTTGAAAGCATTGGCTGAGTTCTAATGATAGGCGAGGCAACTTACCAAGGGCTTTACTCACTTATCTTATTTAATCCTCACTAATACCCTGCAACATGGATACCATTATCATCCCATTGTGCAGGTAAGAAACCTGAATCTTAAAGAGTTTAAGTAAACTTACCCATGTCTTTCAGGTGGTGAGGAGCTAAGCTCAGGTAGGGCCCAAGAATGTCTTATTAGAGTCTGCATTCATAGCAGATTATGTACTGTATATACCTACTGAAAAGGGATAGCTTAGAGAAGGCAATTTTCTGTTTTTAGATAATTAATGTACTGTACAGTTCCTGATTACTCATGGTATCTGTTTCAGAAAACAAGATACAAGCCTGGCTCCGTGGCTTGGTTATTACAGCAGTGGGATCCGACACGGCCAACCCCATGGTTTGTGTACCAGACTTGGTGGCTTGAGAAACACACTTGGCATTACATAGATGCACATCCAAAATCCTGAATGAAGGGAGAGATGGAGAAGAAGGGATAGTGAAATGACCATTCTCTATGGAAAGTGCTTTCTCCTATCTCTATCTCTCTCTCTGTCTGTCTGTCTCTGTCTCTCTAGGGAAAGTACTTCTGCCAAAATTAAAAAAATAAAATAAAGTAAATCAAAATACAAATGTTGAATCACCAAGACGAAAAAAAAAACAAAAGCCACCAATGCTGATAAGAATCACAAGCCCCCAATACTGATGACTTAACTAGATCCGTTGTAATCATAACACAAAACAAAGCAATAAAATAGAAGTTATTCCTCTTTTATAAATGCATTTGACAATCAGAGCAAGGGAAATAGGACAGTTTTCTCATTTGCTCTCAGTAAGTTTATTAAGAATTATGGAGATGCGAAGAGAGCTTTGCCTTTCATGGGTAATTGCAGTTCATTGACCCTCTTGTACTATAAAGAAATGTATCAAAAATCGTCCCCTGTGCCTCCCAGCTCATCTCTTTAAGGTCACCAAGTTCCATGCCATCTGAAGCTTTGAGTAAAAGGACCTTGAGAATAGTAATAATGAGTCACTTGGCTTTATCTAAAATGTGACACTGAGCGTTTCAATCTTGAAAGAGCAACTCGAAAGAGCATGGTGTGGGTGTGTGTGTTGCGTCCTTACTGGCTTCTCCCTGTCCCTGTCTTGCCCTTACCCGACAGTGCTGGCTGACAAGGGCTGCCCACGGTAATTAGCCATGTAAATGAGCACTGCCAGGAAACTGGTACCCCAGACGTGCACACGTAATCACTCTCAATGACGCATATCGAAATCCCATCAGAAAGCGAATCCTTTGTCACCTGACCTTGCATTAATTAATTGGCAGCTCCACGTAGAGGACAGAGATGTGGAAGCGAAGGATAAGATCACGGTGGACACTCTACACAGGAACTGGAGGATTCCTACACAGCCACCATTGGGAAAGTGAGAGCCAAACTTCAGGCCTGAGGGAAACAGCAAAGGATGGGGATTCGATACCTGAGCTGTGTCTAACTCTGGCTGTGAGATGCTGAGTGACCTGCCCCATTAGAACTTGAGGGCCTCCTTGTAAATTCAATGAAGGCTTCTCCATCTTTCTCCCTCTGGGCTATCGACAAATGGTCAGGAAAGGGATCTTATTTTTTTCTCAAATGACCAATTACATTTAAAAGGGGACTCAAACAATGATTAAAACACTGAACACAGGATAAAGGCCTTTTCACAAACGACTGTCCTAAAGGATACACTCCAGAAGGAATTATGTGGGTTAACACCTTTACAATGACATGTTTCAACAATCAGTTTAGAAAAGGAATACCAGACAAGGAAGGCTATTTAACATACAATATATAGGGAACCAGCAGCTAGCGTAATGACTATGTCGCTGGACTCCCACATAGTTGACTGCGGTTCCAGTCCCGGACCCGGTGGCTTAAAACTCACGCCGGGCACGTGTGCGTGCGTGCCCAAGATCCCGAGAGAAGAGTGGAGGAGAAGGGATTGCGGCGTGACCATCTCCCCTGGGGGGTGATTTCTCGCTTTCTGTCTCTATGTCTCTCTCTGTCTGTCTGGCGAGCACACGCGCCCTATAGTGAAAATCTCTCCAAAAAAAAAAAAAAAGAGAGAGAGAAAAAAAACCATACAATATGCATATGGCATTTTCCATTTGGAACTTGGGTGGTAGGCCAGATTTTTGCTTTGTTTCTTATATCTTCTTGCAATTCCCTGCAATATTCCTTTGAGCATCATACTCTTTCATTTCTGGGCCTCTGACTAGACTGTTTCTTTCATACAGAACGTTACCTGCAACCCTTCCCTTAAATTTACTTCCTATCCTACCTTAATGGCCTATATCTGAGATCTCCCTTGACCCTCTATATGGGTTTAAGAGCCTTCCAGCAAGTTCCAGAAGAACGTTGTGTTCACCCAGCTTTCACCTGCATGGGCCAGAACAGCGAGACCCTGCCAGCTCTTCCTGGCTCCTACAAGACGTGTCACTGAATGTTTCTGTTATATCCCTGACACCCAGCCTAGTGCCAGGCATAGCAGGTAACCAGTGTTTATTGAAAGTTGAATGACATAAATCTCTGAGAATCTCATATACTCTCATTCTATTGTAAACCAAGAGAATGTTTTCATTTGTCAAACTCTATATTTAAATCACCCCAGAGAACCAGTGTGATCAGTGAACATTTGGAAATATGAGATAATTCATAAAGAAGAAATTGCTTTTTCACAATATTTTTTCAAATGTATTCAACTTTCGTTTTTACTATCTTTTGTGCTTATAATACCAAAAAAAAAAGTTAACATCTACTTTCAATTAAAAAAATATTACTAGGAAGAAAAAGATCATGCTATTAAACTTTGACATTTTGTAAATGTCTATAAAACAGAAAACATGATTTCCCTTTCTCATTGTCATAGTCAGCCTCTCTTATGGAGGACCTGTGAGGAGCACACAGAGAGAGCTGTCATGATCGTTAAAGGTTAAGCTTTGATGACAAGAAAATATTCTGCTGCTATAGGAACTCAGACTTCTGGGCAGCAAAAGCAGAAGTGCAATTCTCTGTGGTCAAGTTACAGTTACAATAGTTATATGTCACTATTATAACACGTTTTTTTTAGGCTACTTCCAAATAGATTTTGAACCCTTGAAGGGGTAAAAATGATATTTGGTGATTACCACAACAGTAGAAAAGTTAAGATAATAAAATAATGTGTGTTAGAGGTATGGCCATCCTAACTGTGGGCCATCAAGTCTGAGTTGTTTGGTTAAACTGAATTAATCTCAGATCCTATTCTTTCTCACTCTTCACTCCACCTGAATGTCTCTCTCCCTGTCCTCTTATTGCCCCAACCCTTAGCCTCTTACTCATATTATCCAAACCTTCTCTATCCTAAAGGCCTACTTTCTCTGTTCCCAGAGTCTCTCAGCCAGATGGACCTTATTTCTCCTCTGAAGTCCCATAAGGAAGTTTCACTACTTGTTTTGTAGTTTTTATATAGGCACATTTTTTTAAGAAAGATTTTTGATATTTTTGGTATAGGGCACATGTGCTTACTGGAGAGACAGAGAGAGACAGAGAGACAGAAAGCAAAAAATCTTCCCCGTTGGGGAGGATGTCCATGCTTCTCTCCCATTCTTCTCTCAGGATTTTGGGCATGCGCACACAAGCCTGGCATGAGTTTTAAGTCATCAGATCTGGGACTCGAACCATGGTCGACTACATGAGAGTCCAGCAACATAACTGCTATGCCATTTGCTGGTCCCTATAGACACATGTTTTAGTATCCTTTACCAGAGAGAAGGCTCCCTGAGAGTAACTTCCATGTTTGACTTATTTTCATATCTCACAAAACATTTCCAGTGTGAGCACTGCTACTTTATTGCCCGGTATTGGTTTTGTCCTCTCCCTCTTTTCCAAAGACTCCAGTGTTCTTTAGGTAAATGCCTCTTGCTCATGCAGATCTCAATAATGGCCTCATATGACTGCTTATTCTTTTTCCCTTCCCTTTTTCCTTCCTTCCTCCTTTCCTCCTTCTCTCCCTCCATGCATACTCCCTTCATTCCTCCATACTCTTGCTCTTTCATTTCTTTCTTCCTTCAGTTTATTGAACGAACTACTACATATTTTCCTGCATGTTAAAGATAGAAAAAGGAGCTTGGAGAAATGGTCTACTTTTTCTTTTTTCTTCTTCTGTAGGATGTGTGCACTTGCCAGATACAGACAGACAGAGAGCTAGAGAGAGAGAGAAAGTGAGAAAGCCACCTCCGGGGGTATGGTCACACCACAATCCTGCCTCCATTTGCCTGTCAGATTCTGGGCATGGATGCTCATGTGTCTGACATGCTTTTCAAGTTGTCTGGTATGGGACTCAACCCACAAAGCCAGCCTTTGCTGGCCCTGGCCTTATTCTTGAGAGATACGCAATATAAAAAGATGTAAATTGTGACATTATAAACATAAAATGTTGAAATAGGATAAAGGGTATAGAGTTTTTATATCAAAATGTTATAAAAATTGAGATGCTATCAGCTTGAAATAGACAGTTATGATTATAAGACTATCCACATAAGCCTCCAGTTGACTACAAAGCAAAACCTATAGTATATACACAGAAGAGAAAGAGAAGGAAATCAAAGCATTCCACTACAGAAAAATTATTTAATCACGGACATTAAAAAAATGTAAAAGAAAAAAAGACAATACAAACAACTAGAAAACAATGAACAAAATGATACTAGTAAGTCTTTACCTATCAAAAATTATCTGAATGTAAATGGATTAAATTCACCAATCCAATGGCTGAATGAAAAAATAAACAAGATCCAACTATATGTTACCTATCAGGAATGCACTTTAGTTCAAAAACACACAGAAGCTAAAAGTGAACAGTTGGAAAAAAAATATTTCCCATAAATGATATCCAAAAGAGAACACCAGTTGCCATTTCTATCAGACAAAATGGACCTTACAACAAAAAAAGTCACGAGAGACCAACAAGGTCATTATATGATAATAAAGGGATCAATTCATCAAGAGAAGATGTAACAATTATAAACATATAGTCATCCAACATCAGAGCACCTCTATATAAAAGCAAATATCAACAGATGTGAAATGTAGAACAGGCAGCAATACGGTAACAGTAGAGGAGCTCAGCATTTTACTTTCAGCAATGGATAGATCAGTAAGACAGGAAATCACAAGAAAACATGGGATTTGGTGCATACTTTAGACCAAATGGACCTAACAGACACACGTGAAGGGACTTCAAAACATTCACAGGAAAATGTATTATGAAAAAACTGTACATGAATTTCAAAACCTGTTTTGTACCAAAGTAAATTTAAACTTTAATTCCCTTTTTTTCATGAACTTTTTGAAGTACCCTTATACAGAACATGCCATCTGACATCAAAAGTATCTATATCATTCTCAAGAACAAATGGAACATTCTCCAGGGTACATCTTATGTTAGTCCACAAAACAAATCTTAACAAATTTAGGAAGCCTGAAATAACATTGAGTATCTCATTCCGACCACAGTGGCTTGAAACTAAAACTCATTAATAAGAGGAAAACTTAAAAATTCACAAATATGTGAAAATAAACAACATGCTTCTAAGCAACCAAGAAGTCAAAGAAGAAATCAAAAGGGAAATTTAAAAGTGTCTTGAAATAAACTAAAATGATAACACAGCATACTAAAATCTAGGGAACACAGAACAGTGGTTCTAGATAAGAAATTTATAGCAATAAACACCTACATGAAGAACAAAGATCTCAAAAAACAGCCTGTTAAAACTCAAAGGACTAGAAAAATAAGAACAAATTAAACCCAAAGTTAGTAAAAGAAATAATAAAAATCTTAAAAGAAATCATAGAATAAAATCTAGAAAAGCTATAGAAAACAAAACAAATCATTTTTTGAAAGAACAAACAAAATTGACACAGATCAGAAATAAAAATGGGAGCATTACAATGGACACTCTGGAAATAAAAAAGACTTTAGGTCATCCTCTGGCAAAAACTAACTAACTAACTAAATAACTAAATTAACTAACTAACTAACTAGAACCTTTAGGGTACTGGCATTGCCCTAAGGCAAAGGCCCAAACAAACAAAACCTTTAGGCACTATTATGAACAACTACAAGCCATCATTGGATAACCTATAGGAAAGGGATAAATCCTAGAAACATACAAACTACCAAGATTAATTTAGGAAGAAACAGAAAGCATGACAAATCAATAACAAACTGAGATTGAAGAAGCAATTAAAAATATTCCAATAAAGAAAAAACAATGCATCATAGTTAAATTCTACTAAATATTCAGATAATAATAATAATCAATACCAATCTCTTTCAAACTCTTCCAAAAAATAGAAGGTAATATTTTCTACTTCCAAATTCATTTTATTACACAAACATTACTCTGACACCAAAGCTAGACAAAGATACCAAAAAAAAGAAAACTGCAGACCAATACCTTTGAAAAACATAGATGTAAAAATCTTCAATAAAATAATAGCAAACTGAATTCACTAACACATCAAAAAGATGATTAAATGTGATTTATAATTGCAGCAAGCCTTGTTTAATATACACAAATCAATCATGTGTTCAGTACATTAATGGAATGGAAAATTTAAAAATACATAAGCATCTCAACAGATGCAGAAAAGGCATTTGACAAAATTCAATGTCATTTCTTGATGAAAAACTGTTAACAATTAAGGTTTAGAAGAAAGGTTTCTGAACACAACAAAGGATATTTATGAAAATTCTACAGCTAACATCATAATCAACAGGGGAAAATGAAACTTCTCTAAATCCTGTACAAGATAAATATAACCACTCTTGCCACTTCTATTAAAAAAATAATTATACATTATAATAAATACATGTGTATCCTATTGTGATTTTAATTTGTATTTTCATAATAACAAATGAGGTCAAATATAATTTCATATGCTTATTTGCCTTCTAATATATCTTGTTTGGTTAAGTACTGGCTCAAGATTTTGCAAATATTTTTAATTGAATTCGGTTTCACTTAATTTAAGGAGATCTATTTATCTGTTTCTCTGTATCTACTAATCTACCTATCATTTACCTATTTATCAATCACATATATTGCATATATATTATTGATAAGTGGATAAGTATATCCATCATCTATCAATATATATCTTCTGGCAATACATATTTTAAAGATATGTAATTACAAATATTTTCACCCAGTCTGTAGCTTGTCTTTTTATTCACTTAATAGTGTGTTTCAAAGGCCAGAAGTTTTTAACTTTCATAAAGGCTATTTTATCAATTTCTTCTCTTATGGATAATGATTTTGATGTCATATTAAAGAACTCTTTGTTTAATCCAAGTCTTCAATGTTACCTTTCATAATTTTTATATATTTTTTCATTTTATTTTTTGGTACATGTTTTGAATGTTTATTTTGTATGAAGTAAAGCTAAATATATACATATTGTTTTTAGCAGCAAAATTTGAAAATATATCCTCTCTATGCTGATTGCTTTTTTAAAGAATTATTTAATCTAATTTTATTTATTAGTAGTGGTAATATTTCTTAGTTTGACCAGAGAGAAACGGGGGGTGAGGGGGGGAATGAAAAAGCAAGTCACCAGGTTCAGGACTTGAACCATGAGTGGCCATGTGAGAGTCTAGCACCTTAACCACCATGCCACCTGCTAGCCCCTCCACTGATTGCTCTTGTAACCAGATTAAAAAATTATTTTTTCTTGTATGTGTTGGTCTATTTTTATAGTCTGTGTTCTGTTCTGTTGAATTATGTATCTTTCCCTTGATCAATACCATGATGTCTTTATTCCCTGTACCTTTATAATAAATTTTGAAATCAATTTTTTTTTAAAAAAAGTACTATTACAGAAGTACTAGCAAGATCAGAGGAGAAAAAATAAAAATCATTGAAATCAGAAAAGAAGATGCAAAATTACCCCTATTGGCAGATGATATGTTTGTATATGTAGAAAACCCTAAAGACTTCCTCAAAAAATTGTTCTGACAAATAAATGAATTCAGCAAAGTTGGAGGATACAAAATCAACATACGGGAAATCAGTGGTATTTCTTTACACAAGTAACAACTTGCCTGAAAAAGAAATTTGAAAAATAATCCTGCTAATGATAGCATCAAAAAGAATAAAATACTGACAAATAAATCTAACCAAGGAAGTGAAAGATCTGTACACTAAAAAGTGTAAAAATACTAGTGAAAGAAATTGAAGATATAGGAAGATACCCTATGTTCATGTATTGGAAGAATATGAATTGTTAAAATGACCATACTCATCACAGCAATTACACAAATTCAACACAACCTCTATCAAAATTCCAATGTCATTTTTCTTAGAAATAGAAATAAAAAAATCTTGAAATTCATACAGAATCACAAAAGACCCTGAATATTCACAGTAATCTTGAGAATTCGAAACAAAGTTGAATGTACCACACTTTCTATGTTAGAATTATATTACAAAGTTATAGTAATCAAAATAGTATGGAACTGGCATAAAAAAAAAAAGTCATACAGAACAACGTAATAAAATAGAAAACCTGAAAATAAGCCCATGTATATATAGTCAACTGATTTTTGACAAGGACATCAGAAAAGGGAAAGGATAATCTCTTCAGTAAACGGTGTTAGAAAAACTAGTAAGCCACATGCAAAAGAATAAAACTGAACCCTATCTGACACTACCGAAAAAAAAAAAAAAATCAACCTCAAATGGATTAAAGACCTACATGTAAGCCCTGAAACCATAAAATTCCCAAAAGAAAACAAAGGAATGAGCTACTCAATATTGATTTTTGGAGATATGACAACAAAAATGAAAATAAACAAATGAGACTACATCAAACTAAAAAATCTCTGTTCAGCAAATAAAACAATCAACAAAATGACAAGGTAGTCTATAGACTGGGAGATAATATTTGAGAACCATATATCTATAACAGATTAATATCCAAAATATAAGTAACATACAAAACTCTAGAGAAAAAAAAATAACACAGTTTTTAAAATGGGCAAAGGACCTGAATAGATATTAGGTAAATTAACATACACTTTACAGAAATCAGTATAGAGTTTCCTCCAAAAATTAAAAATACAGCCACTCCTCACTTAACAACTTACCTAATGACTGCTCAAACTTATGACCAGTTCTCTAGGGCAAGGAATCCCCTTTACTCAGTCTGTGTGAGTCTCAGGAATCTCTTTCCCAATCCTTGTTTCATCCCAGCAATAGGTTAGTATTCACTATATGAAGCATTCACTCGAGACTACATATTTCGGGGACCAGTAGATGGTGTAATGGCTATGTTGCTGGACCCCTATGTAGTAGACTGCGGTTCGTGTTCTGAACCTGGTGGCTTGAACTCATGCCAGGTGTGTGTGTGTGTGCCCAAGATCATGAGAATGGAGGAGAAGGGATTGTAGCATGGCCATAGCCCCTGGGGAGTGATTTCTCACTTTCTGTATCTCTGTCTTTCTGGAGAGTGCAAAGGCCCTATAGCAAAGGAAAAGACCTCTCCCCCCCCAAAAAAAGTCTACATGTTTCATTTATAAATTTGTACTTTATTGGGTATATATGGTAGTATTCACAATAAATTAAAATGATTATGCCAGATTTATAATATTGTATTATTGTGTATCTTGTCACTTTCTGGCAATTATCTAATGTGTGCTTTTTATATGGACAGAATTATATTATTCTAGTATGGTGTCATGTGATATCTATTAAAAACACACACCCTATGGTGCCATGACACACCACAAAACATCCATCTTTAAGATCCTCACTTATCTGGACCAGCAGCTGGCGTAATGGCTATGTCACTGGAGTCCCATGTAGCTGACCATGGTTTGAGTCCCAGACCTGGTGGGTTAACTCAAGCTGGGCGTGTGTGTGTGCATGCCCAAGTTCCTGTGAGGAGAATGGAAGAGAAGGGATTGTGGTATGGCCATTCCCCCCGCCCGGAGGGGGGGTGATTTCTCGCTTTCTGTCTCTTTGTCTCACTCTGTCTTTCTGGTGAGTGCATGTGTCCTGTAAGCAAAAACCTCTCCAAAAAAAAAAGATCCTCAATTATTGACCAATTTGCTTAATGATATATTTGCAGGAAGGAAAATTGGTTGTTATGTGAGGAACACCTATAGCACTGTCATATCTCAGCAATCTCTCTTCTGGGTATATACCCAAAGGAAATGAAAATAGAATTCTCATGTTCACCTCAGCATTATTCACAACAGTGAATATATAGAAACAACTTAAATGTCTACCGGCAGATGAATGGTTAAGAAAATGTGGTACATTGAGTATATACAATGGACTGCAACTCAAACCTTAAAACAAGGAGATCCTGCAATTTGTAATAACATTGTGAACCTGGAGAATATTGCACTAAATGAAATAAGCCAGATACAGAAGAAATATTGCATGATTTCACTTTTATGCTGAATCTTAAAAAAAAAAAAAAAAGGTGATTACCTATAAATCAAATAGAACTAGAGTTACCAGAGACAGAAAATGGGGAGGGGCAGAGAAGAGATGGATATATGTCAGTTAAATGGTATAAAGTTGCAGTTATAGAAAGAGTAATTCTAGGGACCAGCAGCTGGCATGGTGGCACTGGACCCTCCCGCATGGCCGACCACAGTTCAAGTCCCAGACCTGGTGGCTTATTTTCTCTCTCTCTCTCTCTCTCTCTCTCTCTCTCTCTCTTTCTCTCTCTCTCTCTGGTCAAATTAAAATAAATGAATGAATAAATAAAATCTCTAAGAAAGAAAGTAATCTTAGACATCTATTGATAATACATAGCATAAGAACAATAATTAATAATATTGTATACTGGAAATTTGCTAAGAAAATAGTAATTAGGCATTTTTACTACAAAAAAAGAATAACTATTTAAGATGATAGATTATATTCATTTGCTTGAGTATAGTAACCATTTTATGTATATCAAAACACCATGTTTTACACCATACATATATATAAAATCAAAACAACTTGATTACATAAGAAAAAAAACACGATTTCATATTTTTCAATCATGTGCTTTTTTTTTTTTACTATCTCTTTGAAATAAATTCATATCATGCACATTAATGTTCATTAAGTGTTTACCTAGAGTGAAAGGACAAGCTATTTAAAAATCCTAGAAACAGAAAGAATATATTATAACATTCATATTCAATATTGAGTAGATCTTTGAAGGAGAGGGTAGACATAGTGTCAACAATTACTTGGTATTGACAATTTCTAAATTGCAAGGGTTCATCATTGACTTGCAGTCAATTTAACATCTAGTTAAATATTTTTTGGTTGGCTGGCCTTGGCTGAAAACATTCTCCCAGAGTGAGCTTTCTCTCATCATGGCCTAAATAAGCAACGCTGGGGGCTATTTATAATTGCTAGCTTGAAGAGGTTCCTATCTTGGTGAAGTTGCTATCCTGACTCATTCCAGATGAGGAGAGGAGATGAAGGAGAAAGAGAAGACACTTGGATTTTTGCAGGAGGAGGAGAAATAAGGAGCTTTTGGTCATAATAATTTAAAAACCAGGCAAATGTCATCTTCTTGCCTACCATGTGGATTCTGAAAATCTTGGACAGTATTTACTAATTGTAGCAATCTTTGATTTCTTTTTTCTTTTTTTGTAGAGTTTTGTTGTTTTTTTTTTTTTTTTTTTAACTATAGGGCGCGTGAGCTCGCCAGAAAGACAGAGACAGACAGAGAGACAGAGACAAAAAGCGAGAAATTGCCCCCCAGGGGGGATGGCCACACCGCAATCCCTTCTCCTCCATTCTCCTCTTGGGATCTTGGGCACACACACACATGCGCCTGGCGTGAGTTTAAGCCACTGGGCCCGAGACTTGAACAGCGGTCGACTACATGGGAGTCCAGTGACATAGCCATTATGCTAACTGTTGGTCTCGCAATCTTTGATTTCTCTCTAAAAGTTATAATACATTAGATTTAACCAAGGGGAAAGGTAAGAGTTATAAAGCCATCTCTCTTTCCAGTCCAAACACAGAAAATTGACACAGAGCAAGAAGGTTATGGTATGAAACATTGAATAAATGTCTCTCCAAATGCAGACATGAATATTAATTGCAGCACTGCTGATGACGGTAAAAAGTTAAGCTCCAGGCTCATCAACCGGGGGGTAGAGACATTGATTGCTGTACAGTCATACAAGGAAACACAGGTCAGCAGGCAAACATGCGTGGATTTGAGGCTCATGTATCAGGAGAGACGGAATGTACAAATTGATATTGGCCAGGCCAAATACAAAAATAGTACTTTGACCCACAGCTTGCAGCAAATGGCCTAGGAAGCCAATCCCTTTAACGCCCATAAACAACTCAGGACATGAGCCTGCTTGAAATCAGACTTCCAGGAAGTCAGACTGCCATCTCGAGTGACAATCTGGAAGCTAAGCAATACCTCTGCAGCAATCAACCCAAACAGCCAGGATTTCGTTACTTAGTTTTGCCAGAGCGCAAGCATGGGCTTGCCAGAGAGAGAGTGAGGAAGAGCAAAAATAAGAAGGAACCCCATACAAGAAACATAACCACAGTCATACCATTCAGTATGGAATAGTAGTAATTCCAGTATTTTAAGAGTAACTATATCTATACATTTAAAAATAATAGGTCTTTTTTTTTTGTGGCAAAGTATTTTTAATATAACATGTAAAAATAATCTGTATCTCTTTGTTTTAATCATCTAAGACTAGACAGAAGTAGGAAAGAGTACTAAAACAGAACTTTTACATCCATATTGAAATTAAGAGGAGGGTTAATACCCTTCATGTTAGAATGAGACCATGTATCACAAATTTAAAATACAAAACAACAAACAAGATCCCTTGGAGCATTACTGGGAATGTCATTGAGAGTAATGAGGCATTAATGAAAAGACTGATTAGTAAATAATGACAAGCGTGATGGACTCAAAAAGTATGTAACACCAATTTGGGATTATATATATATATCAGATCTTGCAGCAGTTCACTGCCTGGTTTTCTTACCCTCTTGCCAATTTTTTTTTTCTTTTTTTTTTTTATTATTAATTACTTTATTTATTTTTGTATATACTTTCAATCATATTGTTTGGCTTACAATGAGACCATTTCGATATGTGAACATTTCTCCCCAGACCCGTTGATCGAAATATCTTCAACATATAACACCACACCTCCCCATCCCGTCAATGCTCTCTACCTCTGTATCCCTTCTCCAAATGTCTTTCGTTGGGCCCCACTCCTCCACATACACCTCATCTGACATTCACACCAAAAAAAAAAAAAAAAAAAAAAAAATAATAATAATAATAATAGGTCTTTAGATTACATTGATATTACTATTTTATTGAGACACTAGGCAGATAATATCCATAGCCAAATATGCCCCTAATAGTATATAATTGTCACCTGGAGGAATAAATTTTTTTTTTTTTTTTTTTTTTTTTTTTTTGCGATAGGGCACGTGCGCTTGCCAGACAGAGAGAAACAGAGACAGAAAGCAAGAAATCACCCCCCAGGGGGGGATGGCCACGCCGCAATCCCTTCTCCTCCATTCTCCTCTCGGGATCTTGGGCACGCACGCACATGCACCCGGTGTGAGTTTTAAGCCACCGGGTCCAGGACACGGACTGCAGTCGACTACATGCGAGTCCAGCGACATAGCCATTACGCTAACTGCTGGTCCCGCACCTGGAGGAATAATTTGACATAGAATATTATGAAGAAATGTATGAAAAATGTGAGGATAAAGTAATAATAAATTAGATAGTATCTATATTATCATGGATGAAAAAATGTGTAGTATGTATTAATATGTACATTTTCTTCCAATAGTTCTCCAAAGTTCATTTATTATGCATTGACAAAATTCCTCAGGAAGGAATCAAGTTATAACTACCCTGTTAACCAGTGTCCATTAGGGAAGAAGCTTGCAGCATCAGCCTCATCCTTTGGCTTCCTGTCAGGGACTGCTCTACCGAGGAAGAATGATCTGGATTCCAATTCAGAGGAAACCAGTTGCTCACTTCAGCGGTCTCTCTTAAGAATCTGGGCACTGATCCAATGTAATTCCCCTACTTAATATTTGATTCTTTTCTGAACATGAGCTACCCTATAATTTTAAAAGAAATCATTAGAGTTCTCTCTGTGACTCAGTGAAAATCATTTTGATTCAATCTTACTTTCATAACATTATCTGATATGTCAGTGGGATAACTATGTTTTATGATTATAGAAGTTAACACAGCTATAACAAAAAATCTTTTAAATTAAGAATATATAAAATATAGAGAGAAGGCACTGACCAGTGGGAAAAAGTCTGATAGAAATGTCTTACAATCCAAAACGGTGACATCAAAGGAAGAAAATGTAGATTTATTCCACTTGAATGCAATAGTTCTAGACAGCACATTTAATCACCCAGAAGCCTCATCTAATGAGAACTACAAGTGTGATCTGAGATACATAATCCATATAAGCTATTGATAAGTTTCCAATCTTGAATTAACTCAAGACTCTAGACCATTAGGGGTAATTAGCGTTGGCCATTCATTTTGTATGAGATATCTATCATTTCTCACAGGCTACAACGTATGTGTGGCTTGGGGGGGGAGGGATGAGCAGGGACGAAGGTCTAGGTATAGCTATGAGCTCTCTTCCCAGTGTCTGTTACACACCTGCACTTGGATGGCTCAGCGGTATCTCTGAATTGGGGGACCTGAAAATGAATACGAATACATTATCTCTCCCTCCAAAATCCTCTCTGCCTTCCAATCTCAATTAATGGCATGTCCATCCTTAGTTTTCCAGATGACAACAAAAATATACCCTTCTCAATTCCAGTAACAAAGTCCCATTCTTTTTCTAGACAGTTTTGCTATAGGCAAGTGCGCTTGCCAAAAAGAAAAAGCAAGCAACGGCCACACCACAATCTCTTCTCCTCCATTCTCCTCTTGGGATTTTGGGCATGTACGCACACATGCCTGGCATGAGTTTCAAGCCTCCAGGTCTGGGATTCAAGTTGAGGTTGACCATGTGGGAGTCCAATGTAACCATTATGTCATCTACTGGTCTGGAGTCCCATTCTCCCCACCTTCCATTCCATCATTCCATACACTGATCAGCCTATTAACCAATCAAGAAAGCTGTCCATTCTATCTCAAAAATATTACTCAAGTCCATATCTTTCTCTTCTCACTTTCACTGTCTTGCCGAGTTAGTTCAGCTCCAGGTTACATGTGAGCTAATAGAAAACAACAGCTTCTGCCTGACTCATTGTCTGAAGTTGTCCTTTATAAAAATTCATCTGATATGTGCATTTTCTCCTTAAAAATGTCTGTTAGCCCCCATTGCTGCTTGGCAGGATACACCAAGATCTTTGCTATTCAACCCAACTCACTTCAAGAGCATCATCTTCTCCATGAAACCCACCCTTTACATTCGTGGAGCCTCAGCCAGAGTTGAACCAGAGGCCCATATACCCTATGCATGAAAATAAAAACTACAAATCTAGCTTATAAACTGTTTAACATACTCAAGCTTTATATCTTAACACATATAATTGCTTAAAGGACTTGGAGACCAGGGCTAAATTCAGAATGATTGGGCTCCTCAGAGTCCCATGGGAAATGCTGGCCAGGAGGAGTAGGCTCTGGCTCCCTGGCCTGCACCCCACTCCCCTTTTCTTCCATCCCTGATTTCCCTCCATGAACAGTGTAATAGACAGGCTGACAACAGAGGTCAGCTCTACTTTGGAGTTGGAGATGCTTCCATTTGTCATGCATTCCCACCCTCAAGATAACTGTCAGTGGAGGAGATCTGCATGAACCTTGAGAATGGGCGTGGGTTACCCACACAGGACATTTTGAGGTCCCAGAGAACCTGGAACATCAGGGGCCTGGACTCTAGGTAAACAGGTCCTCCTGACCCTACAGTTCTCCTACCAGAGTGAGACCCTCTAATGTACAAGACCCAGGACAGGAGTGTCTGTGCCTGTGTTTGCACCAGTTCAGCCCACACACCAGAAACACTGAACACCAAGTCAGGGTCTTTGGCCTCTTTTTTTCTGGAGAGGTTTTTGCTATAGGGCGCGTGCACTTGCCAGACAGACAGAGAGAGACATAGAGACAGAAAGCGAGAAATCACCCCCCAGGGGGGATGGTCATACCGCAATCCCTTCTCCTCCATTCTCCTCTTGGGATCTTGGGCATGCACGCACATGCGCCCGGCGTGAGTTTTAAGCCACCGGGTCCAGGACGTGAACCGCGGTCGACTACGTGGGAGTCCAACGACATAGCCATTATGCTAACTGCTGGTTCCCTGGCCTCTTTTTGTCTGGACAAGGTTCCTGCAAAATGTTTTCATGAGGAAAAGTAGACATGTCTTTGTTGTATATTTTATTTAGTGTCTGTCTTTCTTTTCCTTTCCTTTCCTTTCCTTTCTTTTCTTTTCCTTTCTTTTCTTTTCTTTCTTTCTTGACGCCTATCATCTCTAGTGGACATTCCCTCCTCCTCTTTGAATCTCCCAAGCCTATAACAATGTTTGATATATGGTACCCATTATACCAATTTTACAAATGAATGAAGAAATTAGTCTATCTTATCCCTCTCTCCAGTCCAGGTCACCCTTACAACTAGACTTCTAAATTCAACAACTGTTCCAAGACGCGGAAAACAAAATAAAACAAAAAAGCCCTACTCCATTGGTAAGAGTGAAACAGGCTCTCTACACAAGAGCATATATGGAAAGTAACAGAAACAGTAAATTAGAGCTTTAGATTCAAAGGTATGACAAAATCACAAGGGTGTGCCTCCTTGGTAGTATATAAAGGTTAGGGCCAACCACAGGGTGCAGTGGTAATACAATACTCTGTGATGCTGAGGCCATGTGGGGAGATCCTGGGTTTTCATCAAAAGATCTCCCTGTATACTCCGGGCGTGTACATGCCTGTGATCCTGGCTGGCTGGGGATGGATCACGGCGTGGAGATCCAGTTGGGAGTGCCAGTCTCTGGCACCTACTTATATCCCAGCATGTGTTCCTGAAGAATTTTATTGCTACAACATATGAGAGAATTACAAAAGGTTTGTAGAAAATGGTATTAAATTTGGACTTGCAGGTGGCATGGTGGTTAAAGGTGCTGGACTCCCACATGGCCAACCGTGGTTCAAATCCTGGGTCTGGCAGCTTGTTTTCTCACTTTCCCTTTCTCTTTCTCTGTTCCTCTCTGATCAAATTAAAAAAAAAATAAATACATACATACATAAAGTTAAAGAATTATTTTAAAAAATGAAAATGGAATTAAAGTATAAGTTAATTTTAGTACAAATATATTTTGAAATCCATGAATACTTTTTTCATAATACCCATTTTCCTAGAATGTTTTTAAGACCTTTCATATACTTCTTAATTATCTCATAGGATTAATTCTAGAATGAGGCAGAGTAAAAAGATTGCTTACATTAACCTTTTACTTTTTCAGCAATATCTTTAAGAGTTTGCTGAGTGTTCATTACTGAATTAACAGCATGATACAGAGGTGTGTGGGCTTCAACCCAGAGTATGATGTTTATGAACTGATATAATGAAAATGAGAGCAGTACCTTCCTACCTAACTCAGAGGTCAGCACAACCCAAGAGCTCAGAGCAGCAGAATTTGAAACGCAATACAGTACACATGGTGGATAGGATAGGATTCCTGAGCTTAGAACAATGCCTGGTGTTCCTAAATACTAACCAGTCTCTTTCTCCTTTCTTTCTTCTCATCCTCCTCCACCTCCTGATCAATAATTATTAATCTTTCATTTCCATAGCATTGACTTCCAGGCATATTTTCTTTTCTTTCTTTCTCTTTTTTTTTTAAAAGAGGTTTTTGCTTTAGGGTGCGTGTACTCACTGGTGAGAGAGACAGAGATGGCATGAGGGAAAGTGAGAAATCAAGCTACCCAAAGTGGGGGGGATGGCCATGCTACAATTTCTTCTCCTCCCAGGATCTTGGGCACGCATGCACATGTACTCTGTGCGATTTTCAAAGCATCTGGTCTGCAATTCGAACTGCAGTTTCCTATGCAGGAGTCCAGCAACATAATCACTATGTCATGGGCTGGCCTCTCTCTCAGGCACATTTTCAACAATGGCACTTATATCAGCACTTGTAGAGGACTTGTTTAGCATTGTTTTCAGACATAAAAAGATTTTACATTAGAATAACCATAAACATTAAGAAAATAGTACACCAGTCATCGCAATCATAACCAGAGATCCTAATACATTTTAAGATCTTATGATTCATGTTATGCTCAGCAAGAATGGTGGATATTGCTGCTATTGCTGGGGTGAAGGCGCCAGGTATCCAAGGCAATTTACAGTTTGCTTTTCAAGACAGTTTTCAAACTATACAATTCCTGTTATTTTTAAATTTCACTTTTTAAAACTTGCACATCAAATGAGATTCTGTTAATATTTACTAACATTTAAATCACACTTTTTAAAATTCACATAATTTAAAATTCATAAATATGACAAGACTCTGTATTTTTAGATTCTTTCTTAAATTCTCAACTTGAGCTACATTGCCAAGCTTTATATTGTAGAAGTAAAAAAGACAAATAGCAAAGGAATGGAGAAAGTATAAGCAGGGGAGAAAACTGGGGCAGACAGGCTAAGAACCAATCAGAACTATACCTCCTTCCCCCAGGGCACACAGCTACTCCTGTCTCAGCTTCCTGACTTGTAACTAACTTCTGGTCAAGTCAGAAGTGCTGTGAGCCACTTTCAACCTCGACCCCTAAATGTATGTAATCTTCATGCTCTTTCTCCTTCCAAGGTAATAATAAAAACTTTGCATCAAAAATGGCAAAGGGCTGACCCCATAGCATAGTGGTTAGAGGCTTTGCAGAGGAAGCCAGGTCCACAAAGCTGACTAGGGTTCACGTCACAGCCCCTGTTGGCTTGAAAAACATGCCTGGCATGGGCACTCATGTACTCCTAGGATCCTGATGGAATGAGGAATTGGAGAAAAAAGGAGTGTGAAGTGACAAGGCCCAAGTGGGGGCCTCTCCCCTCTCCTTTATCCCCTCCAAAAGATCATCAGAAACTAACTTTCTAGACTGACGCTACCATCTAATAACAGGGTCTACTCATGTACCCTCTGGCACAAAAAAAAAAAAAAAAAAAAAAAAGTGTGTCAAAGCCACAGGATGAAAGAAAGCTGGGTCTCCAGATCATCACCTAGAGCCTAGAGGAGTAGAGGAGTGCCACACATGCTCACCTTATGTGACTGAGAAATAAACTCCTATTCTGCATTGCCCTTAAGATTTCCAAGGTCAGTTGGTGATACAAGGGCAGTGTGGTGGCTCAGTGGCATGCTGCTCAAAGATGCTGGATCCATATGGAAGATCAGGGGCAACTTGCACACATGCAAGGTGTGTTCATGACCCTGACTGGCTAGAAGGATTATGGCACGAAACCCTATTGAAAGTATCTCTTTCTCTGTTTCTGTTTCTGTCTGTCTGTCTGTCTCTCTTTCTCTCTCAAAGACGACTAAATAAATCAGCCTAAATTAAAAAAAAAACAAACGGAATTTCAAGTTTACCTGTCATACAGTGGCCAGAGTTACCATAACTAACGCAAATATCATCAAAAAGCACCACTACTCATAATATGCAAATTAATAACTTGAATTGTAATAATGTATTTGGGGGATCTGGCAACAAAACATGTATTTTTTTTCCCAATTTTATCTATCTTGGGCTAATATTAAAAGCTTGCCGGCTTTTCTTAAAGCCTATGGCACAATAAAGTAGTTCAAAAGTATGCTCTATGAGGGTCAGTAAGTAGCGTGGTGGTTAAGGTGTTATACTCCTATGTGGCCAACCACAGGTTGAGACATAGACCTGGTGGCTTAAAAATCACACCAGGAACATGTGCGTGCATGCCCAAAATCCCAGGAGGGAAGGAAGGAGAAGTGATTGTGGTGTGTGCATGCCCCATGAGGGGTGGGCTGTCCCTCTCACTGTCTTTCTATCTCTCTCCAGCAAGCACATGGCAAAAACCTAAAGAAAAAGAAGAAGAAGAGGAGAAGGAGGAGGAAGAGGAAGAAGAAGAGGAAGAGGAAGAAGAAGAGAAAGTATGCTTTTTGAGGAGGATACTTGCACTGCGGAAATGCTACAAGTTGGGTCATGACGCATTTTCGTGTAGAAAAACATAGGAAAAATACAGACCTTCCTGGACTGCCAGCAGGCAATAGCGTGTCCTGCAAGCCTCTGGCCAGCAAGGGACACTGAGGGAGGGTCACCTCTGACCCCCACCCCACTTCCAGACCCCCAGGCCCCAGACTCCACCTTCTAGACCTTCCTGGACTGCCAGCAGGCAATAGCGTGTCCTGCAAGCCTCTGGCCAGCAAGGGACACTGAGGGAGGGTCACCTCTGACCCCCACCCCACTTCCAGACCCCCAGGCCCCAGACTCCACCTTCTAGACCTTCCTGGACTGCCAGCAGGCAATAGCGTGTCCTGCAAGCCTCTGGCCAGCAAGGGACACTGAGGGAGGGTCACCTCTGACCCCCACCCCACTTCCAGACCCCCAGGCCCCAGACTCCACCTTCTAGACCTTCCTGGACTGCCAGCAGGCAATAGCGTGTCCTGCAAGCCTCTGGCCAGCAAGGGACACTGAGGGAGGGTCACCTCTGACCCCCACCCCACTTCCAGACCCCCAGGCCCCAGACTCCACCTTCTAGGTAGGTAGCCAGGATCTACTTAAGGCGGGTTTTTTTTTTCTCTTTTCTTTTCCCTTGACCCCCCTGCATTCTCTTTTTAACACCTAGCCCTCCTTCTCCCCCCAGACCTTCCTGGACTGCCAGCAGGCAATAGCGTGTCCTGCAAGCCTGTGGCAAAATCGCGCGCCGCGCTAACGCGCGGCACGCGACTTTTTCTTTATTTTTCAGTATTGTCTTTCCTTTCGTTGCATATTGTCCTCTCCTCCTTATTTTTTACCGTGCCAGACAGCCTAGACAGGCCTAGAATCATATATCTGAAATTTCCTAGGAAGGTAAGTGTCTTTGGGATCCTCCCTAGTACTGATCCCCTTTGAAAAAGGAGATTCTGGTTGTTAGACATTTCTGTAGAGTTCTCTGCCTGAAAACACATTGGTAAAAACAACAGAAGAGAGACTTCAACACACAGCTATTCCCATCAAAAAGGAAAGACTCTTCCTTCTCGTGCGACAAAAGTTCTCCCAAGAAGTCTTTAAAAGGGAAGTAATCCTCCAATGGCTAAAGGTAGAAAAAGAGCCTCAGGTCTGAATAAACAAGAAAATATGTCTCCAACAAAGGAAAATGCCCCTCCATGTCTCGTAAATATGGAGGACGTTACCAAAATGACAGACACAGAATTCCGAACATTCATGGTGACCAAATTCTGTGAATTGGAAAAAAAAAGAGACAACGAACTACAGGAAATTAGGAAGTCCTTCCAGGATATGAAAGAAGAAATGGATACTCTGAGAAAGAATCAGGTGGAACTATTAGAGATAAAGTCTATAATACAAGAAATCAAAAACTCTCTGGAAAGTATTAAGAGCCGATTAGACCATGCTGAAGATCGAATCTCTGATGTAGAAGATAAAACCTCTGATCTAGAAAAAAACTACAAAAAGATCGAGAAAATAACTAAAAAACATGAGGATAATATACGAGAAATACTAGACTCTATTAGACGCCCAAACATCAGAATAATCGGCATCCCAGAAGGTGAAGAAACTAATAGCGGAATGGAAAATCTATTCCATGACATCTTGGAAGAAAATTTCCCAAGCCTAGAGAGGCACCGAACCATCCGGACCCAAGAAATACAAAGGACCCCAAATAGAATCAACCCCAGAAGATCTTCCCCAAGGCACATCTTAGCCAGGCTGTCTAACGTCACAGAAAAAGACATGATACTAAAACTGGCAAGAGAGAAACGAGAAGTAACTTACAAAGGCCATCCCATAAGACTAACACCAGACCTCTCATCAGAAACAATGCAAGCAAGAAAAGAATGGGAAGACATACTGAAAGTGTTAAGAGAGAAACAATTTCAGCCAAGACTATTATACCCTGCAAGATTATCCTTCATTTGGGAAAAAAAGATTAAAATCTTCTCAGACAAACAAAACCTGAAAGAATTTGCCAACAGCAGACCAGCTCTTCAAGAAATCCTGAAGAAAGTACTGTTTCAGGAAAACTAAAGACGCAACAGCCAGAAACAAAGAAATAACAGGCAACTAAGACAATGGCTAACTTAAATGTCGGTACAGACCCTATAACATCGATAATAACATTGAATGTTAATGGGTTAAATTCTCCAATCAAGAGACACAGACTGGCTGAATGGATAAAAAAACAGAAACCCTCTATCTGTTGCCTACAAGAAACCCACCTCATGGAAAAAGACATACATAGACTGAAAGTGAAAGGTTGGAAAAAGGTTTTCCATGCAGTTGGGAACCAAAAAAGAGCTGGAGTTGCGATACTAATTTCTGACAAAATAGGCTTTAAAACAAAAAGTGTCCGAAGAGACAAAGAAGGGCACTATATCATAGTAAAAGGCTCTATAGATCGAGAAGATATAACGCTAATTAATATCTATGCTCCTAACACAGGAGCACCCAAATATGTGAAGGAAAGATTGTTAGATCTGAAAGGGGAGATAGACTGCAACACACTAATTGTTGGAGATCTCAACACCGCATTATCCCCTCTGGACAGATCATCTAAGCAAAAAATAGGTAGAGAGATCAAGGACCTAAATGATACCATAAATCAATTGGACTTAACAGACATCTATAGAACTTTCCACCCAAAAACCACAAGATATAGTTTTTTCTCACCCCGACATGGAACTTTCTCGAAGATTGACCACATCATAGGACACAAAGCAAGCCTCTGCAGATTCAGAGGCATAGAAACTATTTCCAGCATCTTCTCTGACCATGATGGAATTAAACTTGAGTTTAATTTCAAGAGAATTCCTCAAAAATACCTAAAAACATGGAAACTAAATAACCTACTCCTGAATGACTCCACTATTACCGAAGAAATAAAGTCCGAAATCAAAAGATTCATGGAAGCCAATGACAATGAAGATACAAGTTTCCATAATCTTTGGGACACTGCCAAAGCAGTCATAAGAGGGAAGTTCATAGCAATTAGTGCACATAAGAGGAAGACAGAGAAAAGGCTAATGGATCACCTAACATCAAGCCTTAGAGAATTGGAAAAGCAACAGCAAAAAAATCCAAAAAATTACAGGAGAAAGGAAATAATAAAGATCCGAGCAGAAATAAATGAAATAGAAAATAAACGTACTATACAGAAAGTAAGTGAAAGCAAAAGCTGGTTCTTTGAAAGGATAAACAAAATTGGTACCCCACTAGCGAGACTTATTAAGAAGAAGAGAGAAAGGAACCAGGTGAATCAAATCTGCAATGAGGCTGGTAACATAACAACAGACATAGTAGAAATTCAAAACATCATTAGAGGATACTTTGAACATCTATACGCTAAGAAACAAGATAATCTGGATGAGATGGACAAATTCCTGGACAAATATAATCTACCAAGAATGAGCCAGGAAGAAATAGAAAGTCTGAATAGGCCCATAACAAGCCAGGAGATTGAATCAGTAATAAGTAACCTCCCAACAAAGAAAAGCCCTGGCCCCGATGGATTCACCTCTGAATTCTACAAAACTTTCAAAGAAGAGTTAACTCCCATTCTGCTCAAATTATTTCTAAAGATCCAAAAGGGTGAATCTCTCCCTAATTCATTCTATGAAGCCTCTGTCACCCTCATCCTCAAAACAGATAAAGACAGGACAAGGAAGGAAAACTATAGACCAATATCTCTGATGAACATAGACTCAAAGATTCTCAACAAGATACTAGCAAATCGTATTCAACAACTTATACAGAAGATCATACACCATGATCAGGTAGGCTTTATTCCAGGAATGCAAGGTTGGTTCAACATACGCAAAACCATAAATGTAATACACCATATTAATAGGAAGAAAGACAAAAACCATATGGTCATATCGATTGACGCAGAAAAAGCATTTGATAAGATACAACATCCTTTCATGATCAAGACTCTTAGCAAAATCGGCATAGAAGGGCCATTTCTCAATACAATAAAAGCCATCTATGAAAAACCCATAGCGAACATCATCCTGAACGGAGAAAAGCTGAAAGCTTTCCCACTAAACACAGGAACAAGACAAGGATGCCCACTTTCTCCTCTCCTTTTCAATATAGTACTGGAAGTCCTCGCCAACGCAATCAGAAAAGAGGAAAATATAAAGGGCATTCGAATAGGAAAAGAAGAGGTGAAACTCTCTCTACTTGCAGATGACATGATTGTATACATAGAAGACCCAATGGTCTCCATGGAAAAACTACTGGAAGTAATACATGAATTCAGTAAAGTTGCAGGATATAAAATCAATATACAGAAATCGATAGCATTTCTATATACGAATAACAGGCAGACTGAGATAGAACTGAAAAAACTTATTCCGTTTACCATAGCCACTAAAAGTATAAGATATTTAGGAATAAATCTAACCAAAGAAGTTAAAGACCTCCACAAGGAAAACTACGAGAAGGTAAAAAAAGAAATTGAAAATGACACAAAAAAATGGAAGGACATCCCATGTTCATGGATTGGAAGAGTTAATATAATCAAAATGGCAATTTTACCCAAATTAATCTACCTATTTAATGCAATGCCAATCAAAGTACCAGACACATTCTTCACAGATCTAGAAAAGACAATCTTAAAATTTGTCTGGAATCATAAAAGACCCCGTATTGCCAAAGCACTTCTACACAAGAAGAATGGAGTGGGTGGCATCTCAATCCCCGATCCAAAAATATATTACAAAGCTGTGGTAATAAAGACAGCATGGTATTGGCACAGAAACAGACATGTGGACCAATGGAACAGAATAGAGTCCCCAGAAATAAGTGCCCAAACATACAGTCAACTGATCTTTGACAAGGGGTACCAGTCAATCCAGTGGGAAAATGAAAGCCTCTTCAGCAAGTGGTGCTGGAGAAACTGGACTTCCACTTGCAGAAAGATGAATCTGAACCCCTACCTCTCTCCTTTGACAAGAATCAAGTCAAGGTGGATCAAGGATCTAAATCTAAGACCTCAAACTATAAAGCTGCTCCTGGAGAATGCTGGGGAAACTCTGGGAGACATTGGTGTAGGGAAAGACTTCCTAAAGAAGACCCTCAAAGCAGAGTCCATCGTCCACAAAATAGACAAGTGGGATTACATCAGACTAAGAAGTTTCTGCATGGCCAAAGACACAGTAGTTAGTGTGAATCGACAGCCCTCAGAATGGGAAAATATTTTTGTAAATGTTGCATCAGATAAGGGACTGATAACCAGAATACACAAGGAACTAAAAAAGGTGTTTGGAAAAAAGATGAGTAACCCTATTAAAAGATGGGAGAAGGAGATGAAGAAAACACTCTCTAAAGATGACATACGAATGGCCAAAAGGCATATGAAAAAATGTTCAACCTCCCTCATCGTAAGGGAAATGCAGATAAAAACAACAATGAGGTACCACCTAACCCCAGTCAGATTGTCTAATATTAAAAAAACAAAAAATGATAAGTGTTGGCGGGGGTGTGGTGAAAGGGGAACTCTTTTACACTGCTGGTGGGAATGTAGATTGGTCCAACCACTGTGGAGAATAATTTGGAGATTCCTCAAAAATCTACAGATAGATCTGCCATATGATCCAGAGATCCCACTCCTCGGTATCTACCCAAAAGACAGAAGAATCCTTCATTGGAAAAGTGCTTGCACATCGATGTTTATTGCGGCACTATTCACAATTGCTAAGTCATGGAACCAACCCAGATGCCCCCGTATGGAGGAATGGATTGAAAAACTGTGGCACATATACTCTATGGAATACTACTCAGCCATAAAAACCAACAGAGCCCTGGCTTTTGACAGAAAGTGGAAGAATATGGAAGATGTACTGCTGAGTGAGGCAAGCCAGGCTATGAAGGAGAGACATTGTATGTCCCCACTTAACATATACCGTTTGTCTGCATTCTATGTCTGAAACTGATTGACCAACAGTTGAACAAACACAAGAGATGGGTGTGAATATCAGATGAGGTGTATGTGGAGGAGTGGGGCCCAACGAAAGACATTTGGAGAAGGGATACAGAGGTAGAGCATTGACGGGATGGGGAGGTGTGGTGTTATCTGTTGAAGATATTTCGATCAACGGGTCTGGGGAGAAATGTTCACATATCGAAATGGTCTCATTGTAAGCCAAACAATATGATTGAAAGTATATACAAAAATAAATAAAGTAATTAATAAAAAAAAAAAAAAGAAGAAGAAAAAAAAAAAAACATAGGAAAAATACATTGTCATGACTTTTCTGACAATCCAATAGATGAGGAGATGCTCTATTCAACCCAAACTATTTAGGAGGTAAAACTATGTCTTTGAAAACTACCACTGAAGCAGATCTAGCAATTGCACAAGAATCACATCATGCCCTGCTCCTGGAGGCATCATCACAGTCATCACAGGACCACTTCTGCTCTTACAAAGCACATTTCTTCACAAATTCCAAGCACTTAAAGACTTCTACCAAGGTGATAGAAGGAGAGAAGCATTTATCACAGCAAAAGAGAGAGCTGAGTTGCCAATGTGTTCATTTATGTTGTCACATCAAGGGAGTGCCTTGGACTTGACTAGAAGTACCTTGGATATGCAGTACCAATACTAATATTGGAGCCCAAAAAAGGTGACCTGTAGCCAACACGATCCTTGATTACACTGCATCCCCATGCTGAGTTCCTTGACAGTGGAAAAACATGTATTTCTGGGAGCCACTAAAGATGGAAGGTCTGTCTATGCACAGAAGCTCCTCTAGTATGCTATATGCCAGGGGAAGTTGGGCAGCCCCATGCATCATGGAAAATGGTAAAGAACCTAGGATGATTCTAATGAATAAGAGGAAACTCACCATTATACCCTTCCAAAAGATCATCAGAAACTAACTTTCTAGACTGATGCTATGATCTAATAACAGGGTCTATTCCATCCTTAGGGGCTAATGTAGCTACATTTTGATATTGCCTTTGAAACAGTATGCCTCCAATGCCTGTCTTTCCCCATCCATCACCACAACTGAATTGAATAAACTTTATCTACCAGTGAGTATTTAGTAAAAATTGAACTTAGGCAGGGATTAGGACAACTGAAGATCTTCTGCCCAGACTTCATCCTTCTGTCCCCTAGATGTAGCCAGGTTAGAGCACCCTGTTCATTCTGTCTCTGTCTCTATTTTTTCATTTAAAAAATATTTTAAACTTTTTAGCTCTCTGATGCTCTTTTATCTTGTTAATTCTTACCTTTTCCCCCAACCAACATAGGACAAGTTAATCACCAGCCATCTATATTTGAGTTGTGAGCAGCCCCTTTTGTGCAGCACAAAAAATTTTTGCTTTAAATTTTTTTCTTTTTTATTTTTTTAACTGTTTTTGCCTTGTCTTCTTTCTCTTTTTAAAAATTTCTTTCCTTTTTCTTTTCCTTTTATCTTTCCCACTTTTCTGCTCAACCTCTATACACAGAGTTTCTAGACAGGTCTAGGTGCACAGTAGTCAACTACCTGAATACTTTTAGGGTCATATTAATCCTCAATTTCCATGGAATATACTGCACAAAGGGAGAAAAATGGTACTGCTTAAGAGACTGCAGAACACCTTCTCCTGCATGCCTCTAAATACTCAGATTTAACTCCAAAAACTAGGGAAAGAATGTATAATCCACTAGATGATCAGAAACCACTGCAGAGGCACAAGAAATATGAGAAACCAAGAAAATATCTCTACCCTAAAGGAAAAGAATAACTCCTCATCCTCCACAGACAATACAAGGGAACTCATGGAAATGTCAGATAAAGAATTTAAAATATGCATAGTGACAAAGCTAACAAAGAAGCAAGAGAAGAAAGACAACGAGCTCCAGAAGATGCAGAAGAAAAGAGACGATGAGTTCCAGGAGATGAGGAAGTTCTTGCATGATCTGAAAGAGGAAATACACACCATAGATCAAATGTAATTGTTAGAGATGAAGGCTGTAATACAAGAAATCAAAACTTCCCTTGAAAGTATTCAAAGCAGATAAGATCATGCAGAAGACTGAATCTCAGATGTAGACGATAGAACCTGACTTAAAAAAATTCACCAAAAAGACTGAGAAAATAACCCCCCAAAATGAGAATAATTTATGAGTAATACTAGATATTATTAAATGTCCAATTTGGATAATCAGTATCCCAGAAGGTGAAGAAACTAATATGGGCATTGATAACCTATTCTATGAAATCCTGAAAGAAAACTTTCTAAATCTACAAAGGCATTCAAATATCTAAACCCAAGAAATACAAAGGACCCCCACCTAGAATCAACCCAAGATGATCTTCTCCAAGGCACATCAAAGCCAGATTGACCAAAACCACAGAGACAAGATACTAAAATTGTCAAGAGAAACATCAAGTTACTTTCAAAGGGTATCCCATCAGGCTAACATTGGATTTTTCATCAGAAACAATGTGAGCAAAGAAAGAATGGGAAAATACTTCAAAGGGTTAAGTGAAAAACAATTTCAACCAAGAATACTATACCCAGCTAGATTATCCTTCATATGGGGAAAAAAAGACAAAAACATTCTCAGATAAACAAAACCTGAGAGAAATTACTGACACCAGATCAGTTCTCCAAGAAGTGCGGAAGGGAGTGCTATACTAGGAAAAATAAAGTTGGGCATACTGAAATAAGAGTACAAAAAACAACCAAGAACATGGCCAGCCTAATGATAGGGGCAGGTCCAGAGTTGAATGTTAACTTTCAGAGTTTAAATGGAAAGACTAGACCACAGTAACACTGCAAATTCAATAGAAGAGAGATTAATTACATGAAACTAAAATGGTGAAATATAATTGTAAGACTTTTGACTAAAACATTACTAATTTTCCAGTAATGTTTTAATCAAAAGTTTGTCTTTTGTGTTCTCTGATTTGTCTTCTCTTAAACTGTTGATAGTTTCATCTACCTACTGTTTGAGCTGAATCCTAACCTTTTTTCTGCCTTTAAGTCTTAAGCAAATTTCTCTTAACACTTGTTGATTTTGAGCTATTAAAACTAAATCTGTTTTTCTTGAAATTAAAAAATGTATTTAAAAAATACTTATTTAATGACTGCAATAAGCTATATATCCCCAGCTAGGTACTACTTTATAGAATGTTCATTTTACTCACCAATGTTTATGCCCAACGTCAGACATGTGTTCATAGATATGTATGTATCAGCTATGCTTGCTATTGAAAGTAGATTAATTAAGATCTTTAGTAAATCGATGAAATGTGGGGTAAAAGGCATGGAAAGCAAGTAGATACCAGAGACAGTGTGTGAGGAGAGTGGGAAATAGCAGAGGGTGAGAGGCAGGGAATCAAGGGGGCAGTGGGGGGGAAGCAAAATATATAAGAAACAAGAAATGCAAAATTGTTTGTTGATAAGAACATGTATGGTAATATACTTGATTGAGCCAATATATAATCTATCCTGGATGGAAAATCTCATTATGTACTGTAATGATATACAGTGAATGAATGTAAATAAATCAATATAAAATAAAATTTTAAAACATTGAGTTTAGACTGAAAGGATCTTTTAGGCAATCATATACAATGTGCACCTAAACGAAACTGAAGCCTAAACCACAAGAATAGCAAGAATCAAGATTCATCCAGCATATAGCCTCTTGAGAAATGAGATTTGCATATTTTAGTACGGTCTCTGGCATAGAAGGCATAGAAACCCCAAAGGAGGGGAAAGTTGAAGCACAGTGGGAAAAATGGCCACATACCACCCATACATTATTAACAAAAGTAGAAATGACACATAAAATCTCCCAAGGATGATAAAATGGTTCTCCCTAACCTCCAAGGGGTTTCTAGTCTTGTCATAATCAAGATTATCTTCATGTACTTGCCATTATACATGGAGAGGGATAGGGAGGCAGAGAAGCATTGATGGATTGCCAGTTAATTAGATCTGATTACCCATTTTGGTCCTTGTAAATATAAATGCCTATAATTAATTTTGAGTTAGAAGGGAGCTGAGTCCCCATGGTAAGCACTGATTGCATATGTCAAAGCCCGGTGTGCTCTGATGCTCTGAATAGAGCTTCTTAGATGCTCAGGTCATTACTGCAAAACCCGTGAAAGCGCTGGAATGAAAGAATGACACAGTAGCAATCAATCCTACTCCTTGGATAAAGCGCATTTTCAGTCTCATCTACTTGGTCTTCTTTACCTTAAATCTTCACTGGACTTAAAACTATGAGAACGGGAATATGCCCTCTTCAGGTGAGGATACCCAGCTTTTAGCGGTGTAAACAGCACCATGTACATCTTGATGCTCCTTAATCTCTTCAGCCTGGATCTGGCAGGTTGTTCCCTGTAGATCTGCACAGTTCAAGATGGCCCAGGCAAACCTACATTGTTCTTAGCTTCAAGAACCCCCACGAGACAAGTTCAGCACAGAATTGCCTATAAACAAGTACATAATCCTTGAATTAGCCCATCTCTGGACTGCGCTAACTGGTACAGAGAATTAAACCAGTCAGCCTGAAACACAGAGGCACATGTGTGTGTCCAAGATCCTGATGACCTGAAGGGCTGGGGAATGGGATCACAGCGCGATGAGACCCCATCACAGATGCTTCTCTCTCTGTCTCTTTCTCATGTGCATGTGCACACATGTTGTCTATCAAGGTTTCTGCCATAGAGCATGTGTGCTCACTGGAGAGACAAAGAGAGATGGTAAGAAAGAAAGTGAGCAATCACCTCCCCGGGGGGATGACCACACTGTAATCTCTTCTCCTCCTGGTATTTTGGGCATGGACACACATGTTCCCAGCATGAGTGTCGAGCCATAGATCTGGGACTCAAACTGCAGAAGACAATGTGGGAGTCCAGCGACTTAACCACCGCACCACCTGCTGGCCCCAATGAATAAAGTTTTAAAAATTGAGACCATCTCCCCCTACATCATTAAAATGGTAGCTTAAACTTTCCGCATTGAAGAGTTCATAAGTATATCTTGATTACTGATGAACTTTTTAAAAAAATTTGTTGAGCATTTGATCTGTGTCTGGGGCCATGCTAAGTGGCCAAAATACAAAAACAAGAAAACCAGGCATAATCCCTGCCCTTATGTGGCTTTCAGTCTAATAGGAGAGACAAGGCTTAAACACATAAGCATGGAGACAAATACATAATGAACAACTGTGATAGATGCTCAGAAATCCAAGAATAGATTTAGCATGTAATGAAAATAAAATAGAGGGACTTCATTTAGATGGAAGGTTCAGGGGAATGCTCTTTAAGGAAGTGACATGTAGGGTGAGTAGAAGTTGGCAGGTGAGGAGTGGGAAATATAAATTAGCACTGATGTGAAGTCCCTGCAGCAGGAAAGAGGCTGGTGCATTTGAGGTGATGGCCACCAGGAGCAGATCACATCACCATCCTGCTCCAATCCTTCAGTCTCCCCCAAGCGTTCAAAGAAAAGCCCAGCTCATCCTCCCCAGTCTAATCATCAGCTGTAAGTCTCGGGATGCACCGTATACATGTTCACAGCTCCCTACCATTGTGCGTGCTCCTTCTTGGTCCCGGTCTGTTAGGACACGATTTCTGACCACCCTCTTGTACCACTTCTCTTAATTACCCACCTTTTTTGTGTTCTCTAGCACCCTTTATCTCCCAGCTACTTCTCAGGTCTTTAGGAGGCCAAACTCTGCCTATCTCTGTGTTTCTTGTGCTTAGCAGGAGAGGCACTGGATCAGGGTCTGCTAAACACATGACTTCACTGCTCTGGAGTCAAATGACTTTCTTCTGTGAACCTAAATATCTGTTGCATAAACTTCCAGCTAACACAGAGGTTGTAAAGAAATTATTGTTTTTTGCTATAAGAGTGAATGATATGATGATAAACATGGTCAAACTATTAACTGATATCAAGACTAGTGTCATAAATACAAGTTATTCTTTAACTGTTACAATAACGAAAACCTATATTCACTCTACCACACCACTAGTGACAGCTACAAGGCATGACACCATACTTGCTTTAGAAGCCATAAAGTCTTGTAAGGAAGTACCCTGTTTTTTATTTTTATTTTTTAAGTTTACTTATTTATTTCATGAGATTCAAACCATGGTTGGCCACCTGCTGGCCCCCATTTTTTTTTTTTTTAGAACACATGATTTTCAATTTGTCATTTGATTCAAATCTCTTAGAGTAAAATAATACTGAAATCATCACTAATTAACAGATTTAACTCATTAGCCACATTTTTCCACAAGAAATTCTCCTTATGGAAAAAATTCTCTTACTGTGTTAATTTGAAAAAAATCAAAATTACTATTTAACTCTGATAAGTCCTGGAAATTTGAAAGTAGCAAGTACTAAGTAGTATAGCACGTAAATGCTTTTTACTTTGATGTTTAATAAATGGACCGGGCTGGCAGAGAGATGATAAAGAGAATAAAAAGGAGAAGACAAAAGAGTTTTCTCACAGTCCTACAGCATTTATCATAACTAACATTGCAATGCACTAACAAAAAAGTTTAACTTAAATGACCTATATGATTTTATCTTTAAAATATCACCATTTAAGTTTTAGAGACTGAAACTGGGGACTAGATCACTCTTATAAATTGATACGTGTTAAACTATTTGATTTTCTTTAAGTTACTGATAAACTGTCTCAATATAAGCAGAGATTCATTTTTTAAAAAATTATTTTATTTATCTATCTATCTATGTATTTATTTATTTATTATTAAGTTTGCTATAGGGCTTGTGTGCTCACCAGAGAGGAAGGGAAAGTGAGAAAGTAAGCCACCAGCTCAAACCACAGTCACCTATGTGGGAGTCCAGTGCCTTAACCACCATGCCACCTGCTGACCCCAAGATTTATTCTTACTCTTAGATTATTAGAAAAGTCATGATGTATTTTTTCTAAGTTTTTCTATGCAAAAATGTGCCATGACTTTTCCAATAACCCAATATAAATGTTTGGTTAATTTTCTTTATCATCCTCTTATGTTGCGATCTTTATTGGCCCTCACTGCTATCTTTTTATTATTGGCAAAAGGTAAAGAAATAAACAACACTATAAGTTTGGGCACTGAACCAGATGTGCTATTTTGACTGCTGGAATTCAGCTCCTGCCCATTGTCTACTCTGGTCCCTCCTAGTTTGCTCAGTCCTGCTCTGCTCACTTCCCACATTAGTACATATTGATGCAAACTGGGATGTCACAACGTCTGTATTAACTTTACTCTTGTTCTTATTAAGATGATATGGGAACATTAGGGACTAGCCTAAATCAATCAGTCTCGAGGCAAAGAAAGTAACTTCCACCTGCTATGGCCTGTACTGTCGGAGCCCTCGTGGGCAGCACACTCATCTTCAGGCCTTCCTACCTCGTGTGAGAGGGAGTCTGACTACGGAGGAGCAGACAGAGCTCTTAGCAACCTCACACTAGAACACATTTTCAGTTCTTTATTTTCTTGGCTTGATTTGCAAATTCCCACCAACCCAGCTGTGTCAACTATTGAAAACACATGTAAAGGTCTGAACGATAAGTTAAAACTTACCTAAATCTGAGAAGAAAGGAAAATCTCAGAATACAGTAAAATCAGCTAGTCCTCTACATCTGGTATCTGTATATGAGACAACAAAAGAACTGAACTATTATAGATAGGAATCGAGTGTCAAGTCCAAAGAAATAATTTCTTCATCCCTCTCTTGCAAATAATACAGCAAAGCCATACAGTCTGCACATGTGATGCAGGTGTGAATAAAGAAGCAACCTGAGGGGGCTGGCAGGTAGTGTGCTGGTTAAGGGTGCTAGACTCCTACATGGCTGACAGCAGTTCAAGTCCTGGACTTGGCGGCTTTCTCTCTCTCTCTCTCTCTCTCTCTCTCTCTCTCTCTCTCTCTGTCCCTCTCTGGTCAAATTAAATAAAGTTAAATAATTATTTAAAAAGAAAAAAGAAGCAACCTGAAACTTTTTAGACATGTGTACATGCAACTTTTTGTGGACATTTCCACAGATGGAGAACTTAAGCACTCTGTTGGAAGTCTGATACCAGAAAATAGAAGAGTTATGAATAAGTCCAAAGTCTTTCAGACATTTTTTTTTTCTCTATACCTCTAACTAATTATGATGAGTGTTGTTGGTCCTGTCATTACCTTCTACACAATAAAGCCACTTACTCTGAAATCAGGCAGTAAGAGAAATTTTAAGATTCAAAATTAACACTAATATATCTCAACATGATAAAAAAAAAAAACTATGTGAAGAATTCACAGAGAACATCATAGTGAATGGTGAAAAGACTAAAAGCTTTCCTCTAACATGAGAAAAAGGGATAGATATCTACCTTCACCACTTTTTTTAAACAGAACTAGAAGTTCTAGCCAGAGCAATTGGGCAAGAAAAAGAAATAAAAGGCCTCTAAACTAGAAAGGAAAATGTAAAATTACCCGCTTGCAGATGACATAATCCTATATGTAGAAAACTCCAAGTATTTTACAAAAACACTGTTCAAACTAATAAATTCAGCAAAGTAGCAAAATACAAAGTCAATATACAAAAATAAATTGCATTTCTATACACTAAGAATGAACAATTGAAAAGAAAATTGAGAAAACAAATCCATTTACCACAGCATCAAAAAGAATAAAATACTTAGAAATTAACTGAACCGAGGGGGTAAAAGTCTTGGACAATAAAAACTGGTCATGTCACCCAGTGGGTAAGAGAGAGAGATACCACATAGTTGACTGTGGTTCAGATTCTGGTCTAGTGTCTTGAAAAACATGCTAAGTATGTATGCACGCATGCCCCAAATCCCATCAGGATGGAAAAATGGAGGAGAAGAGACTGCAGCATTCCCACATCCCATTGGCTTTCTCCTTCTCCCTTTCTTTCTCTTTCTTTCTCGGTCTCTGGCAACTATGTGTGTCTTGTAGTCATTAGAAAAAAAAAACAAAACTACAAAACACATATGAAAGTAATTAAAGAAGGTATAAACAAAAGATGCATTCATGAATGATGTAAATATCAACACTAACCAAAACTACCTAAAGATTTAATGCAGTCCATATCAGAATCTCTTTGACATTTTTTTGTAGAAATAGAAAAGCCCATTTTAAAATTCCTATGTGCTCTCTAGGGACTCCAATTAGCCAAAACAATACTGAAAAAGAACAAAGCTGGAGGACTCACACACCCTGATTTCAAAACTTCTACAAAGCTACAGTATTCAAAACAGTGGTGCTGACATAAAGACAGATATTCAAACCAATGGAATACAACAGAGTACTTGATTTTTTTTTTTTTATGATCTTCCATTTCTTGTCTTTTGTATGTTTTGTTCCCCCCCCCCCCCATCCTTGATTCCCTATCTCTGAGTACTTGATTTTTGACAAGGGTACCAAGACCATTTGAATAGGAGAAGTCTTTTTTTTTTTTTTTTTTTTTTTTTTAAGAGGTTTCTTGCTAGAGGGCGTGTGTACTGGCCAGACAGACAGAAAGAGAAAGAGAGACAGAAAGCAAGAAATCACCCCCCAGGGGGGATGGCCACACCACAATCCCTTTTCCTCCAATTAGGAGAAGTCTTTTAAATACATGGTGCTGGGCAGTCTGGACATTCACATGCAAAAGAATGAACATGAACCTTTACCTAACACCATACATAAAAATTAACTCAAAATGGATCAAAGACCTAAATGCCAAGAGCTAAAGCTATAAAATGGTTAGAAGAAAACATGAGGCAAAAGCTTGACAACATTGGATTTGGCAATGATTTCTTGTATACAACACCAAGGGAATAGGCAACAAAGAAAAAATTAATTTGGTTTCATGAAAAAAAATTGTGGATTAAAAGACACAATCAACATAGTAAAAAGTCACCCCACAAAATGAGAGAAAATACTTGTAAATCATAAATCTATTTAAGTAATTAACATCCCGTCTATGAAGAGAAACCCTAACACACAACGACAGCAAAACAACCTGATTTTAAAATGGGCAAAGACTTAATAGACACTTCTCCAAAGAAAATATACGAATGTCTAGTAAGTACATGAAAAAATTCTCAACACAGCTAATCATTAGGGAAATATGAACTGAGATTACAGTGAGATACCACCTCACCCATTAGGATGGGTGCTATAAAAATGTTTGAAATTTAAAAACATTAATAATAATAATAGCAGTTGTTAGTGAGAATGTGGGAAATATGTGCAGTGCTGGTGGGAAGGTAAAATGCTACAGTCACTGTGGAAAACACTATGGAAGTCCCTTAAAAAACTGAAATTAGAATTATCATGTGATCCAGCAATTCCATTTCTGGATATATACCCCAAGGAATTGAAAGTAGAAACTCAAAGAGATACTTGTACTCCATATTTATAACAGCATCAGTCACAACAACTAAAATATGGAAGCAACCCAAGTATCCATTAGCAGGAAAATGGCTAAGCAAAATGTGGCCTATACATACAGTAAATTATTCAACCTTAAAAAGCAAGGAAATCCCAAGATGAGCTACATGGATGAACCTTAAAAACATGTTAAATGAAATAAGCCAAGCACAGAAAGTCAAATACTATATGAGTCCACTTACATGAGGCACTTAGCATAATCAGAATTGTAGAGACAGAAAGTATAAAACAGTGGTTGCTTGAGGCTGAGAAGATAGAAAATGGAAAATGATCATTTAATGGGCATGAGAGTTTCAGTTTTGCAAGACAGAAAGTGTTCTGTGGTTAATTGGTGGTGACAGTTTCACCATATGAACATAATTAATGCCACTGAACTGTACACTCAAATGGTTAATATAGTAAATTTTTTTGAGACGTTTTTGCTATAGGGCGCGTGCACTCACCAGAAAGACAAACAGAGACAGAAAACGAGAAATCAACTCCCAGGGGAGATGGCCACACCGTAATCCCTTCTCCTCCATTCTCCTCTCGGGATCTTGGGCACGCACGCACACATGCCCGGCATGAGTTTAAGCCACCAGGTCCGGGACTCAAACCGCGGTCAACTACATGGTAGTCCAGTGACATAGCCATTACGCTAACTGCTGGTCCCAAGTGAATTTTATGTTAGGCATATTTTACACTAAAAAATGGAAAAATATTTTAAAGTTGAAGTGATAATCCAAAAATAGATACTAGTCCTTTCAAAAATAAACACTTAGTGTACCATATATTTGGGTACCAAGTCATCTTTAGCATTCCAACATTATTTTACAAAATATTAACCCATATCAATTCCTGTTTCATTATCTGTAAGTTCTCCTTTTTTGGAAAAAAATTAAAAAGAAAGAAAAATAAATATTTTATATTTCTTTAAAGCAGGCCTCATAATTACATAATAACCAAAGGTAATAGAAATACGTCTGAGCGACTGGAAAGTAAAATGAAATATCAGTGCAATAATGTACTGGTTCACAGTTGTGAAGTACATGAGCCAGAAACAGTTACTTGAAGCTTACAGGACTCATAACTACTGGCTCACAATCAAGCCATTAGGCTCTCAGTGAGACAAGAATGGCCAAACTTCTTGGTTAGACTATTGATTTTTCTTTTTTCTTTTTAAGATTTTTGCTATAGGGCATATACTCTCACTGAGAGATAGAGAGACAGAAAGAGAGAAATCATCTTTTGGGGCGGATGGCCATGCCACAAGCCCCTCTCTTGCATTCTCCTCTCAGGATTTTGGGTACCCACGCACACCTGCCTGGTGTGAGTTTCAAGTCTCTGGGTCCAGGATTCAAACTGTGGTCAGCCATAGTGAGAGTCCAGTGACATAATCATTACACCATCTGCTGAACCCCATCTATTGATTTTTCTATCTTTTCTTTTCTGCTACTCTTACAGTAACTTGTTAAATCTTCTCCTTGGCTTATTATTTGTTTCATTTCTCTTTTCATTCCTCGTTTGTTTCTGTTTTGCTTTCCTGAAGTTACAATTACTTCATTCCTCATTTGAGACCACTGGAGAGAAAAGCTAATCTCCATTCATCTCTTCATTGCACATTCATATGCTCGTACCGACAGGACCATAGAAGTGTTCCATGTTAGCACTATTAGGGACTTTTATAATCACTGAAGATAACAGATGTTAAGAGACTTGGAGAAGATTATTACCGCCAACTGCCCAGGACTCTTGATTTCCTACATACAATAAGAGATACATGGTTAGGAGCTGCTATATATAATATTTTTTTCCCTCTTCCCTGAGATTGAGGTTCCTAGAGTTTCCTCCTGGATTTTGATTTCTCACATTAAGCTCCAAGGATCTAAGTCATCTTCTCTTTCAAACTTTCTGTTCCATGTGCTCCATAGCTCAGGACAGAATCTGGACCACAGCTGGAGGAAGCTGGACCTAGAAGAGTCTGTGAGGGGTGGGACAGCTGCAGACCCCTGGACTGTGAGTGCCAGCCCTCATGGCTACACAGGCTGTGATCTGCCGGTGTATCTGTATAATGACAACGAAATTCAGTTTGGATTTAATTGTTGTTTTGATAATTTGGAGGTTTTAAATCATTTGCCAGTGGTATTTTAAAATTCTTTTCTCTTTGATTTTATCCTTTCATTTAATGTAGCAATTAAATACCACTGATTAAGACTCACAAATAGAAAAAATTAGCACTGCTCATTTAAAAAAAAAAATGTACAGATGGTACAACGGACCTATCAGTGCTTCCTCTCAGAGATTAAAGCAAAACAAATGGGGTGTGCGTGCATGCTCAAGATCCTGAGAGGAGAATGGAGGAGAAGGGATTGCGGCGTGGCCATTCCCCCTGGGGGGTGATTTCTCGTTTTCTATCTCTCTGTCTCTCTCTGTCTTTCTGGTGAGCGCACACACCCTATAACAAAAACCTCTCCAAAAAAAAAAAAATTAAAAATTAAAAACCAGTGTTCTAAAACTCATAAAAGGGGCCTTAAAAAGTTCACAGAAAAGTCATGTTCTGAAAAACTATGCATGGATTACAAATTTTTTGCATAGAAGTAAATTCATTCTTTAATTCCATTTTTCTGCATGGGTTGACACTTGGACAGCTCTTAATTATTTTTCACTGATCAACTGTTGAGATTAGTTTTGATTTTAGACATATGGCTTTTCAATCATTAAAAAAAAAAGACAAATTTACTTATTATAGAATAGACTCATACTGTTCTCCAGTGTTCATCTAGAAACTGGAAGTCTGGATAAATCTTGCTTCAGTCAGTGAAATTTCTGTTCCCAAATGTGTTGAGAGCATATGAGAGAATTGAGTCAACCTAGTCACATGCAGGACATCCTAAATTTTCTAAAACTATATATTAAGGTTACAACTTCACCCGGAAACACGAGGGTAGCTATTCTCCTTTAGATTGACTATATTTATAAGCAAATGTACAAATGAAGCAGACACAATAAATGCAGCATGTTACAGGGCAAAGCTCTCAGATTGCTTTCGTTAGTGATTAAGAGCTCAGTGGTCATGCTTCTGGTGGTACCAATGGCTCTCTAATCCTCATACTAGGGATGTCTCCCTTTCTTCTGTAAGGCTTCTATGTGATGCCCGTGGACTTTCAGATTATAGCCAGGGCCGCTGGTCTTTGCCGGTGTTCCTCTATCTGTATGTGACATCTCCGTTACTCGCACCACTATTACCAAATCTGGAATCTTTTTTCACCTAGACACAGAATGCTCACTAGTATACAAAGATTTGAGGCTCCTAAAAAAAAATAAAAATAAGGGGTCTTGAAGTGGAAAACCAATCTGCAGAGGATCCACATCACTAATTTTAAAGATCTGGGATCCCAAATCCACAAATTGCTATTTGTGTGAATTTGGGTCAGGGTCTTAGCCTCTTTGTCCCTCACTTCTTTCTAGGTAAGCAGAGATGACAATAGTTTTCAGGGCCCTTGAAGGGCTTAAGTGCAGTTACCTGTCTAATACATGTAACTTAGTATAGGGCCAACCTATAGAAGGTACTCAGTAAATACCTATTTTTGTTGGCTCATGATAGAATTAAAAGGAAAAAAAACGTCAACAATCTAAAGACACTGAATGAAACATAGTGTTTATGACTTAACAAAAATGTCACTCATGATTTCTCTACTTGTATGGTGGCAGAAGTGCGAGACCAGAGTACAAGCTGCATCTGTGGGAGTCGTGACAGGACAGGCCTTTCCATTCCCTGACTAAGTATTGGTTGAAAGGAGTGTGGCCAAAACAGTAACCAAAAGAGGCATGACGCTTCCAGAAAAGTCTCAAGGAAAAGCATTGCAAGCAATAGCCTTAGCTGCTGGATCTGGCTCTAAAGGAAAGGGTGGAGAGAGTCAACCTGTTACTGTGAAAGTCAGAGATAAAGTTCTTCTCCCCAAATGTGGAGGCACCACAGGAGTTCTAGATGACAGGGATTATTTCTGATTTAGAAATGGTGACATTCTTAGAAAGTATGTAGACTGAAATAAATCACTTCTGAAATAGCACACGAAGCTGCCCATTCCACTGAAGCTGTGAAATCTTTCATCATATAAATAATTTCCATGTTTCTCTTTTATAATAAACTAATGATATCTGATGTAAAAAAAGGTCACTCCTTTATGCTTACACTTGTAAGTTGCATGTCATTACTAATGTTTTTGATTAAAGAGAAAAAAAGCATAATTTCAAAATAAAGTCAACCATAATACCAAAGGGAAAGAAAGAAAGTGCAATTTTGCATAAATAGTGGAAAATTATAACATGCTTCTTAGTTCTGAGTCAATGAAAATAAAAGTGCATGTCACAGATGGTTATTTTAAGTGAATCCTATATTAAGATATTTAAAAATAGTCCAATTGGAACCAGCAGATGGCGTAATGGTTACATCATTGGACTACCATATAGTCAACCTCTGTTTGAGTCCTGACCTAGTGGCTTAAAACAATGCCAGGAGCCTGTGTGCATGACCAAAATCCCGAGAAGAAAACGGCGGAGAGGGGATTGCCGCATGGTTCCCACCCTGGGGGGATGATTTCTCACTTTCTGTCTCTCTGTCTCTTCAGTGAGCACACGAGTCCTAGTAAAAAAAAACTCTTTTAAAAAATAAGTTCAATTTTCAGATATAATGCTTCTCATCTAATTACCATTTGAATTAAAGCACAATTATTTTTCCATAGAATTTGAAGCAATAAAATCAACCTAACTTTGAAGTTGACAGAAAAATTTGTTCAATGACTTCCAGTTTTAAGAAGAGACTTGCTGGGACCAGCAGGTGGCGGAAAGGTTGCATTGCTGGACTCCCACATAGCAACCATGGTTCAAGTGCCCCACCCAGTGACTTAAAACTCACCGGGCGCGTGTGCATGCATGACTAAGATCCCAAGAGAAGATTGGAAAAGGGATTGTGGCATGGCTATTCCCCCTGGGGTGTGATTTCTCCCTTTCTGTCTCTGTCTCTCTCTGTCTCTCCATTGAGTGCACGTGTCCTATAGCAAAAATCTCTCTTAAAAAAATAAATAAATAAATAAATAAAGAGATTTGCTTAGATCCATATCTAAAGAGTAAATAAAATGTAGGTGACTTAGGAACCCAAACCTAAAGAGACAAAGTGAATAGTATTTCATTAAATCGCTCCTCCCACATAACACACTACTTCCAACTTGCTAATTAATGACGTTTCAAGATTCCAGGAATTGATGACAATGTTCATAGAGAAAGTCAATCTGTTTCTTGATAAAATCTACTTTGAAATGAACCATGCACCGCAGGATAATTGAACAACTGCAGACACTGGTATCCGGGTAGCTGTCAAAGGCTCCCAAGTACCCACCAACCATCCTTGTCTTCCATCTAACCTGAGGGTGGTTTGCTTAGAATGTGACATACAGATTCCATCATCAAAAGCAAAACAAATGGCACCAACACTTTTCACCTATACATACAGTTTTCCTGGAAGTTTACTTTAAAATACACATAATAGGAGATGCCTGTTGGGATTTCCTCATCTGAACAGTGTCAGAACCTGAATCCGAACAGTGTCTCTTTCAGGTTACATTGCTCAGAACTCATCACAAATATCTTCAAGACAGACAATCTGACAAGAAGCCTCTGGAGATGTCCCAAAATACAGTAAAAGAAGCCAGGAAGGTATTTTTTCTTTTTTTACATTTTCCTTCAACCACACTTGCTAAACCAAGGAAATGATTGGGTTGTCAGAAAAGTCATGACACATTTTTGTGCAGAAAAACATGTCATGACTTTTCCAATGACCCAGTACTTTTTTATTTTCAAGTCCACTAGCCCAATCACAAAGTAATTTCACCAATTACAATAAAAAGGGATAAAATCCCATATTTTTCTTCATACTTGAAACTTGGTCCAAAGAGAAAAGGGACGCAGTGGACAAATGGTGCCTCTTTATCCAAAAGATAGTTCTCTCCTCAGGACCTCATGACTCCTACATGGGGAGAAAAGAACTAGACACACGGCCAGCATGCATGTCTAAACGCTTCCGCACTTGCCATCTTCACTGATTTATTGGGCCCTCAGGAAAGTCATGACATAGTTTTGTGTAGAAAAACATAAAAATATGTTATGACTTTCCCAATGACCTAATAAATTATTAAAATGTATGACTTGAATAAACCTCCCAAACAACACATCCATTCCGGCACCTGAGACGCCCTCACAGCACCGCAGAGAAAGCCTTCACGGTTGCCACGGTGCACGCCTACTGATGAGCTAGGAACTTGACCTTCTTCCAAGTCACATCGCTACCTGATCAGGGGCCAGGTGGCGGTACCGTGGCAACACAGCAATGTGGTACTATACACACATGGGAAGGTCCTGGGTTCATGTCCCAGGTCCTCCCCGTGTACATTGCACCTGTACACGTGTACCCACAGTCTGCGTCCACTGAGACTGGGGTGGGCTGAAGCCCAAAGACACCATTGGGGGTGCATGTCTCCCTGTCCCTGTCTCTCTCTGTCCCAGTAGAAATAAATAAACTTTTGTTGTAAAAGAAAGTATTGCAGGGCCAGCAGATGGTGTAGCAGTTACATCCCGGGACTCCCACTGGCCAACTGCAGTTCGAGTCCCAGACCCAGTGGCTTCAAAATCACTCCGGACACATGTATATGCATACCCAAGTCCCCAGGAGGGGAACAGAGAAGAAGGGATTACAGCATAGCCATCCCCCTGGGGGGGGGGGGTGATTTTTCACTTTTCTTCTTACTGTCTCTCACTGTCTGTCTGTCTGTCTGTCTCTCTTTCAGTGAGTACATGTGCCCTAAGGCAAAAACCTCAAAAAAAAAAAAAAAAAAAAAAGAAAGTAAGTTAGTTAACCATGCTGATAATATAAAACAAGGCCAATCTCTTTCTGCCCAGATGCTGCAATGGACCACCCCCTGCATTTATGCCACCATCAGTCATCACAGCCTCTCATTCAAGTTAATTAGTCATTCATTCATTCATTCATTCAGCACATACACATCAAACTAGACACAGTCCTCAGGCACAGAGGGGAGAATAGGGACAAGAGCTTGGTGCTGGCGTCCAGTGTCATTCTGCCTCTAACGACAGAGACTGGAGAGTGAAGAGGCAAATGAGACAGGGAGTGAGAATGCAGTAAAACACAGGGACTGCAGATCTGAGAGCCCAAGGGACAGGCGTGAAGCATACACGGTGGAAGTCACGTAGGCCGGGCTGCGAAGACGGTTTTGGATAAAAGGCTGTTTTAGGCCACTGGGACAGCCGTGAAGGAAAGAATGGTGCATTCTTGCATTCTTAGGACTACAGGCTGTGAGGGCTGGGACAGACAGAAGTGGCAAGAGTTGAGGCAGAAGAGGGACACTTGGTCCACGTATGTTGTGTATGCCATGCCAAAAAGTTTAGACTTTTATAAAGGGCAATGCAGAGACATGCAAAGGGTTTAAGCAGAAGAAGGACGTGATCAGATTTTTATCTTAGAAAGATGACAGCCTGAAGAAACTGGATGGTGTTAGGAGTAGATATTGGAAAGCAGTTTAAGAAAGGAGAGCAATCAGGACCAGCATTTACCGTAATGGCTATGTCACTGGACTCCCATGTAGTTGACCGCAGTTCAATTCCTGGAACCGGTGGCTTAAACTCACGCTAGGCGCATGTGCGTGTGTGCCCAAGATCCCAAGAGGAGAATGGAGGAGAAGGGATTGCAGTGTGGCCATCCCCCCTGGGGGGTGATTTCTCGCTTTCTGTCTCTCTGTCTCTCTCTGTCTGTCTGGTGAGTACACGCACCCTATAGAAAAACCTCTCAAAAAAAGAAAATAAGTAAGAAAGAAGTGCAATAACCAAGGTAATAAATGACAATGGGCAGAAAAAAAAGCTGTGGAAGTGACACTGGAAAGAAGACAGAATCAAGATAGTCCTTGTTTTAAAAATGAATAAATTGAAAGGGAACATGGGAGACAAAGCAAATGGTAGGGAGAAACAGATGGCTAGAAAGTGACACATTCCATTTGTAACAGCTTGACCGTGCGGTCAGGGTGGGCCCCGCGTCTACACTGGCAAGCAGCCGTGAGACCGTCTGCCCCTCCCAAGCTGGTCTGAGCCTCCTCAGACCCACATGTGGATGACCTCTCTGTGCATATGATGATTCAAGCCACAGGCTGAGCAAAGAGAGCAAGAGAGCACAGGTAGAAAGTGTAAAGTTAAGAGGAGAAAAAAAGAGGAAAACAAACTACGAAGGATGGCCAACATGTGAAGTGGGAGGAGTGAAAGAGATGGAGAAGGAGAAACAGGGCACAGTGAGAACATCAGGGTCGCAAGGACAGACCTTTCACAAAAGCTGTGGCCAAAGCTGACAACCGCTGCCAGGCTGTTAACTAAAGGCAGATGACACGGTGGGATTTAGTGAGAGTGAGGTGGGCGGGGGATGAGTTGGGGACCTTGGTAGTACAAACGCTCCATGAGATGGAATCAGGACACGCCGAGGAGGAGAGGGGTTAGAGGCAAGAGTAAAGAACACTGTTTTGAATGCTGACCGGGCACTCCTGGAAACGTACTCTAATGAGAACAAAGATGGCAGCTGTGGTATAATGCCAGGTGGTGACAAGCTCCAGGGTGCAGCCAGTTGGGGGTGACTTCAGAGAAGCATAGTTCACTGGTATTGAGGTCAACAAGCCAAAAAGCTTGTGTTGAATGGATCATTTTTTTTTTCTTTTTAAACTTAAGTTCCTCAAAATTGGGGGTAGAGGAAAGGTAGGATCCAGAGAACAAGAGACAGAAGTAAGAAAACAGCTGTTGAGACCAGTAGTTGGCATAGTGGCTATGTCGCTGGACTCCCATGTAGTTGACCGCAGTTCAAGTCCCGGACCCAGTGGCTTAAACTCACTCCGGGCGCGTGTGCGTGCGTGCCCAAGATCCCGAGAGGAGAATGGAGGAGAAGGGATTGTGGCGTGACCATCCCCCCTGGGGGGTGATTTCTCGCTTTCTGTCTCTCTGTCTCTCTCTGTCTGTCTGGCGAGTGCACGCACACTATAACAAAAACCTCTCAAAAAAAGAAAGAAGACAGCTGTTGACGTGACGAGGTGGCAGGCTCTTTAATGAGGCAGCATGAGCCTCACAGGCACACTGATGGATGGGAGAAGCTTCGGCTGTGAAATGCACAGGGAGAAGCACCAGGGAGAATCTAACACTGTGCTGGCCCCGAGGAACATCCTGACTCAGAGTACCTCATCCAAAAAGCACTGACGGTATGCACAGAACTCATGCTATAGGAAAGTGATCTGATCCAAACCGCAGGTAGGAAAAACGTCTCTGGAGAGGAAACGAGCTAGAAACAAGAAGGGGGAAATAATAGTAGCCAGAGGTTTGTCTTAAGGAATAAAAGATAAGTGAAGGTATGATGATGCTGGAGAAAGTACTAGAATTGTACTCCTTCTAGAATTCAGGTAAAGATGGTGATGCAGCTTTTATTTCCTAGTCCTTTTTTTTTTTTTTGGAGAGATTTTTGGTATGGAGTTTGCGTGCTCACCAAAGAGACAAATAGAGAGAAAGCAAGAAATCGTCGCTGAGGAGCACCCCCACGTTGTAATTCCTTCTCCTCCATTCTCCTCCTGGGATCTTCGGCACACACGCACACATGCCCAGTCTGACTTTGAAGCCACCAGGTGCAGAACTTGAACCATGGTTGGCCATGTAGCAGTCCCATGATGTAACCACGATGCCATCCGCTGGTCCCTATTCCCTAGTCTTCTGATTCTGGGAGACTGGGTGGCTCCCAGAGGTTGTATAAAGATGAACAGCTGAGTAGGTTTCAGAGAAAAGATAAAGAACATGATCTTGGTGCAAGTTTGGGATACAAAGGCCGATTCAGGCAAAGAGACAACTAATGCAACAGCCAATGAGCACCTTGGGTGTCAGGAGGGGGATTACTATCTAGATCACGGTAGTTGAAACAACTAAGAGAGCACATCCTTATAAACAAGCAGCTGAAAGTAGATCCCAAAGGCACATTCTCACGTAGAGGAGATGATTAAGTCAAGCATTCCAAGGAGATCCAAAGATAAGAAAGACACAGAGGACCAAGACCGGAGATGGATTCCTTCAGAAGCGCCATCTAAAACTGGCTGGCTGCTTCGTAAAAGGCCAGCTTCTCACAGAACACCAGGGGCTGTTTCTGCAACCAGTTCCTCTTTGCCTTCATCCCAGTAGTGACTGTTACATGCTGCAGTTGGAGTCCCTGAAGAAACCCCACTAATCAGGATGCATGTCTGGGCTTCATTCCACCAGGAACCCCGAGGCCATTCCTCCCCCCTGCACACCTCTGACACTCCCAGTTGCTTCTGAAAATGAAGGCCCCCTCTCTGCAATGAGTTGGCTCTTCTCTGCAGCCACACTTGTTCTGTGCTTCCTCGCCTTCCCTACCCCTCTTCCCCAAAATTGTGCACTGTGCCTTTTGGAGTACCTAGTCCCTAGTAAATGAAAGCCCTTCCTTCACTCTCCTCTTCAATAGAAGCTCTCTTGACTCCCAGGTCTGACACCTTCCTCCTGGTTTCTCCTTCACCTCCTACAGTCTTTCCCCTTTCTCTACTCCCACCAAGCAGATACTGCCTTGGAATCCTTTGCTGAATCCTCCCATTGCCATCTGCCTATCCCTTCCCTGCAGCAGCTGTCAGGGAATGATTCCCACCACCCAACTACCCAGACCCTCTGTTTGCTCATCAAAATCCTCGCAAGATTCTAACAAATAATTTTGCCACACCAGGTAGAAAAGGCACAGGCATGCCTCTGCCCCAAACATTTATCTGGAACATAAGTTCCCAGAGAGCGGTGACATGGTGAATGGCATTCAGTGCAGCCCTGGGAATAACGTTCAAGCTTATGAGGATGCAGGAAACTCAGAACCCTGCGCTGTGGTTTGAAATTCATGTGCTGGAATTTGGCTATAACAGGAAGCTAGTAAGAGGAGATTTAATCTGGGTATGCTGTCCAAAGGCAGGGTTTTGGGGATGGGATAAGGCATCAGACTGATTCTTAGTGGGTTTATAAGGAGAGGGACTGAGAGCAGTGCAGAAACACATGGACACTGACAGGTGCATGCTGGGCGCTTCTCATGGTCCTGTCCTTCACCAGATTATCCACCAGCAAGAACACCCCTCACCAGATATGGTCCCCGGGCTTTGGATCTCTGAACTATGAGTTAAATAAACTTCTCCTTCTATAAATTACCAGACTTGGGTAATTCTGTTATTAGCAACAAAATAAAGCATGGATCAGTTTTTTCTTCCTTCACTTGCAGATAAAATCAGATGTAGATGTTTTTATTCATTGCCTTTTGCATCTGTGCACGCTGCCCGATGGACTCCACCTCTGCAGTCCCAGGTCCCTGTGGCTAACCACCCATTCCCAAGCTTGCAACTGATCATTCACTTCACTGTGGGCTCCATGAGACCATCCACACCTGTCAGTCTTAGTTTCCAAAGCTGCAGATTATCTGTGGGCCAAGTACAGTCACAAATAGCCTTCATGACCTTTGCTGGTAAAGAAAATATATCATCTCTTTTTCTTTTCGAAGGGCATAATATACAGACAGCTAAAACAGCTAAAATTTTCAGACTGTTCATTAGCGTTTCTCAGTAGAGTGAGAGCTTCTCGACAGGACATACTGAATCACCATGCATTGAAGTCCATTACCAATGTCTCCATGGACATCAGAAATATGAAAAAGTTACAACTGACTTCCAAAAATACGGAGTCTATGCCGGGGAAGGTGCTAGACATACTGAACAACCCAAAGCTATCAGATTATGTTAGCGCAGACATTCTGATCAGAGTAAAAATAACCAGTGTTGGATAATACATACCCAAATAACTGAACTAACACATTTATTCTGCTTTTCATTTATTTACATGATACTTAGTGAGCACCTACTATGTGCCAACTATGGATCAGCACTGAGGATGCAGCAGCAAGGAAAAATGCAATTAAAAAATATCTTTCATGATCTGCCAACAGAAAAAGAAAATGAAGGTAAGTTCTAAGGGAGAATCCCCACACCAGGTCAGTCTTTGGGGGTTGTGATGGTTACTTTTATGCACCAGCTTTGCTGGACCATGGTACCCCAATATTTGGTTTAAGATTATTCTGGAAGTTTCTGTGAGGGTTTATTTGGATTATATTCACATTTAAACCAATAGCCACAGTGGTACAAGCAGGAAGGCATCGTTGTGCAATGGCTGAGGCTGCACGGGAGGCCGGAGTACAGTTCCCAGCCTAACCTAAACAGGCTGGGTGTGCCTGGGACCTCAGTGACTGTATGGTTGGGGCAGGAAAGATCACAACATGGCAAGACCCTGTAATAAATAAAAATTAAATTAAAAATAATTCTTAAAAAAAAAAAAACCTATCTCTCTATCTTTTTAAAGGTCTTCTTTTTGTTTTTCTGCCATAAGTCACATATACTTACTAGAGAGAAACAGAGAGAGAGAAAGTGGAAAATCCCCTGGAAAGATAGCCATGCCATAATCCCCTCTCCTCCCATCTCCTCCTGGGATTTTGGACATGTATGCATACAGCAGTGTGATTTTCAAGCTACCAGTTCCAGGACTCGAACCATGGTTGGCCACGTGGGAATATAGCCTTCCATACCATCTGCTGGTCCCCATACTATCTCTCCTTCTCTCGTATTTAAAAAAGAAATAGTGAACTTTGAGTAGAACAGATTGCCCTCCATAATGTGGGTGGGCCTCATCCAATCAGATGAAGCTTTAAATAGCATAAAGCCTGGCCTTCCTTGGACAAGAATTCTGCCAGCAGACAGCTGGCCTTTGATTTGTACTTACACGTTAGCTCTTCCAGGGTGTCCAGTCCCCAGCCCACTGTGCAGATTTTGAACTTTCCATCTCCATAATCATGTGAGTCAATTTTTAAAAACAAATCTATTAGTACACATTGATTCTGTTTCTCTGGAGAACACTGATTAATACAGAGATAAATGTGTTTTTTTCTTTTTTTTTAAAGGATATTTTTGCTATAGGGCGTGTGTGCTCACTGGAGAGACAGAGAGAGACAGAGACAGAAAGTGAAAAATCACCCCCTCCAGGAATGGTCACACCATAGTCCCTTCTCTTCCATTCTCCTTTTGTGATTTTGAGCATGCACATGCACCTAGCATGAGTTTTAAGTTGCCAGGCCCAGGACTCAAACCATAGTCAACTACATGGGAGTCTAGCAATATAACCATTACACCATCTGTTGGTCTCATACAGAGGTAAATGCTTTTTTTTTTTTTTTTGAGAGTTTTTTTCGCTATAGGGTGCGTGCGCTTGCCAGACAGACAGAGAGAGACATAGAGACAGAAAGCAAGAAATCACCCCCCAGGGGGGATGGTCACGCCGCAATCCCTTCTCCTCCATTCTCCTCTCAGGATCTTGGGCACGCACGCACACGCGCCCGGCGTGAGTTGTAAGCCACCGGGTCCAAGACGCGAACCGCGGTCGACTACGTGGGAGTCCAGCGACATAGCCGTTACGCTAACTGCTGGTTCCCCAGAGGTAAATGCTTTTAACAAGAAAATTTATTTGTTTATTTTTGCTGTAGAGTGCAAGTACTCACCAGAAACAGAGAGAAAGAAAGTAATAAATCTCCCCCTTGGAGGATGGCTACACCACAATTCTTTCTCCTCCAGTTTCTCTGGGAATTTGGAGTGGGCACACACATGTGCCCAGCATCATTTTTAAGCCACCAGGTCTGGGACTCAAACCACAAGCAATCAGCCATGTGGGATCCAGCACCTTAATCTCCATGGCACCTGTTGGCCCTATTAGGGACATTTTTTGATGGGATATTACTTTTGATGGGAAATTATTGAGTACTAGCAAAACCCTTTCATAATCATGTCATAGCATAATCATAGCATACTCACATACTTCCCAAGGTTGCCTTTGGAGCGGTAGTTTATACATGCCGCCCCCCTGACGCCCTTCATGATATGCTCTGTATGAACCTGTCTGGGTTAACATGATGGAGGGAAGTCCCACCTTAAGCACCTACCACCAGCACTTCACCAGTGCCCCTCACCCTACTGCGTCCTCTGGGGAATTACCCAGTTCAGCTGGCTCTAGGGGTCACCTATATTCTTTCCTAGAATCAAAATGGATCTTTAGGCCTGAGCAACACCAGCCTGGCTCTTCTGCTAGGGTCATGATAAAGGCAAAAGCAGCAGTAGTGTGCTACAGAAGGAATGGCATTCAGTCCTGTCCAGGGCCAGCAGGCCACCTGGAGCCTCACATGCTTGTTAACTGGAAGTTACAGACACATGGAAGTCTGCCCCTGTCTTTAAAGCCTTAATCCCAACGTGGCCAATTTGGTTGAACTTGGTCTGGATTCATGCACATCAGACGCTTCCACGTGGCCTTGCCTCAGCTCACACGTTCCCTCTTCGTGGAATGTTTTCTTCCACTTTTCTGCAAGAAAACACTCCATCCTTCCATCCTTGCCTTCAATGTGACCTTTTTTCTAAAGACCTTTCTGACCCCACCAAAAAAATTGAATGACTCCATTGACCGTGTTCCCAGAGACCATTCCATTTCTCCTGGAAATTACAAAGGACATGTAAAAACATGGTCATAGTAACTGAATATTCAAACATTGGCCCAATGAACGTTGTTTTAGAAAATCAGCCCAAATGTGAGAAGGTGCAAATGCTAGTGGCTGTATTTTATCCTACTTTCAGTCTCGTCTTTAGAAATGCAATTTGTAAGCAGAGCTTCCTAACACTGGATAGGTCAGGATGCTAGGCTGCTTTCCAGGGATTAGTTAGCTCATAAATCAGACATAACCCTCACATTCCAGAGTCCTACAACATACACACTTGTTGCACAGTGACAGTGAAGTGACTCCCTCAAGATGGTAGGGTGCAAGCAACAAGATTCTGTTGGCATTATAACTACCCTCACTGCCTCTTTTCTTTAGCTCTTTCTTCTCTAAGAGCAATGCCATTGTGCAATTCAAGCAATTATCAGTTCATTCCAATGGAATGTCTTAATAAAACATTCCCCCTTGCTGGGAATTTTCGGAACTAGCACATGTCAAATCCATTTAAGTTTCAGAACACTTTTTCTCCCTCAGGTTGATTTTAGCACATATTGAACACTCAGCTTAGAGGTGATTTACAAAATAAATAAGAAAAGCTGAACTAATGGTGGAAAGAGGTGTTGGATGGGATTATGGCCCAGACTGTGGTAAAAACTACCATAAACGCATGAGAGGTTCTAAGTTCATCTGTCACCTGGGGCCCATCAGGAGGCAGTTTCAGTTTTGTACTTAGCTCAATGTTCAGGTTTCCTGTGCAGGTCACAGTCAAACACACTGTAATGGTGCTGCCAAAATAATCTACGGAAACTCCTGGAAATCTGTGCCAGTTTGAGCTTTGATTCCAGACAATCACCCCAACCCATTAACGCTCCTGCAGAGGCTGGGATGGTGGGGCAGCTTCTGCACATCCTGCCGCCTTTCATGGTTGGCATGGAAGAGGGAGCACCCCTTGTATACAGGGTCAATAATCAGCTCTTCCCTGAAGCCTCCATCACTCCCAAACACTGGCCTTGATGTTCACGAGGATAATGGCAAACCCAGCAGCCAGTTCTCAGCCCCATGGTCCCTGCAGCTGGGCAATGTTTCATACTGTTTATTCTACACCCCAGAACGCTCCCGCATGCGGTCTTTAAGATGCCACATTCTCCTAATACTCTTTCTCCTTCCCAGTCCAGCCCCTCTGGAAATCTCTTCAAGAACTTCCCAGAGCTCCGTCCCCCAGCTTTTCTTGCATTTTGCTACACTTACATGTGAAGTCCTCTGATCGGGTCGGATGGCTTTAAGTCCACTACATGTCAATGACTGCCTCCTGGGCGTCTCCAGCCCTGCCTCTACCCTGAGCTCCAGGTGAACCACACAGCAGGCTTCTCTCAGATGTCTAGAGGCATGTAAACATGACAGCGTTTAAGGAAGATTCCTTCATGTCCTTTCCTAAACCTGACCCTCACATTTTCTCAGGAACGTCAAAGAACGTTGGAGTACATATTCTCTCTTACCTATCACCTCGCTTTTCCTCTCTATGAAAGTGTACACACCCTCTATCATGAATAAAAAAATGAATAAAACTTAAGAAAAAAGAGTATCTACTTTTTGAGCCCAAAGACTCTATTAAATAAGAACTGGTTGAAATAAATAATCGCACAGGACAATGAAATAGTAGTAACGGAAAGAAAACCACTAGGCCTAATTGTAGAGAACAAACTTTAGAAGCACTCTCAGAATAAAGGTCGAATGAGTAATATGAAAAATATGTGCAAGGTGATGACATATTTGAATGACAAATCAGAGTGGTAAAAAGAAAAAAAAAACAGTAAGAGAACAAATGTGTGGATGAGAAACAATAATCAGAAATGTAAGATGATAGAACATTCCAGACCTGATCAAACTTCAGATTAGAAGTTGATAGCTTAACATCTTTCAAGAAGGTTAATGAACAGAAATAATCATAGGAAGGTATAGCCTCATAAAAATTTTATAAACTTGAATAATTTTTTGAGTTCTAAAATGAACCAAACGAGGGAAAAGCCCAGCTAAAGTTTCATTTCTTTTCCAATATGTACTCTGTAATAATAACTGCTAGATAACACAGCAGTTTATAGTGCATGGAGGAGAAAAGTTTATCACTTACAGATTTTCTCAGGATTGGCATGACCACACCTGTAAAATAAATAAAGCTATAAAAATATCACCTAGGAAATTTAAAAGTTTTTATAAATTTGTCATCTAACATTTATTTTTCCTACAAAATTTGACTCACGATACATTCTAGACCACCAAGAAATTAATAAAACAGTGAGTTTGGGGCCAGCAGGTGGTATGGTGGTTAAGGTGTTGGACTATCACATGGCCACTCATGGCCCCAGACCTGGTGGCTTGCTTTCTAGCTTTCCCACTCTCTCTCTCTGATGAGTCCATGTGCCCTATAGCAAGTTAAAAGATAATAATAGCAAAGAACATTTTTAATAATAATAATAATCAAAAAATAAAACAATGTCTCAAAAAATGGAGACATATTAGTAGAAAATTATCAGTAGATAGCAAATAATTAATTAATTAAATCATTAAATACATTAATCACAATGAGAAAAATACATTCTTACAAATGTAAATAATTTTAGTCGTTACAATTACAATAAACTAAAAGAAGATGAAAAATTACATGTACTGAATGAGAGAACATTCTATTTCAAAATAATTGTGCAAAATTCTAAATTAAGCTGATGGAAGAGTAATAAATCTTTGGGGGCAGTGAGGAGAAGGGATGATGGAAGGGAAACTAGAACAGCAAAACCCAAAATTCCTTTTAAAATGTTAATGTAAGAACTAGTAGAATGTAAAACACACCATCTGCCTTCAGTATATAAACTCTAGTAATAAATATATCAAATTATGTGCAAGACATGCATGGAAAACATAAAAAACTCAGAAGACATTAAAGACTCAAATACAGGGAAAGAAATGCCCTGTTTATGGGTCAGAATACACAATTTTGTAAATATTTTAATTCTTTTCTAAATGATCTTTGAATTAGCTAGAACTTAATCAAAATCTCAGAAGTGCTGTTTATGGAACTTGGCAAACTGATTCTAAAATGTACATGAAAGAGCAGGGGCTAGGAATAGCCAAGGATTTCCTGAAGAAAAATAAGGCAGAGGGACTTGCACCATCAACTCTTAAAATTTATTCTAAGACTGTTCTGACTAATTACCATGTCAGGGACCAGCAGGTGGTGTGGTGGTTAAGGCATGGGACACTTCCATATGGCCAATCACAGTTCAAGTCCTGGACCTGGTGGCTTGCTTTCCCACTTTCCCTCTCTCTCTCTCTCTCTCTCTCTGGTCAAATTAAAATAATTGAATGAATAAATAAAATTAAATAAATAATTCTTTTAAAAATAACCATAATGTCACATTGGCTTAGGGACAAACAAACAGAATACGGCTGCACACAGTCAGCCTCTCACACATGGAAACTTGCTGCATGGCAGAAGTTGCATTGGAGATCACAAGAGAAAAGGACTCTTCACTAGATGGTGTTGAAAACTGTTGTTTGTCTAGACACACACACACACACACACACACACACACACATTATATTCATACAAAATACCACACCTACTATCCTACACATATCACGCAAAAGAACCAAAAACTTAAACACAAAGACCAAAATCTAAAAAACTAGGGGCTGGACAATGATACAACAGGAATGCAATGCTCTGAGAGGCTGACCTATATGGGAAGTGTGTGGGTTCACATTTGGAGACCTCCCTGAGTCACGCTGGACTTGATCCAGGGCAACCTGAAGGTGAGGGCGGACAGTTATGGGTGGACCCTTTAGGGTGTCATTGTCTCTTTCTCACTGTTTTTCTTATGGAAGAAGTAATAAATAAACTTAAAAAGAAATCCTAAAAAACATAGGAGAAAGTTATTATGGCTTCAGGTAGGAAAGAACTTCTTAAACACACAAAAGAGAGGTAACAAGATAAAGCATTAATACATTTGGTCACCTTACAATTAAGAATTCCTGTTCATTAAAAAAATAATACAGAAACTCTCAAAAATTGTTAACTGGGATGCAAAATGGTACAACCATGTTGCAAAACAGTTTGGCAATTTCTTAAAATTTAAACTTAGATCTACCATACCACCAGCTATTCCATTCCTAGCTATTGACCCGAGAGAGAAGGAAATACATGTTCAGAAAGAGACTTTGGGGAATACTAGAAAAGTGAACTATCTTGATTGTGTTGGTAGTTATATATATATGTGTGTGTGTGTGTCACAATTTATTTGATTATACATTTTCAAATACATGTAGTTTATTGCATGTCAACTATAACTCAAAAAGTAGATTTTTTAAAGATCATAAAACACATAAAAGGACAAACCAAAGCCCAGAAGACATTTGCAACACATGTAACTATCAAAAGAACAGTATCCATAAGAAGTCAATATAAAGATCTCTTTAGCCCAAGTAAAAATAAATAATCTAGAAATGCAGACAAAAGACATAAAAAGATCATTCTCACAAAAGGGATCACAAATGTCAAATATACAAAAAGATGCTGAACTTGCATTAGTAATCAGAAAAATGCAATTTAAAAATTAAAATGAAACAGAATTTTACACCTATAAACTTGGGAATATTAGAAAGTCTAATAATATAAAGTATTGGCAAGAATGCAGATCAAGAGGAACTCTTAAACATTGATAAAGGAAGTTAAATTAGCCACTTCAAAAAATAATATGGGGGGGGCCAGCAGGTAACCCACTTGGCTGACAGCAGTTCAAGCTCCAGACCCCGCAGCTTGAAAATCATGCTGGGTGCATGTGCATGCATGCCCAAAATCCCGAGAGGAGAATGGAAGAGAACAGACTGTAGCATGGCCTTGCCCCCAGGGGGGGTGATTTCTCACTTTTCCTCTCTCTGTCTCTGGCAACCACACACACCCTATGGCAAAATCCTGAAGAAGGAAAAAAAAAAAATACAAGGGCCAGATGGTGTTGGAGCAGTATAACCAGATGCTCTGTGAGGCTGACCGAGATGGAAAGGTCCCAGGCTTGTATCCAGAAACATCCCTGAGCATGCTGGACCTGTATGTGCCCATGAACCAGGGCTGGCTGAATCTGGAGTTCTGCACACCCTATAGCACATTACTTCTATTCCCAGAAACACGAAGAAATTCTTGCATATACATTAGTAGGCCCCTATGGTCATATTCTTAGCAGCATTATTTAAAATAATAATAAATTGGAAAAAAAAAAACTTCAAATGATTATCTACAAGGGAATCATTTTTTTTTTTTTTTTAATTTTTAAAAATTAAATTGTGATATAGCCTCTCAGCCAAAAAGTTATCATGGTAAGTATAAATAAACTATATCTAGCTAAATGCAACAACATGGATGACTCATAGAAACATAATGTTGCACGGGAAGTAGCAAGTTCTAAAGACCACACAGAGGAAGATATGATTTATTTAACTCAAAAAATTATAAAATCAAACAAAATGTTGCTTTAGGAATTAAACTTATGTGATGAACTTTAAAAATAAAGTCAAAGACAATGACAAATCCGAAAGTAGGGGGACCAGGTTACATCGCTGGACTCCCACGTAGCTACCCACAGTTTTAGTTCTGAATCTGGAGGCATAAAACACACCGGGCGCATGTGCATGCATGCCCAAAATCCCAAGAGAAGGTATGGTGGCATGGTCATCCCCCCCAGGGGGTGATTTCTCCCTTTCTGTCTCTCTGTCTCTCTCTCTCTCTGGCAAGTACAGATCTCTCTAAAGAAGTAGGAACATCACTTACAAATGAAAGGAAATCAGGGGGAGGGCAAGGAAGAGTACATGGGGAAAGGGATTGGTCAAAGTAAGTGTCTATTAAGTTGGATGCTGATGGTTGAGTTGGTTAGGTTGAGTTCCAGTTAAGCTGAGAAGTCTCATTAAAGTTGGTATTATGAAAATATGAATTTATTTACTTACATGTCTGCCTCGATATTTTACATTAAATGCTACATGATAAAAATGTTTAAAGATGGGGCCAGCCAGTAGCACAGTGGTTAAGGCACTAGACTCCCACATGGCTGAGAGTGGTTTGAGTCCCAGACCCGGTGGCTTTATTTCATACTTTCTCTCTCTCCCTCTCACTCTTACTGTCTCCCTCTAATGAGCACATGTGCTCTATAACAATTTTTTAAATGTTAATAAATAAAATTAAATAAATAATTCTTTAAAAACGTAAAAGAAATAAGTATACTTCCTTAGCATGATAAAGAGCAGTCAGTCATACAGAAATACATGAAAATATTAGAAATGTCGCAGGCAAATTGCCGAGTGTCAACAATTTACAAATGACAAACTACAAAATAAATATGAAGGGCTAGCCTGTGGCATGATGGATAGGCAGCTGGATCTTATGTGACTGACTGCATGATTCAAGTCCTAGAAGAAGCAGCTTGAGAAACATACCAGCCGCATGTACCTGCATGCCCAAAATCCCATAGGAGGGAGAAACACAGACATGACTGTAGCATGACTACCCCATACGTTTGCTTTCTCACTCTCCCTCTCTCTCTCTCTCTTCATCTCTCTCCAGTGAGAACACATACCCTTGGGCAAATTTTTTTTAAAAAAGTAAAGGAAAAGAAACATGAAAAAACACTCGCTGTTACTAACAACCAAGAAAACTGTTAACCGAAGCAGTAACTTATTGCAAATTAATATATTTTTTAAAAATTCAGTGTAAGCTATTATACAGTTAGAAGAAGACACTTAAAATTTTGTAACAACCATACACTAGAATACTATTGACAAATAAGTGATCAAAAATTTTTTCTAAATGAGATTTTTGTGATAGGGAATGTGCACTCACTGGAGAGATAGAAAAGAGACAGGGAGACAGAAAGTGAGAAATCACACTCCAGGGGGGATGGCCATGCTGCAGTCCCTTCTTGTTCATTCTCCTCTCGGGATTTTGGGCACACATGCACATGCACCTAGCATGAGTCTCAAGCAGCCAGGCCCAGGACTTGAACCACAATCATGTGGGAGTCCAGCACTGTAACATTACACCATGTGCTGGTCCCCAATTATCAAAACATTCAATAGGGCAAAATCTTGCATTAATTCACATATCCTACTTTTAATAATCCTCATTTTTGTAGTTTATTCATAGTGAAAAGTAATGTAAACGTTCAACAATACAAAACATTATAGGATGGTCATTCAACCTGGGGGGTGATTTCTCACTTTCCCTCTCTGCCCTGAGCACACGCATCCTATAACAAAAAACTAAAAACATGTTCTTGGAAAATATCAATAAACTATATAAGCTTCTAAACAGACTGATGACAAAAAGGAAGTGTATACAAACTACTACAAGCAGAAATGAAAGAAAAGACCCAGCCTAGTGGCACAATCAGTAAAACTGAATTGCAGTGCTGGAAGCCACATGGCTGACCTTGAGTTCGGATCTCCAGGTCAGCTTGAAAATGTGCTGAGTGTGTGTGTCTTCACCAAAAATCCTGAGGCACTGGAAGGTTGGAAAAGGGGAATTGTGCTGTGATCAGAGTGTAAAGGGTGCTCCTCTCTCTCTCTTCCATGCACGCACACACTATCATGAAAATAATAAAGTTTAAAAAAAGAAACGATAAATGATACATCACTATAGATCCCATGACATTAAAACAATAATAACAGAATACTATTAACAACTCTAGACCCACAGACTTGATAACCTACAATAGATGAAATGGTCTAATTTCTTGAGAGATGAATGTGCCAAACTTACAGAAGAAAAAGGCAATCTGAATAGGCCTATATCAATGAATGAGATCGAATTAAAATGGACCAAAGACCTCAACAGACATTTCACCGAAGAAGTAAGATATATGGCTCATCAATATATGAAAAGATGTGCCATACTCTATGTCTTCAAAGCCATCCAAATAAGAAACCATTACACATTTAGAATGGCCAAAATCCAGAACCCTGACAACACCAAATGACGGCAACGATATGGAGCAATAGGAACTCTCACTCATTGTTTTGGAAATGCAAAATGGCACAGCCACTTTGAGGCAGATTGGTGGTTTCTTATCATAGGCTCCAGCAATCACACTCCTCAGTACCTACCAGAAGAAAATTAAACCACATCCACATAAAAAAACAGCACTCATACGTTCTTGCAGCTTTACTCATAATTGCCAAGCCTTGGAAGCACCCAAATGCTCTTCAGCTGGTGAATGGATAAATAATAAATAAACTGTCGTATTTCAGAGGAGGGAATATTATTCAATACTAATAAGAAATAAGCTATCAAGTCAACAAAAAATGGAAAAAATCCTAAAAGCATATTACTAAGTGAACAAAGCCAATCTGAAAAGGCTATATACTGTAGAATTCCAAATATATGACGTTTTGAAAAAGGCAAAGCTATGGAGATAATAAAAAGATGAGTGGTTGTTGGAAGTGGAGGGGCGAGAGATTAATAAATAAAATATAGAGGATTTTTAGGGTAGTCCAAATACTCTGTGTGATGGTACAGGTTGAATATCACAACATTACATGTAAACAATAGACTCCAATGATAACGACGTGTCAGTGTAAGCTCAACAGCTATAACAAATAAACCCTCTGGTGAGGAAGGTTTGTATAATAGCTGGGGAGGCTAGTTGGGGCAGGTGAAATATGAGAAACCACCAGACCATCTGATTGATTTTTCTGTGAGCCTAAAACTGCTCTAAAAACATAAATTTTATTTTTTGAAAAAGCATTGCTAATGAATGTTAGCTGAAAAAAAAATACAAAGATATATATCCACCGTAATGATAATTGTATTATTAAAAACAGACAAGCCTTGAACCAGCTGGTGGTGCGGTGGTTAAAATATCAGATCCCACATAGCCGACTCTGTGGTTTGAGTCCTGGACCTGGCAGCCTGAAAACACGCCAGGTGTATTTGTGTGCATGCTAAATTCCCAGATGAAAATAAAGGAGAAGGGACAGCAGTGTGGAGATCCTCTCTGGGGGGTGATCTCTCACTTTCCCTCTCCCTCTCACTTCCTGTCACCGTCTCTCTCTGGAGAGCGCATGTGCCCTAAGGCAAAAAAAAAAAAAAAAAAAAAAAAAAAAAAAAATCTAATGAAAGAAAGAAGCCCAAAAAAGGAATGGAATATGTCAAAATTATAAGCGTTTTGGGGGCTGATAAGGCTCCCAAGTAATTCTTTACTATTCTCTATAATTCAAGAATGTAATAAATGAATTATATTTCCTTTATAATTTAAGAAACTTGGAAAGAAATGAAAAACTATTTCTCAAACATAGGCTTACCTTTTATCTTTGCAAATTAGTTCTGTTCTCCCCCCAAATTCCAAGAACTTTATATAGATTGGTACTAAAGAAAAGAAAGCACCAAGAAAAACTAAAAAGTGTATATAAAACCTAAAAAAGAGTGAAAGCTAAATTTAGCCAGAATGTTAGGGAAAAAATAGACATTTTCCCTCAAAATTATCAAATTAACAACAGAAAGAAAAAAGCTGCAATAGCCATTTCTTCCCACACAGAGGGAACACAGAAGAAAACACAAATCCTGAAGCATAACTTTCAAATTAAGAAATTGCATCTATCTGAACTTGATACTTGAGGCACATTTTTAAACAAGAAAACTCAAAGGTGGGGATTTGGTGTACACAACTATTAGCAGACAGCTGCTTATAATTTTGGTTTAGGGTTGGAACACTCTTCTTGGAAAAACCAATCCTGTTCAATTTATAACAGATGTAACCAAGTGTTTAATACAGTAAAATGCTAGTTTCAGTAAGTCAAAAGTTCAATGAATAAACAAGTCATGTGTGTAAGCAAAATAGTATTTATTGTTCTGAACCAAAGAATTCACTCTAATCAGTGGTAGACACGAATTATCCCATTAACTACAGTCCTCTGTACTTTATATTACTTAGAAAGAAGGAGGCAACTAGCTCATTTGCTGTGTTATATTTAATTATGTCCTATTCTCACAGATCTGCTACATGATTGCAATCATAAAGTTAAACTTAGGAAAATACCTAGAAGTTTCACATCAATCAACATGCACACATGCAACAGTCTTTAAGCTACAGGGGGAAAGCATATCATTCAAGACCTAGAGCACTGTCTCTGTGTGGTCTTTAAATAATAATGTCAACTCACACCAGCCTTCCTGCCTAAGCTGCCTCATACATCCATTCTAACCAGTCCCCGTCACACCACTCTTCACAGATCTCTCAGGGTGAGTTTCCAGAAACCTTCTGAATTACTCACACTGTTCTATCAAAGCCTTCAGATTCTGTTCCATGGAATGAGCTGAGCCACCTGTGCCAGGTGCTGAGGCAGGGTAGCAAGAGTCCAAATGGGATTTAGAAGGGAAGAGAAAAGCTAGTTGGAGAAGTGATAGAGTTGAAGACATAAGAGGAGAGGAACTCATAAGATGGAGGCAAAAGAGCACATACTTGGCAATTAGAACTGTGGAAAAGCACTAGGTGTAGGAAGGATCCTGTGTGTAGAGCAAAGGCTGAATCAACCCGCTTCAAAGCAGCTGGCCAAAGTGGGCTTGGAGGGTTTGCACTCACAGAGGACCAAGGATATAGAAATAAAGGCCTCCTGGGTGTGGGACAACAGGAAGGCCAAGGCACTGAGTAAACATGGCATATCTCCCTGGTCTATTATTCACTCAATGACAAATAACTAAAGCACAACTCCTTTTGGAATAATTACAGATGCAAGGAGTGATGGATGGTGGTGTTGTGGTAAAGCACGACTCTCTGTGAGGCAATTCCACGTGGGAAGGTTCTCCCTTCGAGTCCAGAGACCTCCCTGAGGACACCAGGCACAGCCTTACTCATGATCTTGGCAGCTGGAGGGTAGACTGTGGTGCCAAAGTCAAGTAGGGAGTGCTCATTCCTTTTCTCTTCCTCTTGTGTTCTCTCTTCCACACATAGCGTAAATAAATAAATAAAATTTAAGAAAAGGAATTACATAGCATGGAGGAAAATAACAAAATTTATATGAATGGTGAAATTGAAACACGAGGGCTCAAAGACATTTTGATGGGCCTTTGGGATGCATGCAGGCCGGTCATCCAAATTATGGGATCGAGCTTTCATTCTCTTCCACCTTTGGGAATACTAAAGAGTAAAAAAAAAATTTTTTTGGAGAGGTTTTTGCTATAGGGCACGTGCGCTCGCCAGACAGACAGAAAGAGACAGAGAGATGGAAAGCGAGAAATCACCCCCCAGGGGGGGATGGCCACGCCACAATCCCTTCTCCTCCATTCTCCTCTCGGGATCTTGGGCACGCACGCACACGCGCCTGGTGTGAGTTTAAGCCACCAGGTCCAGGACATGAACCGCAGTCTACTACATGGGAGTCCAGTGACGCAGTCATTACGCTAACTGCTGGTCTCAGAAGTAAAATTTGAGAGAATCTACCACATTATCCAGCCTGGCAATCAATATCTTGCCCATCTTTTAACCTGTCTCCCACTACTGATAAATCTAATACTATTGTGAAAAATAGCTTGGACAACATCTTAAAAAAAGGAAGGAGAAGGAGACACAAAGCAGATAAGGCATAATTTAAAAGTTAAGCATAAGAAACACAAAAAATGAGGACTAGATGGTGGTGCAGCAGTAAAATACGATGCTCTGTGAGGAAAGGGGAAGGTTCTCGGTTCAAGTCTGTAGGCCTCCCTGAGTATGTGAGGCAGGTGTGTGCCTGTGATCCAGGGCTAGCTAAAAGCTGGCAGTGGATTTTGGCATTGGGACAACTATTGTGACTTCTCTCTCTCTCTTTCTCTCTCATTCATGAAAGAAATAAAGAAATAAGAAAATAAAAAAGTTAATTCCTAAATAGAATTAAAAATTCATGAGGAAAAAAATAAAATTAACCAAACAATAAAGAATGTGTATACAGAAATAGCATTGGTAAGGTAAATCTCTAAATGATAGATTCTTTCGACATTTTGAAAAGAAAGAACACATACCAGTTATAAAATCTTATAAAAAAATTTATAAGAAGCCAAGCTTACACTTACCATTGTATTTACTTTCAGATATGAATTTTAATATTATTTAAAATAAATAGCAATGCTACTCTCTACAACCATTTCTTAGGAAGGCACTTTAAGAAATAAAAGCTAAATGTTTTGTTTTTAAACAAATGGTAAATTTTAATTCTAAATTAGAACTTAGAATTAGACCGTAAAAACTAAAACTTCTAATTTCAAAATAGTTTTGAAACACATAGAAGTATTATACATTCTTTTGTATAACTTTGTTCCCTGTACTTTATTTTTTTAACACTTATAAGAAAAAAAAGATGAGTCAAGATGTGCAGTTTGGATCATAACTTTTTGCTGTTCAGATTCATTTTTACATGTTTATTGTTTTATTCTCAAGCTTTGTAATAGTTGAGAATAGCTCATGAGTAATTTATAATTGTGGCTATAAAAAGTTATACAGTTTTTGCTGTATTTTGTGACTGGCTCATTTCACTTAACATCATGTTTTCAAGGTTCACCCAGGTAGTGTGTGTCAGAATTCCCTTGCTTTTCAAGGTTGTGTAATATTCCACTGTACATATATACCAAATTTTGTTTATCCATTCATCTATCAGTGGTTAGTTGGGTTGTAACAGCAAACAAGTTTTTAAGAAAAGAAAGATAAGAAATCTGGATAGAAATAAGAAAATGGTTAGGCCAGCAGGTGGCAGGGTGGTTAAGGCACTGGACTCTCACATGGCCCACTGTGGTTTGAGTCCTGGATATGGCCACTTGAAAATCATGCTAAGCATGTATGTATGCATAATCGAAATCCCAGGAGGAGAGTGAAGGAGAAGGGATTGCTGCATGGCCATCTCCCCAGGGGGTGATTTTTCACTTTCCCTCTCACTGTTGCCCTCTCTGTCTCTGGCAAGTGCAGGTGCCCTATGGCAAATACATTAAGAAGAAAGAAAGAAAGAAAGAAAGAAAGAAAGAAAGAAAGAAAGAAAGAAAGAAAGAAAGAAAGAAGAAAGAGGGAGAGAGAGAAAGAAAAAGAAAGAAAGAAAGAAAGAAAGAAAGAAAGAAAGAAAGAAAGAAAGAGGGAGGGAGGGAGGGAGGGAGGGAGGGAGGGAGGAAGGAAGGAAGGAGAAAGAAAGAGAAAGAAAGTGATAATATCAATAGAAATCTCTACCTGGTTTAATGTAAAAGTAAAATTTCAAAAATTTTATTAGACGCACCCATTTCATGTGCTTTCAGAATTAGGGTTGATTCTGTTTTTGTTTTGTTTTGTTTTGTTTTGTTTTTGTTTGTTTTTGCCAGAGGGTGAGTGCACTCACCAGACAGTAAGAGAGAAAGAAAGAAAAAATAAATAAATAAAGGGGGAGG